>CM043697.1:10797500-11397500 GCA_023935145.1 Bretschneidera sinensis
AGCCACCGAGCCGAGCCAGAAGATAAGTTGTTCCATTACTCTTACAGCTGATTGTGCCTAATAAGGTGTGTTTTCCTTCCATTTTGAAAGCTTAATAATATTTTATTCAGGTAGATTTAGTAAATTGTGTTTGGTCCATTATTTTGTCAACATATATATATATATATACACCAAATTATTATTGTCCTATCATCGATTATCTGCCTTTCGAATTTGTTAACCTCAGGAGGGCATGAAACAACTTCAGGAGGGCATGTCTAGACTTATGAAAGATAATGGTAAACAACATATAGAAGAATTGTTTGAGTCATCCGTTAGACAGTCATATTACTTGCCTTATTCCGTAGGGTCCGCACTAGGAATTCTTCCCACCCCAAGCTTCCCAGTAGCTTCAAATAGAGTGAGTCATATTCATCTCCCAACCTGAACCTCCCCCTCTGAGAGACACTGACCCTTACAAATCCTTCTTTGATGATGATAAACCAAACCCTAGATATCTACCTCAACACGCACATAGGCAAGTTATGTATGACCAATATGAACGAGAGGATCCTAGGCAAATAGCTCGCCAGTGTAGAGTTCGTGATCAAAACACTAGGTGTTCACCTCCTCCCCATTTACGGGGATTTTATTGATAACACTAAACGAATTAAGGTTGATGCTCCTACACATGATGGGAAATTATATCTAGTCATATTCTTAGATTGGATAGTTGGTGTGGAGGATTATTTTGATTAGTATGGCATGTCTGATATAGAGCAAGTCCGCTTTCCCAAGATGAAACTAATAAGACCCACTAGGACATATTGACAATCTATCCAACATAACCTAAAGCGCTTAAATGAACCACCAATCACTCAATGGGAAGTTGTGAAACAAACTTTGAAGGAAAAGTATCTTCTTACCTATTATCAGCGCCAATTGGTTGATCAACATTCTCAATCACAAACAAACTTCTTATGTAACCGACTACATGACTAGGTTTGATGAACTTATGCTTAGGTGTGGGCTTGAGGAAGAGTCTTTCATTACTATTAGTAGGTTCCTGAATGGCCTTAGGGTCGATATTAAAAGAGAGGTTGTTTTGTATTCTCCTACATCTGTTGAAGATGCTTATCACAAAGCTCTAGAAATAGAAAAGTACCTCAAGATGTCGAATTTCCGTCGTATGCCTTTTCAAGGTAGCGAGTCTCAATCTGCCTCTAAAGATAGCAATAAGCGAAGTAGCGAGTCTAGTTCCTCTCTTTCCTACACTCCTCATCCTAGTACGTCCTTGGGTGCGTCTCGTTCTAGTGTATCCTCCATTCAGTGTCATCATTGTCATGAAAAATGACACATTGTCGCTAGATGTCCTCAACATGCTTTAGTTTTAGATTTCGAACCTAGTGACCCCACTAAGTGTGAAGTCGTTGTCGATCCCATTGAATACTAAGGGGATGAAGAGGACTTGAACGAAAGGGTAGGACTCATCGTGTCAAAGTTGTGGAGTGCCTTTTACCAATTGGTCAACTTGAAGATTTAGGACTTAGTAAGACACTCTTAGCCTCAACTCGTGATATTGTGACGCCTCCGTCTATTGACTTCATTTTTCCCCCTGATCCTATTGCTTCTTCTCCATTGCCCCTTTTGCATTTGCATGCCAAACATCCACATGAAATTGTATTACCTAATGTGAATGAAAAATTTGCTATTGAGGTACCTAGTAAAGCTACAACATATAATAAAGGTGATCTTGTCATTGTTTTTGTTCATTCTGCACATTGTTTTAACCTAGCTATAAAAAAAAACCACTTGATCGGCCTATTGGATCTTTTTCCATTCTCTGTGAAATTGGACTTATACTTATTTGCTCGATTTACCTACATATTTAAATATTAGTCCTGTTTTCACTGTGAAATATTTCTCACCTTACCAAGGTACCTTGGAGCCTCCTATTGTGCCTTCTTATGTTCATCCAGGTCCTACTCACATGCTTGGAACCATATGGAATGTTGAAGCATTTCGTTCGTCCTATAGGACCATCCATCGCTACCTTGTCTAGTGGAAAGGTTGACATCCTGAGTTGGTAGATTGGTGTCTTCGTTTTATCTCGTCTGCATCGAGTTCTTTTCAACCGGAGGAGAATGATGGAGAACCATAATTGGGATCTTACTTATGTTATTAGGAAACTATATATGTTATTTTGGAACTCTTATGTTATTTTGGGATTTTATTTATTTCCTTTTATGTGAAGATTTGTTTCCTAATGTGCTTAGGGTTAGTGCCTACATAAGCAACTACCTAAGTTTATTTTAGATTGACTGGATTATGAATTGAAAATTAACTATCTATTGCTTTCTCTGTATTGGTTCTTTATCTTCTGCCCTAATTTCTCTTCTACCTATTCAACCCTGGTCTTCTGGTATTTTCTTCTCTCCTCTCTTCTTTCTCAACAACTCTTTTTTCTATCAATACTTGTACTACATCAACGGGTTAGCTCTTGTTTTTCATTGATTAACCAAGAATTCTCTTGGGTTGTGTCTTTTATCCGTAATTTTCAAGATTGGGAAGTTGAGGAGGCTGCGGAGTTTTGGATGCCCTTTATTCTTCTAAGATTGCGGTGGGAGGAAGATGAGATGAGATGGAAACCAAGACCAGATAAAGGGTTCTTGGTAAAAGATTTTATAATATTATTGTTAATAAAAGCCTCATTAGTGAGCATCCTCATTTTCCTTAGAAGGCAATTTGGCGCGCTCGGGCTCCCATGAAAGTTTGCTTTTTCGTGTGGGAGGCCTCTTAGGATAGAATTCTTACTATCGACGATCTTCAAAGGACGGGGAAGATAATGGTCAATAGATGCTATATGTGCAAAGTGAAGGCCGAATCTGTTTTTTATCTTTTGGTAGAATGCTCTTTTGCTAAAAGCTTGTGGGAAATGGCTTATAAAACTGTGGCAGTCTCTTGGGTGGTTATTGGGTCCGTGAGAGATGAAATTGAGGTTTGGAGTGGTGTACGAGCTTCCAAGGAGGTCAAAAATGCCTTATTTTTAATTCCTCACTCGATTTGATGGATTGTGTGGAGAGAAAGGAATCAGAGGGCCTTCGAATTGGTCGATTGTGTGGAGAGAGAGGAATTGGAGGGCCTTCGAAGGTTTTTAAAGTTCAATTGAGGTTTGGAGTAGTGTACGAGCTTCCAGGAGGTCAAAAAGGCCTTATTTTAATTCCTCACTCGATTTGATGGATTGTTTGGAGAGAGAGGAATCAGAGGGCCTTCGAAGGTTTTTAAAGTTCAATTGTAAATATAAGAGATAGTTGGTTCACTACTCTTAATTTTGGAATTAGAGAGAATTTTTTTGCAAATAATGATGATCTCTTAGATTTTGTAGATTTCCTTCATTGTGATTACCCTTTGGCTTTGTGGTGCACCTTCTTGGTGCTTTTTAATAAATTTTTTGCTTATAAAAAAAAGCAACAAGAAAAAAAAAGCAAAAAATTGCAATCAATTGTTAAAAGTAATGGGTTCAGGTGAACCAACCCGGATTCTTTGTGTGACCATTCATCAAGTTTGCTATCCGGTCACCAAAGATGTATTACATCAGGCTTTTTATCCATATGGTTTTGTAGAGAAATTGTTCTCCATCAAACTTCTATTGATTTCCAAGCTCTTATGCAATATTGTTGGTGTCAAGATGCTTGTTAGGCTAAAACAGAACTATATGGTCGTCGTGTTTATGACGGGTTTTGTTAGTTAGAGATTGAGTACTACTTGCCAACAATACCATCTGCGCTATGCATTGAAAGTGTGTTTCTCAAGGTAGAACAACTCCTCCACAAGGTTTCCCAAAAATTAGAGTCTTATTAATGTTTCTCACACAAATAGTTCCATTCCAAAACATTCAACGCAAGATGAAATTAATGATGTTCAAAATCACTGACCTCGAGCCACACACCCAAGACAGAATGAGGACATGATGTGCGTGTGATCCTTTTTATATTGAATTTGTCCTCCCCGCTAGTTTGAAGTGCCTCAACAACTTCATTTGAAATCATTCTTGTTTCCGATTGAAGACACCACATTCAGAAGATTTCACGAGTTCCTCATACGACTCCAGTCATCCATAGTTCTGATCATTCATAACTACAAAACTCGAGGTCGAGTTTTTTGGAAGTGGAGTAGAATGATGCAGAATGTTGTAATGGATATGTATTATTTTATGATTTGTGTAAATTTTAGATTATTTGTGGGATTATTGTGTAAATCAGGAATTTGATTTTTATTATTAGTTAGTTTTCTATTATGTTTAGGGTTCTATTATGTTTAGGATTAGTTGGTTTCCTAGTGTGCTTAGGATTGGTGCCTATATAAGCACCTGATTATGTTGAGTTCAGTCGGACTTTGATTATGGAATAAACTACTGAGTTTTGATATCTCTCCTTTGTATCTTATCTGGTTCTTTCCCTTTTCTTAGTCTTCTTATATCTGTCTATCTGATTATGCCTATTTCTCTCTCACTTCTTCCCTTATTCCTCTTTATCCCTCTTGTTCTTGTTCTTTGGTTATCTTGTTCTACATCAACATTTCCAACTGCTGGAAATCATGCTAAGTTCCAATTAAGACTAAGGTAATAAAAAATTCCATGGTCACCAAATTAAAAGTATTGGCTCCGCCCTTGAATCCAAGCCTAAGCCAAGTAAAGATTCTATGAAGATCAAGGCATGCCAACTCACGTGTGTGCACTCCATTGTATGAGCATAGCAAAATTCTCAATGAAGTTAAAGACTGATACTCGGAGTTTCAGTGTGGGGGGGATGGCCGGATTGGAGATGGAAGCAACACTTTCATTTTTATGCTCACATACAATACTTTAAAAAATGCTTAAGAAAATATTCTAATTTCTCCGTTTAATTTATATCAGTCAAAACATAGGAGAAAATTTTCCAATATAATTGGTATGGTAACTTACCAACCATCCAAGAATAGCTAAATCTTTACCGATACCCAGAAAATGCTCTTTGATAAAAGCATGTTGATGGACATGTGTGACCTTTTTCTTCAAAACTGCATGAAGAAAGTATTTCAAAATTAGAAGAACTGGCAGATAGCCTTTCTGCAACTCTGAATACGAAAGAATTTCACTCTGTCGGATCACTTCTCTACTTACCATTCAGTCAGGAAGCTACTAGAATAAGGCATCTCTTAGTCAACTAGGAATCCTAACTGATATCTTAAGCATTATTTTTATCTGTTGTGAACACTTCTATGATGAAGGCATATACATGCATGAAAGCTTTGTTGAGATGACTCCTTGTTACCTTGTCTGTTGGGTTCTCATGTAACTAGTTCAAGGTCAAGCATTCAAGGGTTGGTTTAAAAGGAAAAAGAGAGATTTGGCATGCAAACTATATTAACATTATTTTACAGCATTTCTTCTACCAGTTGTAAACCAAATTTTGAACCAATACCTTGTTCTGCATCAAGATTCTCCTTTTCAATGGATTTCTCCCAGTGTTTCCATTGACGTATCTGCATCATTCAAATAAATTATTGAGAAAAGAATAAATTAAGTAATGATGGTAGAATATCAAATAGCAAGTGAAACAAGCATATTAGATGCACACCTTTGCCCCTCCAAAAAGAACAGTGAGAACAGAGAAAGTCGCATGGGCAATGGCTAGAACGAAGATAAAGATATGCAGATGATGCAGTGCTTCAACTGATAAGAATGGTACCTTATTCTGAATAAAAAAACCAAAAGAAAAAAATCAGAGTAGTCAATTTAAATTTGTGAGATCATGTCAACATCAACTGGGATATCAAGTAGCTACGAATCCTAAAATAACATAATAAGTCATTAATAAATATTCCATGAGTGTGTCACAAAGAAGATAAATTTCACTGGATCAATCTCAGAATTTGATTTGTCCAGAATAAGAATTGCTCTCACAAGAAACAGAACTGGCCCAGGTATAAGTCTCATAACCCATTTCCATTATGAGAGAGAAGGTAAGAGAGAGTTTTTCACATTGATTATCATTAGCTATATTACAATTTTAGTCCTCAATGTTTGAGATCATTTTTTATTGGTCTGCAATTTCAAAATTATAGACGCAAGGTTTATAATCATTTTCAATGTTACCCTTCTGTCCATCACCCATTAGGATTTTGGATTGGACCTGGTGAAATTTGCCACATCAGTAGCACATTAGGCCACACAGCGCTAACAAATATGTCATAACATACGGCCACAGAGGCCGGGGTATTTTCAGTGGCTGTGCGATCTGCAGCGGCTGCTCCATCGAAAGGCAGGGTGGCACAGCCCCCAACCAAATGGACTGGTTATATCCAGTATGTCCCCCCTTATTCCGGCCGCTTCTGTTTTATGATTTTTTTATTTGTTTTTTACAAAATCATGGATAGTTTTATTATAGTGTTGTTTTAATTATTATTTTTTATTTAGTGTTATTTTTTAAATTATTATGTTAATATTTTTAGTATTTATTGTTTTAATTTAGTTAAGTGTAATTGTCATGCTTAATTAGGAATTTCAGTAAGGTTGGATTGTTTTCTGTTTTTGTAAGGTTTAAAAATTTGATGTAATGATTTTTATTATTTAATTTTAATTGATTTTAATTATTAATTTTTTAATTGGGTTAAGAATAATTGTTTAACTAGTGGGATAGCCATGTGACGTGTACATGGAAAAATTTATCCAATTCCGTTCATAACACTAACCGTTCATGAATGGAGGGACAATATTGAAAACATTTCTAAACCATAAATCCTTAATTTTGAGTGATTGAACGAAGGGGGCCAAATAAAAAATGACCCCAAACTTTGAGGACTAAAATTGTTATTAGCCATTATCATCTACCAATCATCCCAAACTCAAAACCATGGCAACACCACGATACAATCATTAATGTCAGGTTTGAAAAAAAGAAAAGAAAAAAGCGCCAGAAAAAGTAACCATTAGAGACCACGCAAAATGGACTCAACAGATATAGAATACGGCTAAATAAGCCAGCTAAAATATTGCTGTTTTGCTAGATTTTCTTTTATTTTAGTTTAATGGCCATTTTGTCCCATAAAATCTAATGATGGGCTTGTGGCGATAGCCTCATCCTTTCCTATTACCACAAATCTACTTAAGGGAGATCTTCACCTCTCCTTTGCTTTAGCATCTAAGTTGCATTCATCACATGTCCAACATGTAATGACACCATATTTAATTTCGGATAACCCAACCAATATGATATATTAATCCAAGATCATTCCACAATGCGAAGCAATAACCCCAAACTTCTCGACCGAAAAACCTTTCTAAGTTTGTGACAACAAGAACTTCAACCATCAACAACAGATTCTCTGAAATGTTCCCTCTGCATTCAAGAAGACAAGCCACCCTGTGCCAATCTTGGTTTCCAGACAACAACAAAAGAATAGCTATCTCACACAGACCATGGTTAAGACTGCCATACATCCCCATGATATCTAACCACCTCCAAACTGTAAAATTTTCCTTTCAAGCATTTGAACTAAAGAGAACATTCCAGAAAATGGCCATTGAACTTTCCGAAGTGTAGACATTCTTTCAATCCCATAGCAAAACTTTTCTCTAAATTTATCATGTTCATCCTTCAGTTAAGCAAATCCTTCATTTTTAAAGACAATAAATCTTAGCTCAGATATTCATCTCCACATTTTCAAAGATTGTTTATTGTTTTCTCTCCTAACATTACATTCTGAAAATCTGATAGTGTAGACTTTAGATTAGTACGATGGAAACTACTGAATAACATCTCATAAAAACAGTTTATAAATAATCTCACAATTCGCAAGTACAAAGTTCAAGGTAAACAATACTACAAAGCTATAAAAAGGAAAAGCTTAAGGCATGTTTAGTTGTGGAAAAAATTTTCTATTTTCTATCTCCATTTGCTTTAACACTTTCCTCAACAATTTGCACATTCTTAACAAAATTTGGAAAACAAAGCTTCTTTGTTTTTTGTCTTTTCAATGTAATATTAGAAAAGATGAGAAACAAAATAAATGCTGTTTTCTAAATTATGTTGGGAAGATGAAAAAGAGATAAGTGTTGTTTCCAAATTGTGCAAATTGTTGAGGAAAATAGAGATAGAAAATGGAAAATGGTTTCCACAGCAAAAAAGGCCCATAGTTTTCTCCCGTATTGCTCTCTATCTATATGTTACTGAATATTAAATAGTATCATAAATATACCTGAATCAACAAGAACAAAAACTATGGGACTAAAATAGCTGAACCATCCTATATGGCCTATAGCAGTTTTCTTTCAAGAAAATGGGTCAGCAATTCTATGGTCACTATAACCTTGTAAGGGCCAGACTGCCAGAGCCAACAACCTTCTCCTAGTCGTAGAGGTAAAACAATGTAGACAATCAAAAGGGTATTTATCTCATATAACTAAAATCAAATAAGAATCTAAGATTATGTCTTCAGGTAGATTTGATTAGACCCACAAGATTAGAAGCAAATGGAAAGTTAATTAAAAAAATACATTTCATCATTATTATATTACCATCAAAACTATGATATAACTAATAACTAATCTCATTGGAAGGTTCCAAAAAACAAATAGAAATTAAAACTTGGAATTTCATTCTCAACTATCATGAAAGGTATTATCATTATCTCTTTTTTTTTTTTGTTTTCATCACATGTATGCATAAAGCAAAAAATCATAACAATTAGTAAGAACAGTGATAAAATTTGTAATAACAGTGATAAAATTTGTAATGGTGGCTATGCACAAACAGGTAACCTTCTTGGCACAGTAACCAGTTTGTGCAGAAGAATGCTCGGCCAGAAGCCGCCTGGCAGACCCAGGAATGGAAGCAAAAAAACTTTGAAAATGTGAGGTTGTAGCTTCTTCTTCTTCTTCGTGTTCAAGTTTACAAGGAAGCATAACAGAAACCAACGCCTTTGGTACGCACATTTTAGAGATTAAGCCTTGAAACACTGTCAGCAATAGCGATATAAACCCCAACAGCATCAATTCTGCAACCACAATCCCAAATTTCACATCTATTGGCGACCTTTTATGGGGGTTAAATGTAGAACACAAGGGAGAGACGGAACTTCAACCTTTTACAATTGCGCTTCGATACACATACATGTCACATTATGCATATCAATATCCTCGTGCATATCAAGCTTTTCATTAGAAAAGCAATTTCTTCTCAAAGGAATTCAAAATGGGTCTTTTCAAATTTCAAATCCCCTTGCATTTATATAATTACATTTAAATTCAAAAAGGGTTTACTATAAAATAAAAAATAGTAACCCTTTTGATAGAATCTTAGAAGAGTTGTCTCTTCCTATAATGTTTATCTTTGCAGAAAACCACTCTCAAATCGTGAAACATGCACTTATCTGGAAAGAAGACCTTCTATTGACTTCCCAAAATCCACAGGGAGAAGAAGGGACACATTTTTCCTGACAGCTAATGCAGAATCAAGAAGGAAATGACCTCCTTTAACATTACATATACATACACACAAAGAACAATCAAAATATAGATTTTTAAAGAAAAGTAGAGAGAAAGAAAGATTTGTCATGGGAAATTTCAGAATATAGAAAACCCAAAATGACTTTCTTTTCCACATTCCCCGTGAATCTTGATAGAAATTACCTAAACATATATCAAGAAATGTAGAAAATAAAAGGAAATGTCTGACCTTCTTTAACCTTTTGAAGGGCTTCAAACAGAGGTTTCTGGTTCTTCTTCCTCAAAACCTTCCCAAGATAATGAAGAAGACGCTCCACAGCCAAAGAAATGGCAACGATCACAGTGCAAACTGCAGCCACCACCCATGTCGGTGTGTACTCCAATGTTACCTCTTCTCCTCCACTCATCTCTCTCTCCTCTTTAGTGTTACTTTACTATCAATGCCTAGATCTTTAAAATCTTAAAACAAATCAAGAATTCCATACATACTGTAGTGGAAATAATAAATGGACAGAGATAATGATTGCACTATTTTAAAAATAATTAAAATATATTATCAGTTCTATAATTATTTAATTAAAAAATTTTGTTTATTTGCTCAGTATTTAATTTAAGTTCACGAAAGTAAAAAACTGAGCCACACCCGTCGGTAACGTAGCTCGGCGACGAAAGGTTATCTACCGTTTTTAACAAAAGGCCAGAAGCAATTGATTGCTTTGAAGTGACGCATGGCAGCATGTGAGGATTTTAAAAGACCAGAAAAATCCTTTTTGTCTTTTGGGGATTTTTTTATTCTAGCAAAAGTTATATCATAGCCGTAGCGTGACAGGATGGTCTCTGTACTCATGTAAGATTTTTAGAGGGTGTACGGAATTTCAAATTTTCAACTGTTTTTAAATAAATAAAATTTTATCTTTGAAATAAAAATAATTTTTTATTATTAAAAATAATATAAAATTATTTTTATTTAGTGATAAAATTATATTCACTCAAAAATAAAGATCAAGATGAATTTAATTTTAATTTTAAAAAAATCAAAATTGATAAAATCAAAATCGATAATTCAATAGTAAATAAATCAATATTGATATTCTAACGTCATAAAATTTAAAATTCCTTGTGACGTGAGTTATTTGATTGATTTGCATATTGATTTTTTCTTACACTCTAATTCAATAAAAAAAAATTATACATATTATGTTATTTTTTAAAATGACACATAATATTTAATATTTTTATAAATTAGGATAGCTTCCTTTAAAATTAAAATTAAGAGGTAAAAAAGTTATTACTTACCGTTTTGGAAATCATCCTTACATTATTAAAATAAGTTTAACTTCACATATTGTGTTATAAGATAGGAAAATTTACTAAAAACAATACTATAAAGTTTGGGGTTGTCAGATTTATCTCGTAAGGGATTTGAGTGGTATAGGGAACACTTAACTTCAAAGATTTAAAATAAAAATCTTAAAAAGCCTAAATTTTTAAGCCATACATTGCCTCTTGATTACGACCCAATAAAGTTTAACATTGATAACTCCACCCACTGCTCTAGCACTCTCCAACGGCCAAAGAAAAAAAGGACCCAACCGTTCACTTCAATGGTCAGACTCAGTGTGTATTTAAACCATTTTTATTTTTAAATTTAAATCAAAATTAAGCTCATTAAAAGATTAAATATCATATAATTAAATAATAAATATTAAAATTTAAATTTATTATAGATGCATTTGAAAGCAATTTAATTTAAAAGATTTGTTTAAAGACACTGTAATGATATTTAATCTATCCATAAAATTTTACTTTCATTTCAATTCTCAAATGAAAAAATTTATTTCGATTCAACTTAGCGCTGGGCTTATTCTTTTTAAAGGCTCTCTCATCAGTGTTACATTCTACTTTTCTAGATTTTTCTATTCTTCGTAGTTAGCATTTTCACATTTACATTAACAGTTGAGGAAAAAATTCTCTTTTTAACGAGGTAATCATGATTATATGATAATCCAAGTCTTCTATTTTGTTATCATTATTTGTTTCTTTTTTTATTAATTATATGTCATTCTATTGCAGTGATACGTTCGGGTTGCGAAAGATCAAAAATTTAAGATTTTTTTTGCTTAGTTTTTTTTAAATCGCATTTATTTTAACAAAGATAAATGTGATTGTAAAATTCATATTTGTTGTAACAATATTCAATCTCACTATAAACTTAATTTTTATTACAATTCTCAAAATAAAAATACTCAATTCCACTCAACTTAATACTCATACTTTTTTTTACTCATAATGTCCTACAGAGTTTGAGACCATCTCCCACATAAACTTTGGACTTAATTCCTTTTAAGGGCTCTCTCTTCAATCTTACATTTATTTTTTGCTTGATTTTTCTAGCACTCTCATTAGTAGTTAGGACTTGCACATTTACACTAACTAATAGGTAGATAGATTGAGAACAAAATATCTCTCTTTAATAAGGTAACATGGTAACCGTGATTGTATGATGAATCCAAAACTTCTATTTTGTTTCTAATTTTTTTTTATTGATGAAATATCATTTTATTATACTGATATGTTTACGGCTGCGATTGATCAAGAAATTTAAGATTTTCTTACTCAATTTTTTTTTTCTAATCGCATTTATCTTTATAAAGATAAACTGCCATTATTAAATATTTGAAGTGTAATAAGTTGGTTTTATATGGTTTATTTAAGTTGACATCTAAAATTTATTTTAATTATATGCATCTTTTTAAGATAGTTTGACCAATTTTTAGTAATATGATAATTTTTTTTACAAAAACACCTTCACACAACCCAAGGTAATGGTTCTAGATCCATTTCTAACTCTATTGTATGGGAAATAACTAAAACCCCATTTATAAAAACAATTTGCATACTAAAACCACATCACTTGAAAATAAAAAACCGCATAAATTATATTCTTCTCGTTTAAAATATGATCTCATAATAAATTTTTTTCCTTTTATTAGATAAGCTTTATTATTTTTAGATCTCAAACGATATTTAGATTGGGCTTTATAATACCCACATGACTACAAACATTAAATCCTCATTTTGAAAAAAAAACAAATGAATAAAGAACTATAAATTTATTTTTTAAATATAATCATACTGATTTAGTGTTTTTGGATATCTAATTTAAGCTAGTTTAGTACATAACTTGATTTTATTATTTACTTTAAATTTTTTATAAATTGTGCTTCAATGTTAGGACTTGTAGCGTTTATAGATTAGGTTTTATATAGTTCACATAATTACAAATATAAAATTTATGTTGCGTTAAAAAATCTTTATAAATTTCATTTTCCCTTTTTTAAAAATAATATTATAGCTTAAGTCTCTAAATTAAGTTAATTTACCACTTAAGTTGATTAGATTCTTTAATTAATTAACTTTATTATTTTGGACTTATGTAGTATTTAGAGGTTGAGCTTTTTTCTTTTGAAGGACACTTATAAGTTGAACTTTATATAACCTAATAATTATAGAATCAAAACTTCGTTGTTTTGATTGAAAACAAAAGAAACATACATACGGTGGAAGTTGAAAACTTTCGTAACAAAGCTTGCATTATAGTTATATTTAATTTAATAATCTAATGGATATATTTATTAGATTATCTTGTCACAAATTAGACTATTGTTCAAGTATATATAATTTCTTTAGGTAATTTTATATATATATACACATATAATCAGGTTTAGTGGCTTCTTTCACTCAATTCATATGACCTACCATTTAATTCATTGATAAATTTAATTTGAATGAAAAAAAATGAGTGTAAATATCATTTTACCTTGAAAACTTGAAGCCATATCAGGTCCTATCCAAAAAATGACAAAAATCATTGAACCATTGAGTGTTCTCGAACTCGAGTTTGTACGAGAAAAAAACATCATCCAACCAAACCAAGTTCAAATTGAGCCTAAACATCAAAACTTTAGCTCAGTTTGAAGAAGTTGTATGGAGCTCGAGCTCATTGGCTCTATTAGCTAAAGAGAATCGTGAGTTCGTGGATCATTCTCTTTTTTCTATAAAAAAAAAATACAATTTTAATACAGTTAATTGAATCGTGTTCTTAAAAATCATCAATGACGTTTAGCTTTTTATTGATACTGAAGTTAAGGGTAACACAACACGACTAGATATGAAGCTCTGCTGGCTGCAGATTGTAGATTTGAAAAAAACACAAAATGGTAGTTGAATTTGTTGCATTGCACTATTGCGTGCCACAAGGAGAAAATGATAGATAAAGAAACTGGGAAAGGGCGGACAAATCATCTCCCTTCCCACAATTTCACATGCTTTAGTGAGAAAGAGGCAAATGATAAAAACAAAAATAGAAAATGAAAAACGTATTTGTATTTTCTAAGTTTTCAGAAATAAATAAATATATTATAAAATTAAAATAATTAAACTGAGTTTGCTCATAAAGTTTCTATATATTTTTCTTTCTGTTCCAAATGGTCTTATCTAAGTTATTGTTTCCTCTTGAATTTCTGGTTTCCATGGAAATTTTTGGGCTAGCCGAAGTTTCGGTTCGGTTAACATATTGCTTAAGCGGGTTCGGTTACTGAACCGTGTCCATTGTCTGTACTCACTGAGCCTAAAAACCCCCTAGCCCTATCCCCACCACCAGCTCCTCCTTCAAATCTTCAATACTGGAAGTGTACCTGTATGCTCAATCAAAACTTCACAACCCTTTTCACCATTTCACAGAAACACCAAAGGAAACAGCAACGAAAATGACAATCACGATAGAAGTTCCTTAGTACGAACGCCCAAAATAAATCCCAGTTTTTGTTTTTTGAAACCAAGCCTTAAGCCATTACTTAATCAGTTTCAATGCAACTGAAATAGGTATCAAATACTTTGTTTTGTCTTCTCATCAGTAAAGTGTTTGATAAAATGCATCAGTGAAAACATAGCTTTTTTTTTTTTGAGAGAGAGAAATGAAAACCGAGCCCTTGAAAGACATTTTTTCTTTGTTTGTTAAATTCTTGGTAAGGTTTCTCTTTTTGGTTGTTGTCGACAGTTGCGAGGTGAGACACATTGAAAATGGAGAGCAAAGATAATGAAGTGAAGAGGGCGCAAGTAGTGGAAGCTCGGGTAAGAAACATCAATCACAACGTCCGGTGCACTGAGTGTGGGAGTCAATCCATTGAAGACTCTCAAGCAGATATTGCCATTCTCCTTAGGAAGGTAATTCTTTCACTTCCAAATGCTATTTTTTAGTAACAGCAAGAGGTATATGTTTTGGCCTTGATGTTTTGGTGTACTTTATTAAGCTTATAAGCTCCATAGATGGCTAATTTGGATGTCTCAACCATCAATGTCTTATTACCATAAAGAGCAATTTTTTTTTTTTAAATTTGAAATTCTAAGATCTTAACTTTTAGGTGAAAAACCCAAATCCTGTACCTGTTCTATTAAAATCATCTTGCTTCTGTGATTAGAACTTGTGTGTTTTTATCGGTTTCAACTTGTTCTTTTCTTGCTACTTCAATTTTTACTTCTTGATTTAGATTCTTATGCTGGCAGAGATTACATTTTTGAGAATGTGTCATCAGCATCTTTTTTAAAATTGCTTTTTATTCAATTGCCTCATAATATTCTGAGGTTTTGATTTTGTGGCCCAGCTCAGATGGTACAGTCTTGGTAGAAATCAGGTGTGGAGATATAGGGGTCATACTTACCCGGATAACTACTTCATGCTTCATATCTACGTTGCTCCGACTCGGCTATGTGTACGAGTGTTAGACTTGTCTATGTCTGGTAAGGTATAGTTTTCCTTTGATTTGGACTGTCAAAGGGAAGAGTCCGTATTTAAAGTATCGAAGGGAAGAGTCCATATTTGATCTGCAGACTGCAGCCTTGTGGCTATCACCGGTCAGTTAAATAGCTCAAAAGAACTGTCAGATGCTAATTGGTTTATGATACTACCTCTGAATTCTTCTTAGTCAAACTAAAATATTGAGTTTGGAGAGAGCTTCTAGTCGCAGGTTCTGCTGCAGGAATATGGGCTTTCAAAAAGCACAGGCAAAAGACAAATGGGCACATCATGGCTTTGGACCTTGTTAGAGGCGTTCCATTGACCCCAAAGGAGAAGTAAACTATGCTAAGACATCCTCACACCTCCTCCTCCAGAGGGAGTTATTCCTTCCTCTTGGGGGAAGAGGTGACAAGGTCGATGATGTGTTTTCTTGCATTAGTTCCTCATCATTTATTTTGCTGGATCTTTGTAGTGGTTGCTAAATTGGTAGTTACAACTTAGTCTGCTATGATAAGAATCTGTTTATTGATAAGAGTTTTATCACAGTGGAATTTTTTTATTATTTTGCACAATTTGTACAGAGAAGGTCAAAATAAGCCATTTAAGTCCAATTCATGGTTGATATAAACAAAAAAGTCTTTTAGGATGAGCTCGTTTTGACTGACTTGCTTCAGAGTAATAAGATGGGTAGGCCTAAAACCATTGAGCTTGATGGTATGGAGTATCAACTGGTTCAGCCTGACCGAGGTTATTGTAACAGCAACAAGACATGAAGCTCACATAAATTCAACCTGGTATTCCTCCTTCCTCTACTCAGGTGGATTGCAATTGTGTGCTAACAGAAAATAAATGAGGCGTAACATATGCTAAGAGGGCCAATCTAATTATCTTCTCTCTTTTCTTGTTTTCCTTTTGACAGCAATTTTGTCTTCTGGCACATTTAGACAGATAGCATTAGTATTGGATCAAGGAGAGATGAGTTGGTTTCCCTTGTTGTGACCTTTCAGTTTTTCATTCTTTGTCAAGATTTTAGAGCTCAAGAACAGAGGATAAGAAGGAATAATGTGGCTACCAAATGTGCTCTACCTTTATTGCACTGGTGCCCAAGGTCTACAGGCCAATTAGTCTAACTGGAAGTGTTTATAAATTTCTTGCAAAAACTTTATCCATCAAATTAAGGAGTGTGATGAAGTTCTTAGTCAGCAAGAACCAATCTGCATTAGTTGAAGGCAGACAAATCATGGACTGTGTTTTGACAGCCAATGAAGTTGTAGATTGCATGAAAAGAAAAAGAAATAGGGGTTTGATTTGTTAACTTCAAACGAATTCTAAGGTTATTTGAGATCCTGTATGGTCTTAAAATAAATTTTGTAAAGAGCTGTTTGTTAGGTGTTAGTGTGGATGACCAACTCACTCTCACTTGGGCAAAAGAACTGAAATGCATGAAAGGACAATAACCTTTTAAGTACTTTGTGTTCCTTTGGGTGCCCCAGTGAACTTGGTAATCTTCTTGGGGCCTGTTATTGAGATGATACAGAAGAAGTTTGCTCCACGGAAGAAACAGTATCTTTCTATGGTAGGGAGACTTTGATACAAGCCTCTTTGGGTAACATTCTTGTTTGCTAAATGTCCGTGTGCAAAATTCCTATTGGGGTGGCTAACAAAATTGTAGAAGATGCAGAGGAATTTTTTGTGGGATAGAGGGAATGAAAAGAAGAAGCTGCATTATGTTGATTGGGAAAAAATTGCTGCTGATAAACAATTGCAAGGTCTAGAGATGTTTTGGATAAAAATCGAGCACTTTTGTGTAAGTGGATACGGAGGTTCTCTAAAGACGTCTTCAAAAACTGAAATCACTGAAATACTGTAAAATGTAAAAAACATCAAGACACTTTTTAAATATATAAGAATACATAATTACTTTGAAAAATTGTATTACAAGCTATCTCTGCCCCGAAGTTAATATTCATATTGGCGCATCGGAACCGTGAGCAGGCTGAATCTCCTCAGGAACATATGCATTCCTCTAAACTTTTCCCAGCTCGATTCTCGCGGTTGATTCGCCAGGGGAACCTGCTTTGCTACCGCCTGCGCCCTTGCTAGCTGCTTGTAACTTTTTCTTTTTCTTCGCCTTTTGAGCCCAACCAACAAGGCCAATTCGCATATTTTCGTCATATATGGACATCTTATAAGAACTTCCCATCTGGGTTTCATTCAAGAGAAATGGGTAAGATTGACTGACCGTTTCAGGAAAAAATTAAGGTTCATAATTGAGAGCAATTCAACTCACCTGTGTCACAATTGCATAAAGTGGAAGCGTGCTGTAACTACAAAGTATCTGAATAAAGATCCTAAATAAGAAAAAAAAAATGAAGAGCTGACATTATAGTAATACATAAAAATAGAAAACTGGGCATGCCAATAAGGACTATCATATTAAAACTTGACAATATGAAAAGTGTTCTCCTACCCAATAAGGAGCCTTGGGACAATATAACGAAATTTTCCCATTATGCAGGAGCTAGAGCCATATTGAACCTACAGATGTATGAAAACAAATATTATGTTCATTCTGATATCCCCATCTCAATTTGCTATGTTGTAGTGATTCAAAAATCAGCTTACCTATATCCAGAAGAAAAATGCAATCTCAAAAGCATTTTGGAAGAGGATAAAATGGATCAAGTAGAGAACAATGCGTGGCCGATGGAACCAAAAATGATCGTCGGACGGCTGAACTACTAAATCTCCTTCTATGGCTACATGTTTCTCAGCAACCTCATAAGCCAACCGGGTAATTATATGCTCAAGCTTGGTGCCCACGGCAAGAAGAAGCTGGAATGAAAATAAATAAGTTAAAACATGGAATTGATGAAGTACAGAACTTTCCTTCTCTACGTAACATAATGATTGGTAACTCCTTCAACTATGAAACTTGAGAATGCTATATGTTAATGGCAGTTTAACCTAAGAGCATGCTATTGTCAAATGTAAAGATTGCAAGAACAGAAAATATATTTGCAAAGCAACGCCAATGTACAAGTCAAAAGAGGAAAGTCATATAAAAATTACTCACAATAAAAGGAATGAATGCTATCCAAAAGTAGGTGTGCCAACCTGCACAGGAAAAATGAGAAAGCATCAATATTAAAAGTCTAGTAGTGATCTTCCCGTAGCCTGCTAAAACCAAAAGCAACAATTTCAGAAATTAACATAAATGTATAAGAGATGATGCAGTTTAGTTGTCAGAATCTCCTTGTATTTCTTGAAACAACGAAATTACAGCTCAACTTTTGACTCTCTACCATGAAATACCAGAAAACAATCTCTATGTAAGCAAAGTATCGAGCTCGATTAAGCCTTACAACATTAACATGATGCAGTGAACAAAATGCAATGGAAAAACACAAAGGATACTGGAAATATTTGACATACAAAAAGATATAGTATCTTCTGTGGACTAACTAGGATAGCACTGATATTCAGCATATAGAATGATAATAGGCTACTTTGTCAGAAACAATGACATTCAGCAAGATAGCAAGAAAAGAATAGATTTAATAGGATATAGTTCAACACAGAAAATTGTCTACTGCAGAAATAAGCAAAGTGTGATTGGTGCAGCTAAATTATATGACCCTTAACTAAATTGTGTTTAGTTTAAAAGATTTGTCTGTCAGAATGTTTTTGTATTCTGCTTGTTAAGACTCTGAATCTATGAATTGTAATTTCCTTTTAACTTGACTTACAAACTAGCTGAAATCTTTTTGAGCAAAAAATATTGAAGTGCTCCAACCACAAAATTTCAGTGGCATATTGTGAAGAACGATAACAAGGAAAATGCCAAAAATACTTGGCATCAATATGGAATACATACCTTCAATATTTAGCAGCAAGAAAATAACCATGAATATCCAGAGATACCAACTGCAACCAACAAAATTAAATGTTGAGTCAATGAGAATCAGCAAGCAATCCAATCAATGTAGAAGTTAATGCAGTATGCCTAAGGCATATGTATAACTAGGAAATTTTAGCATAAAAAGGGTATCGGATATGACTTGCCTTATACCAACAACTTCCTTGAAATCATCTTTCTAGGGCACGCATCATGTATTTGTGAAAATTAAACTTGGGATTTCCCTTGCAATGGATCTATGGTACAATAATAGATATTCAGAAAAGTGCCTATCATGAAACTTGAAGTAATGAAAATACTGAAGTCCTCAAGACAACAGCAATCTTGCGTCGGATAACTTACCATAATGAAACCTTGCCGTAATGTCGTGTAATCTGACTTCGTCACAGATGCATGGAATTGTTTCAAAAAGGAACACTGTTAGGACAGAAGGGAAAAATATATATTTAGAAGATAAGAGCCATGGTTGATTTTCAGCTTACATTTCACAAAAAGAAACTGTTACTTCTGCGGCCGCCACCGCATGTCATTCTGTTAACAATGAAAGTTAAAGTACTCTAGTCTTTCATGTGAATTTTTGGTAAAAAAAGCAAAATACGAAATGCTAGTAAACCTGAGAGTACATGCAAGCTAGTGCGCATGTCTCTAGGGAGTAAACCCATCTCTTTCAAAGCAGAAGCATATCCAGTTGGACCATTTCTTTTCTCTCATCTAACAGTACCTAATTATTATTTAGGCCCTGTACATTGTTCTTCCTCCAATTTGTTCCATAACAAGTAGAACAAACAGTTAGTAAGAACAGATGTTTCTTCTAGTTAGGTTTACAAAAAACTGTTGGTTATTTGCATCAGGATCACTACTCCTTGTTTGCTGTACCACTACTCCATGTTTGCTGTGTTACTACCCCATGTTCTCTGTCCTTACTAACCCATGTTTGCTGTACCATGTGTTATTTGTTTTTGTTTACTTTGTCTGCCACTTTTGCTTTTCAGTTTTATATATAATGTAAGCTTGATGCATTATGAATATTGAATTCTAAGTTTGAGTTCCAGTATATCTTCCTCCTTTTTCTCTCCTTGTTCTAAGAAATCTCATTGTTCTTTCATTCTTTAAAACTAACAATTGGTATCAGAGCTTTCTTCTTGAGGGATCTGTGAGTTCATTTGAGTGTTCTAATGGAAGGAGAATTCAGTTTTTCATCAATGGCTCCACCAGTTTTTGATAGAGACAACTATCAGGTTTGGGCTGTGAGAATGGAGACCTATCTAGATGCAATGGATCTTTGGGAAGCTGTAGAAGAGGATCACGAAGTTCCTCCTCTGCCAAACAACGCCACAATGGCCCAGATCAAGAATCACAAGGACAAAAAAACAAGGAAGTCAAAAGCAAAAGCCTGTTTGTTTGCTGATATCTCATCGACTATCTTCACCCGAGTCATGTCACTCAAATCAACAAAAGTAATCTGGGATTATCTCAAAAAAGAGTATGAAGGAAATGAGAGGATCAGAGTGATGCAAGTGTTGAATTTGATCAGAGATTTTGAACTGCAGAAAATGAAGGAATCAGAAACCATTAAAAAGTATTCTAACAAACTTCTAAGCATTGCCAATAAGGTAAGACTGCTTGGTTCTAATCTACCCGACTCGAGGATTGTTGAAAAAATCCTAGTAACGGTGCCTGAAAAATTTGAGGCAACCATTACAACTTTGGAGAACACCAAGGATCTGTCCAAGATTACCTTGGCAGAGCTCGTAAATGCTTTACAGGCACAAGAGCAAAGAAGGGTCATGAGGCAATAAGGAGTCGTTGAAGGAGCACTGCCAGTCAAGTATAAAGAAGGATGGAAAATAAAGAAGAATAACAAGAAGAATTTTGCTGCTAGTGGCAATGCTATAGCAAACAACAATAAGAACAAGACTGGATGTACGAAGGGATATCATCCTCCATGCCAACACTATGGCAGAAAGGGTCATCCTCCTTTCAAATGCTGGAGGAGACCTGATACAAAATGCAGCAGGTGTAACCAACTTGGTCATGAAGCTGTGATTTGCAAAAGTAAAAATCAGCAGCAAGAAGTAGATGCTCAAGTTGGTGATCAAGAGGAGGAGGATCGGCTCTTTGTTGTTACTTGCTTCTCAGACAATGATTCAAGTGAGAGCTGGTTAATTGATAGTGGTTGCACTAACCATATGATACATGACAAAGTGTTGTTCAAGGAATTAAGAAGCACAGAGACTTCAAAAGTCAGAATTGGCAATGGACAACATATAACAGTCAAGGGAAAAGGCACCATTGCAATTGCAAGTTGTTCAGGTACAAAACTTATCTCTGATGTTCTCAATGTTCCAAAAATTGACCAAAATCTGTTAAGTGTGGGTCAGTTGATAGAGAAAGGCTTCAAAGTACATTTTGAAGACAATTACTACCTGATAAAAGATGCATCTGGTCAAGAGATGTTCAACGTCAAGATTAGAGGAAAGAGCTTCACACTTAACCCACTTGAGGAGGATCAAGCTGTTTTTCCTTCTAAGGAAAATGTCACGGAGATATGACACAAGAAGCTCGGTCATTATCATCATCAAGGACTACTACTGCTTCAAACAAAGTATTTAGTAAGGGATTTACCTGTTTTAGAAGATCATCTTCCTCACTGCAAAGCGTGTCAATATGGAAAGCAAGACAGAAAACCATTTCCACAAAACAACTTGGAGAGCAACACAGAAGCTACAATTGATCCACACTGATCTAGCAGGACCACAAAGGACACCATCTCTCAATGGTAGCCTTTACTATATTGCCTTTATTGATGATCTAACAAGAATGTGTTGGATTTTCTTTTTTAAATACAAATCGGAAGTTGCTAGAATATTATGGAAATTTAAAGCTAGGCTTCTCTATATGGGTAAGACTGCTGGGTACCATAGCAGAACCCAGGAGGAGATACATGAATTGCTTTTAAGTTTTGCTGAAGCTGGAGCTACAGTTGTGAGGCTTAAAGGAGGGGATTCTCTGGTGTTTGGGAGGAATGGAGAGGAGATGGACTTTCACTTTCTGCAGCAGCAAGGAATTCAAGTTAAAGTTATCCCAGGTATTACCGCTGCTTCAGGGATAGCAGCAGAGCTGGGGATTCCATTAACTCATCGAGGCATTGCAAATAGGGTTAGATTTCTCACGACACACTCAAGGAAAGGGGGAACAAATCCTCTGTTTGTAGCAGAGAATGTAGCTGACCCTGATTCAACCCTAGTGGTTTATATGGGATTGTCAACTCTCCATTCTCTGGCACAAAAATTGATGCACCATGGTCTGCCACCAGATACTCCAGTTGCTGCGGTTGAGCGAGGAACCACACCTCAACAACGTACGGTTTTTGTAGAACTGAAGGATCTTGCCAACAAGATTGCTTTGACAGAGTTAGTATCACCAACACTGATTGTTATAGGGAAGGTTGTTGCACTTTCACCATTCTGGCCACATTCTTTGAAAGAAGCTGTGAGAAGAAAGGGACCTGCTAAAAGAATGACCAATAACAAAGGAGACCAGGAACACTCCTTAAGGAGTGAGCAAAACCCATCAAAAGGCCATAACTTGGATGCAAATTGTTCTAAAGTTAGATCATGTGGAATTCATTCCAACCTGTGGCAGCAGTGGCATTATGACTACGGTATAACGAAAATTTTCACAAAACCTCTACCAGCAAACAAATTTGAGCTTCTTAGGTAGAGACTTGGAGTTTGCAGCTCTAATGCAAGGAGGATGTTGGTTATTTGCATCAGGATCACTACTCCATGTTAGCTGTACCACTACTCCATGTTTGTTATACCACTACTCCATGTTTGCTGTGTTACTACCCCATGTTCTCTATCCTTACTAACCCATGTTTGCTGTACCATGTGTTATTTGTTTTTGTTTACTTTATCTGCCACTTTTGCTTTTCAGTTTTATATATAATGTAAGCTTGATGCATTATGAATATTGAATTCTAAGTTTGAGTTCCAGTATATCTTCCTCCTTTTTCTGTCATTGTTCTAAGAAATCTCATTGTTCTTTCATTCTTTAAAACTAACAAAAACATTTCTAACTGCTGGTAATCATGCTAAGTTCCAATTAATATTAGGGAAATGGTCACCAAATTAAAAATATTGGCTCCGACCCTAAAGCCAAGTAAAGATTCTATGCTGATGGAGGCATGCCAACTCACATATGCGTGCACTCCATCGTATGAGCATAGCAAAATGCTCAATGAAGTTAAAGACTGATACTCGGAGTTTCAATGTGGGGGGATAGCTGGATAGGGGATTGAAGCAACATTTTCATTTTTATGCTCACAGAAAATACTTTAAAAATACTTAAGAAAATCTTTTAATTTCTCCGTTTAATTTATATCAATCAAAATGCATGAGAAAATTATCCAGTAGAAATGGTATGGTAACTTACCATCCATCAACGAAAACCTAAATCTTTACCGATACCCCAGAAACGCTCTTTGATAAAATCATGTTCATGGACATCTGTGACCTTTATTTCCAAAGCTGCATGAAGAAAGAATTTCAAAATTAGAAGAACTGGCAGATAATAGCCTTTCTGCAACTCTGAATAAGAAAGAACTTACCAGTCTGTCAGGAAGCTTACTAGAAAAAGGCCTCTCTTAGTCAACTAGGAATCCTAACTGATATCTTAAGAATTATTTTTATCTGTTGTGAATACTTCTATGATAAAGGCATATACATGCATGAAAGTTTTGTTGAGATGACTCCTTGTTACCTTGTCTGTTGGGTTCTCATGTCAAGCATTCAATGGTTGGTTTAAAAGGAAAAATAGAGAGATTTGACATGCAAACTATATTAACATTATTTTACAGCATTTCTTCTACCATTTGTAAACCAAATTTTGAACCTTTACCATGTTCTGTATCATTTTGAATGGAATCCTCCCACTGTTTCCATCTACGTATCTGCATCATCCAAATAAATTATTGAGAAAAAAATAAGTAATGATAGAATATCGAATAGCAAGTGAAACAAGCATATTAGATGCTCACCTTTGCCCCTCCAAAAACAATAGTGAGAACAGAGAAAGTCACATGAGAAATGGCTAGAACGAAGATAAAGATATGCAGATGATGCATTGCTTCAAGTGATAAGAGTGGTACCTTATTCTGAAGAAAAAAAAACACATGAAAAAAAATTAAAGTAGTCAATTTAAATTTGTGAGATCATGTCAACATCAACTGGAATATCAAGTAGTTACAAATCCTAAAATAACATAATAAATCATTAATAAATATTCCATGAGTGTGTCACAAAGAAGATAAATTTCACTGGATTAATCTCTGAATTTGCTACATCAGTAGCACATTAGACCACATGACGCTAACAGATATGTCATAACACACATGGCCACGTGGGCCGGGGGATTTTCAACGGCTGTGCGATCTGCAGCGGCTGCTCCATTGAAAGACAGGGCGTCACTGCCCCCAACCAAAGGGACTAGTTACGTCCAGTATGTCCCCCCTTACTCCGGCTGCTTCTGTTTTGTGATTTTTTTTTTGATTTTTACAAAATCATGGGTAGTTTTATTATTATTGTTGTTGTTGTTGTTATGGAGTAATGTTTAAATTATTATGTTAATACTTTTAGTATTTATTGTTTAAATTTAGTTAAGTGTAATTGTTTTGCTTAATTAGGAATTTCAGTAAGGTTGTATTGTTTTTTGTTTTTGTATACAAGGTTTAAAATTTGATGTAATGATTTTTATTATTCATTTTTTAATTGGGTCATGTATAATTGTTTGTTTAACTAGTGGGATAGCCATGTGGCACGTATGTGGCAAAATTTATTCAATTCCATCCAATTATCTTTTTCAATTGGGAGAGATTCTTAACTGCACTGTTGGGTGTAAAACACAATTTTATGTTGAGATAGAAATTTGATTGGTAATTTTTGGTAATTTCGTCGATAACATTAATTGAGTATGTAAAATTCCTCAAAATAACCAGTCAAGTTTCCACCTTAGGGCAAAAATGAGTTCTGCACCAAGTGCAAATAAGAATTTATTTTCAACTGAATTTCTCTCTATCTATATGCGGAGAGATTTTTATCAGAAACGGATACAAAACTCATTTTTAAATTTGGTTGAAAATTTGATTGATAATTTTGAGTACTATAATATTAATTATGTATAGCCGAAATGTATTATCATTATCTCATTTTTTTAGCACATGTATGCATAAATTAGCAAAAAAATCATAACAATAAGTAAGGATATTGATAAAATTTGTAATAGTATCTATGCTCAAACACGTTACCTTGTTGCCACAATATTCAATGTGTTTAGACAAATCCTCGGACAGAAGCCGTCGATGAAAGGAAGAAGCAAGAAAAGTTTGAAAATGTGAGGTTGCATTGTCTCCTTCAACATCATCTTCATAATCATAGTCTTCTTCAAAATATTCTTCAAAATTTTCAGGTTTACAAGGAAGCATAATAGATACGTACTTCTTTCTTATGCACATTTTAGAGATTGCGCCTTGAAATACTGTCAGCAACAGCGATATAAACCCTAACAGCATCAATTCTGCCACCACAATCCCAAGTTTCACATTATTGGCAACCTTTTATGGGGAGTAAATGTAACCCTTTTGATAGAATCACTCTCAAATCATGAAACATGCACGTATCTGGAAAGAAGACTTTCTATATGACTTCCCAAAATCCAAAGAGAGAGGAAGGGACGCATTTTTCTTGACAGGTAATGCGGAATTAAGAAGAAATGACGTCATTTAACATTATATATACATACACACAAAGAACAATAAAAAAAATATTTTTAACGAAATGTAGAGAGAAAAAAAGATTTGTTGATAGAAATTACCTTCTGGGTAATTAAATTATATATCAAGAAATGTAGAAAGTAAATGTCTGACCTTCTTTAACCTTTTGAAGGGCTTCATATAGAGGTTTCTTGTCCTTCTTCCACAAAACACTCCCAACAATATGAAGAAGACGCTCCAAAGCCAAAGAAATGAAAACGATCACAGTGCATACTACAGCCACCACCCATGTTGCTGTGTATTCCAATGATCCCTCTCCCTCTCTTTCACCCATCTCTCTCTCCTTGCTTCTTCTTCTTCTCTTTTCTTCTTTACAGTTACTTTATTGACCTTGTTTGATAAAGTGATTAAAGCAGTGATTAAAGTCAATTTTTGCTTTCTCAGCCTTAAATTGACTTTAATCTTTAATCACTTGCCAAACATGTCTATCAATGCTTATATCTTTTACAACTGGACAGAGATATTGCTTACTTTATTTTAACAACAGGTTATCTAACAAAAGTCCAGGAGATGCATGTGAGAATTTAAAAGGCCAAAAGAATATATTTTTGGTGATTTTTTTCTCCAAAAAAAGGTTATGTCATAGCGTGATAGAAGGGTCCTGTTTACTCATGTGGGATTGTGAGAGAGTTTTGGTATGAATGTAGGATTTTTATACAAGTCTTTGCGCGAGAGGAGGATCTCTGTTGACTCATATAGGGCTGTTAGAGAGAGTTTAGTAGGAATGTAGAATTTTTATATAAGTCTTAAAATGGATGTTTTTTTTTCTTTCAAAAAGAACTCTTATTATATTATTTTATTAATTTCATTATAGCAACCACATGGCTTTTATTTATTTATTATTGAAGTCCCTAATTATTCAAATTTGTTTTAATTTTAGGTAAATTACATTAATCGTTTTTAAAATTAAGGGGTAAATATTGACTGTCTTTTTGGAAATACTTCTTACATTATTAGACTATGTTTGATTTTACATATTATACGTTAATGAAGTTTTAGTTCAGTAGTGAAAAAAAATCAAGATTGATATTTTGAGATCATAAAATTTTAAGTTCGATTTTTATCATGGTGGGAGTTATTTTTCCAATTTGTATATTGTTTATTTTTCCCTTAATTTTCAATAATAAAAACTTGATACGGATTTGTATCAGGATCTTGATGAATTCAAGATCAAAACTCAGAAAAGTAGAAAAGAAGAGAGAAAAAATAGAAACTGAGAGAGAAATTAGGTTTAAATTCTTCATTAATTCCCTTATGAATGTTTACAAACTTATTTATACAAGGACAAATGAGATCAACAAGTAATTACAAATTTACAGGTACTAACAACTTAACAAACGCACAACTAATTCTGTTATTACTACTAAGTCTAACTAACTGATCTCATACCCATTCCAATCTCTTCTTAGCTCAACTATTTTTTGTCTTCTTACAACTATTGTAGTCCTTTAACCAAACATGTGCCTTCCTCTACCTCTCACTTCTTCTATTCCTTCAACTGGTGCATTTGTTGTCTTGTCTCCAATCACAGTTGGTGTTGTTGCAGTCTTGCTTCCAATTACCTGAGTATGAACTCAAGTTTTGGTATTCCTAAGTTCCCTACTAAGCCTGTTTGTATCATTGCATGACTCTTCCAAATTGACCTTGTCCTCAAGGTCAAACTCAGAAAAAGCAGCTTGTAATGCAATGACTTCCTTCCAAAAAGTGTCATCAAGACTCAGTCCATCCCATTGTACTAAGACCTTTCATACTATTTTATCATTGTTTACCACCTCTCTGCTATGTAAAATCACCAACGGAGAGATAACAGGTTGATTGTTAACACAGATTGGCAATGGATGCATTTAAGAATGAGGGAAACCATAATAGGCCTTTAAGAGGGAAATATGAAAGACATGGTGGATCTTATTGGTAATAGGTAATTCCAGTTTATAGGCCATATGTCCTATTTTCCCTAGAACTTTGTATTGGCCATAAAACCTTTTACTTAACTTTTGGTTGACTCTTAAAGACACTGATTAATGCCTGTAAGGCTGCAGCTTTAGCTAGTCCCTTGAATTGCTAAGGGACTAGCAATATATAAGTTTGGGGGTGTGATAAGCACTGTATGTCATACATTCAAGCCCCTTAATTTGCATACGTTAATACTTTAGCCTTGTTACAATTTGATCTTTTGTAGTGTTTTACATGCTTTCAGGTTTCCCAAGAGAAGTGCAACAAAACCTATCATTTCTAGACTGTTAAAGATAAATTGAGCATTTTTCTAAGTCATGTTGTCATTAGCAAAGGGTGAAAATGAGCTTCATTAAATTACCATAATTGCCCATACATATAAGTCATTTTTGCGGATTAAACTATATTGATTCAAGAAGAACTAGGAGATTAGCCATATTGCTTGGAAAAATCCGGATGTATATTTTCTGGAGAATTTTACAGCTCGTAAATATAATTTTTCTAGAGAAAGGTATGACAGTTTTAGTAGACAAAGGTCAGACTGTGCGTGATTTCAGTGTGGCAGAAGTGAATGAGCTATTGAATTCCGATTTTTTTGGGATTTGCACGGTTAGAAAAGGAAGTTGAGTGCCTAAATAAGTCTGGGGAAAAATAAGAGAAAACAAAAATAGGCACACGTTCAATTGCTAGGGTTTTGTTTAGGGTTCTATAAATACATGTTTAAGAAACCAAAAAAAAGGATGTTTTTTTTACTATATTTTTTTCTACGGTTGCCGTCTTCACGCATGGGAGCTCTTGTTCTCTAAGGATTATCATCATAGAGAAGTTTTATTTTCTTTCTTTTATCTATTTTTTTTTATGATGAAGATATTTTTCATTAGAATTATGTGTAACTAAATATTTTAGTTAGGGCTCAGTTGAAGCCCTAGCCATGTCTTCTTAAGGATTTCGATATGCTTTGTTCTAAATTTTTTTTTGTGATACTTAATTGATTAATTGCTTGTTTTATTTCATTCTTTATACGGTTTATGTGTTATGCTTGATCATCATAAACATGTGTTGTATGGAGATTGTCAGCTAGGTAAATTTAGATGACCGAGTCTTGTGCTTACACTAAGTGACAAAGGAACCAATTGTGGGTTCTTGGGATTAATCAATATGAAAAACCAGAATAGATACAATGTTTAAGGTTTCGTTTGTTTGCTTATTTCCATTGTTTTTATGCTTTCTTGAAGTGCAACTTAGTAGATACCATGCTAAATCCTTTGAGAATGAAAAGAGTTAGAGTAGACAACCATGCCTAACTTGTTGCTTAGGGAAATCAATAGCTTAAGAAGTAGATATCATGCCCTTAGGTTGGTAAACATTAAGCATCTAAATCTAGTTTGTAGCATTGTGCAAGTCGTTTGCTTTAAAGAAGATGATTATTGGTAAATATCGAAGCCTTAACTTATTTTCTCATTATTTCAATTCTAGTTTCAAAACTACTTTACGATTTTCTTTCACTAGTGCAATCTTTACTGTTTATTCAAATATGTTATTTTTTGTTTCATTTAGACAGAAGTTTTAGGAAATTATATTTAAAATCAATTAATCCAATCCTCAGGGGAATGATCTCGTATTTGCTAACTATACTATTTGTTTGATCTTGTGCACTTCCGAGTTAAAACATACATTTAGAAGCTTATTTTTTAGCTTGATATTTGTATAACAAGTTTTTGGTGCTGTTGTCGGGGATTGTGCTAAATTATATTTAATTTTCGTATTAAAAAAATCAAAATATACATTTACTGTTTACATGATATATTGCAGGATTGAAATTTCATTTATACAAGGTCGTAGGTCACAGAATTTAGCCATCATTGTATATGATCCAGAGATTAAACGAAACCTTAGACGACATCGAAGGCATAAAAAGAGAATCTAAAAAAGAAGAAAGATCAGGATCTGAGGAAGTAATGAAGGATGAACAAGTAGAAAATCCACCGGTTCGGAAGCCAATGAAGAGCTAATTAATTCCACAAAACCTTAATCAACCATCATGCATCGCTTACCAACCAACTGTGTAGAGCAACTTCAATCTGTCTCCTCATTTACTTAGTATGGTACCACATTACAGAGGCACACCTTTTGAGGATCCATATTTGCACATTAGAGATTTCATTGATCTCTGCAAGACTCAAAATATCCAGGGCTTAACTCCAGAAAGAATAAGGTTAATCCTCTTTCCTTTTTCTTTAAATGATAATGCTAAGTTGTGGTTGAACTCTTTGTCTGCAGGTTCCATTAACAATTGGGAGGAGTTAACCTCTAAATTTCTAAAGAATTTTTTTCCCAGCTCAAAAGACAAGGCAAATTAAAAGAGAAATTCAAACCTTTCAATAGAAAGATGGAGATATTTTCTTTGAAGCATGGGAACATTTCAATGAGTTGCTTCTTAAGTGTCCACACCACAATCTATCTCAAGATGATTAGGTACAAACTTTTTATAAAGGTTTAAATGATACTAATAAAAGTCTTGTTGATTCAGCTTGTGGAGGTGTGCTTATGGAAAAGAACAGTGAGGAAACTATTAAGTTATTTGAGACCTTAAATGAAAATTCTCAACAATTCTCATCAAGAGGGAAGCAAGGAGTAAAAAGTAAGGGTGTTTATGAAGTAAGCACCAATGGTGGAATCCGGACTCAAATGGTGGAAATTGAGAGGAAGTTAGATGTGCTAGTGAGAGCAATGTCAACCCAGAACATCTCTCAAGTTCAACAAGTTGCGAAAATCAAGGTATGTGCTATATGCTTTCACTCTAATCATACTACTGAGACTTGTCCTATGTCTTCTTTTATAGAGCAAGAGTATGCAAATTATGTGGGACAAAACAACTATCTTCCCAAGAACAGCCCTTATTCAAATACTTACAATGCAGAGTGGAGAAATCACCCAAATCTTTCTTGGAGTAACAATCAGAACGTTCTGAATCCACAAGGGTAACAGTGGAATTTCCAACAGGGAAGTAATTATCAGACTCCACCACAGGTGGTGCAATAGAATCTTGAGCAGAAAAAGAATGATATTGAAGGTACCATACTCCAGTTCTTAACTGCACAACAACACACTAATATTCATACTAGTTAGACCATTTAGAGATTGGAGGCACAAGTAAGGCAATTAGCCAATGAACTGAGTGAGAGAAAAAGATGAGAATTCCAATCACAGACCATACCAAGCCCAAGAATTCAAGAGGAGCTCAAGGCTGTGACAGTCCTTAGGAGTGGTAAAGTCATTGACAACAATGTGGGAACGGATAAAAAAGTGGAAGCACATCCAACAGGAGCTACGACCTCTACAAAGGTAAGTGAGAAAGATAAGGTGATATTGCCACCCTTCCCTCAAAGGTTAGTTAAGCAAAAAAAAAGAAGAAAAAAGAACAACAATGTCTTGATATTTTTGAAACTTTAAGAAAAGTAGAAATCAATATTCCTTCACTTAACGCAATTAAACAAATCCCATCTTATGCAAAGTTATTAAAGGATTGTTATACTAACAAAAGAAAGTTTTAGGAATATGAGAAAGTTGCATTGACAGAAGAGGTAAGTGCGGTCTTGTTGAGAAAGTTACCACCTAAACTAAAAGATCCAGGTAGTTTTACTATTCCTTGCAGGATTGGTGACCAAATCTTTGAACGTGCTTTGCTTGATTTAAGGGCAAGTATCAATTTGCTGCCATATACAGTTTATGAGAAATTGAATTTGGGGGAACTTCAACCAACCTCAGAAATTGATTTAGGATCTTGATGAATTCAAGATCAAAACTTAGAAAAGTAGAAAGGAAGACAGAAAAGTAGAAACTGAGAGATAAATTAGGTATGAATTCTTCATGGAACTTCAACCAACCTCAGAAATTGATTTAGGATCTTGATGAATTAAAAAACAAAACTTAGAAAAGTAGAAAGGAAGACAGAAAAGATAGAAACTGAGAGATAAATTAGGTATGAATTCTTCATTAATTCCCTTATGAATGTTTACAGACTTATTTATACAAGGACAAATGAGATCAACAAGTAATTACAATGTATTTACAAGTACTAACAACTTAACAAATTCAACTAATTCTATTTTTACTATTAAGTGTATAGATTAGGTTTTATATAATTCATACATTACAGATATCAAATTTAAGTTGCGTTAAAAAATCTATATAGATTTATTTTGGACCTATGTAGCACTTAGAGGTTGAGCTTTTTTCTTTTGAAGGACACTTATAGGTTGAGCTTTATATAGCCTAATAATTATAGAATCAAAACTTCGTTGTTTTGATTGAAAACTAAAGAAACATGTATATGGTGGAAGTTGAAAACTTCGGTAACAAAGCTTGCATTATAGTTATATTTACTTTAATAACCTAATGATATATTTAATAGATTATCTTGTCACAAATTAGACTATTTTTCAAGTATACATAAGTTCTTTATATATATATATATATATATATATCTTCATTCACTCAATTCATATGACCTACCATTTAATTCTTTGATAAATTTAATTTGAATGGGAAAAAATGAGTGTAAATATCATTTTACCCTGAAAAATTGAAGCCATACCATGTCCTATTCGGATAATGACAAAAATCCTTGAACCACTAAGGATTCTTGAACTCGAGCTTGTAAGAGAAAAAAAACATCATCCAACCCAGCTGTGTTCTAATTGAGCCTAAACATCAAAACTTTAGCTCAGTTTGAAGAAGTTATATCGAGCTCGAGCTCATTGGCTCTATTAGCTCAAGAGAGTCGTGAGTTCGTGGATCATTCTCTTTTTCTCGAAAAAAAAAAACAAGTCTAATGCAGTTAATCGAATTGCGTTCTTAAAAATCATCAATGACGTTAAGCTTTTTGTCAATACTGAGGTTAAGGAAAACACAACACGACTAGATATGAAGATTCGCAGATCATTGATTTGAAAAAAAAGAGGAAATGGTAGTCGAATTTGTTGCATTTCACTATTGCATGCCACAATGAGAAAAAGATAAAGATGAAGGAATTGAGGAAAGGGCGGCCAAATTATCTACCTTCCCACAATTTCACATGCTTTAGTGAGAAAGAGGCAAATGTTAAAAACAAAAATAGAAAATGAAAAACGTATTTGTATTTTCTAAGTTCTAAGAAATAAATAAATATATTATAAAATTAAAATAATTAAACTGAGTTAGCTCATAAAGTTTCTAATATTTTTCTTTCTGTTCCAAATGATCTTATCTAAGTTATTGTTTCCTCTTGAATTTCTGGTCAATTTGCGTTTTCCATGGAAATTTTTGGGCTAGCCGAAGTTTCGGTTCGGTTAACATATTGCTTAAGCGGTTCGGTTACTGAACCGTGTCCATTGTCTTTACTCACTGAGCCTAAAAACCCCTTAGCCCTATCCCCACCACCAGCTCCTCCTTCAAATCTTCAATACTGGAAGTGTACCTGTATGCTCAATCAAAACTTCACAACCCTTTTCAACATTTCACAGAAACACCAAAGAAAACAGCAACGAAAACGACAATCATGATAGAAGTTCCTTAGTACGAACGCCCAAAATAAATCCCAGTTTTTGTTTTTGTGAAACCAAGCCTTAAGCCATTACTTTATCAGTTTCAATGCTTAACTGAAATGGGTATCAAATACTTTGTTTTGTCTTCTCATCAGGAAAGTGTTTGATAAAATGCATCAGTGAAAACATAGCTTTTTTTTTTTTTGAGAGAGAGAAATGAAAACCGAGCCCTTGAAAGACATTTTTTCTTTGTTTGTTAAATTCTTGGTAAGGTTTCTCTTTTTGGTTGTTGTCGACAGTTGCGAGGTGAGACACATTGAAAATGGAGAGCAAAGATAACGAAGTGAAGAGGGCTCAAGTAGTGGAAGCTCGGGTAAGAAACATCAATCACAATGTCCGGTGCACTGAGTGTGGGAGTCAATCCATTGAAGACTCTCAAGCAGATATTGCCATTCTCCTTAGGAAGGTAATTCTTTCACTTCCAAATGCTATTTTTTAGTAACAACAAGAGGTATATGTTTTGGCCTTGATGTTTTGGTGTACTTTATTAAGCTTATAAGCTCCATAGATGGCTAATTTGGATGTCTCAGCCATCAATGTCTTATTACTATAAAAAGCAGTTTTTTTTTTTTTTTTTTTTTTTTTTAATTTGAAATTCTAAGATCTTAACTTTTAGGTGAAAAAACCCAAATCCTGTACCTGTTCTATTAAAATCATCTTTCTTCTGTGATTAGAACTTGTGTGTTTTTATCGGTTTCAACTTGTTCTTTTCTTGCTACTTCAATTTTTACTTCTTGATTTAGATTCTTATGTTGGCAGAGATTACATTTTTTAGAATGTGTTATCAGCATCCTTTTTAAAATTGCTTTTTATTCAATTGCCTCATAATATTCTGAGGTTTTGATTTTGTGGCCCAGCTCAAATGGTACAGTCTTGGTAGAAATCAGGTGTGGGGATATAGGGGTCATACTTACCCGGATAACTACTTCATGCTTCATATCTACGTTGCTCCGACTCCGCTATGTGTATGAGTGTTAGACTTGTCTATTTCTGGTAAGGTATAGTTTTCCTTTGATTTGGACTGTCAAAGGGAAGAGTCCATATTTGATCTGCAGACTGCAGCCTTGTGGCTATCACCGGTCAGTTAAGTAGCTCAAAAGAACTGTCAGATGCTAATTGGTTTATGATACTACCTCTGAATTCTTCTAAGTCAAACTAAAATATTGAGTTTGGATAGAGCTTCTAGTTGCAGGTTCTGCTGCAGGAATATGGGCTTTCAAAAAGCATAGGCAAAAGACAAATGGGCACATCATGGCTTTGGACCTTGTTAGAGGCGTTCCATTGACCCCAAAGGAGAAGGAAACTATGCTAAGTCATCCTCACACCTCCTCCTCCAGAGGGAGTTATTCCTTCCTCTTGGGGGAAGAGGTGGCAAGGTTGATGATGTGTTTTCTTGCATTAGTTCCTCATCATTTTATTTTGCTGGATCTTTGTAGTGGGTGCTAAATTGGTAGTTACAACTTAGTCTGTTGTGATAAGAATCTGTTAGGAAAAATTACTGGGTCGAAACTAACACACAACTAAAGTGAAATGAGAAAAAAATAAAGATAAAATGGACACAAATATTTTACGTGGAAAAACCCCAGAACAAATTGGGGTAAAAAACCACGGGCAAGTGTAGGAGGATTTCACTATTGTAAAATAGGGATTACAACATCTTCTCTCTTATTACAATGAGATAACAATTGTCTAATCTTTATTGTAATAGGAGAAACAACTCTCTCACAAAATTGGGAAAATATTACTTACAAAAAAGGATCAAATTTTCCTTTCTAAGTAGTAACTCTCAAGAAAACTCTCACAAAAACATTTGCTCTCTTTCTAATGGATGCTCTTAGATGCCTTCTATTCTCACATGTAATAGCACAATTGAAACAAGCTATTTATAGGCAAGTCACTTGAAGCACTTGTGGTAGACAAGTCTCCATGTTTCTCTCCATGTCTTCTCCATGTTTCTCTCCATGTTTTATGGTAGACAAGTCTCCATGTTTCTCTCCATGTCTTGTGGAGAAAGTGGCTTTACCACTAAAAAGGCCATCTCTTATCACATTCTCCCACTTAAAGTCACTTTCGTAATCCTTCCATCCTTTCTCACTTGCCAAATCCATGCTTGCTTACGTTTCCGCTAGACTATATGAGGATCTACACCATTTAAACTTGTCAGTGTTGATCGGCTTGGTCATAACATCTGCTAGGTTCTCGTCGGTGTGAATTTTCTGCATATCCACACTACCTTCTTCCACTACTTCTCGAACGAAGTGATATTGAACCCTTATGTACTTTGTCCGTGAATGAAAAGTTGGATTCCTTGCAATGTGCAAGGCACTTTGACTGTCACAAAATAGAACAATCTTCTCATGTTTGTGCCCGAGCTCCTCCAATAACCTTTGTATCCAAACTATTTTCTTGCAAGCTTGTGTAGCCGCCATGTATTCTGCTTCTGTTGTAGATAGAGCCACAACCGTCTGCAGTTTAGAAACCCAGCTTATAGCTCCTCCTGCAAATGTAAACACATAACCTGTTGTAGACTTGCTTTTATTGAGATCCCCTGCAAAATCTGAATCAACATAGCCTCTGATAGTAAAATCTGATCCTTCGTAACATAATGCAGCATCTGAGGTTCCTCTAATGTATCTCAGAACCCTTTTCATAGTATTCCAATGCTCTCCACCAAGATTCGCCATAAATCGACTAACCACTCCCACTGCTTGTGCAATGTCTGGTCTTGTACAAATCATAGCAAACATCAAACTTCCCACTGCTGATGCATACGGTACTCGAGACATCTCCCTCCTCTCTCTTTCATTGCTAGGACACATACTTGAGGATAACTTGAAATTAATAGGAAGTGGGGTAGAAATTGGCTTACTATCTTGCATTTTGAAGCGTCGCAAGATCTTGTTGAAGTAGTTCTTTTAGGAAAGCCAAATCTTCCTGTTATTTCTGTCTCGGTGAATCTGCATCCCTAAAATCTTGTTTACTGGTCCCAAGTCCTTCATATCAAACTCCTTAGCCAACTGTGCCTTCAATTCTTGGATTTGATCTTTGTTGAGGCCTCCTACCAACATGTCATCCACATACAACAACAAGATAATAAAATCATTATCACCATCAAACCTTTTGAAGTACGTACAATAGTCTGAACTGAGTCTGTTGTATCCAAGGCTAATAATGAAGGAATCAAATCTCTTGTACTAACACCTCGGCGCCTGTTTGAGATAGTATAGAGATTTGTTCAACCTATAAACCAAGTTCTCCTTTCCTGTTTTAACAAAACCTTCTGGTTGGAGCATATAGATTTCTTCTTCAAGTTCTCCATAAAGAAATGCAGTTTTTACATCCAACTGCTCCAGATGTAAATCAAACATAGCACACATAGCCAAGACTACTCTGATTGTTGTAACCGAACTACCGGGGAAAATATCTTATTGAAATCAATACCTTTTTTCTGAGCGAATCCCTTTACCACTAATCTTGCACGAAACCGTTCTACTTGATCATTGCTATCCTGCTTGATCTTGTAGACCCATTTGTTACCTATGACTTTTCTCCCATGTGGCAATGGTACCAGTTCCCAAGTCTTGTTCTTGTATAGAGTTTCAATTTCTTCATGCATTGCTGCCACCACAAAGACACATCTGAGTTACTTGTAGCTTCTTGGAAAGTTGAGGGCTCTTCATCCTCCGTTAAAAGACAGTATGCAACATTGCTCTTAGTAACATACTCCGAATGCCAAGCTGGCGGCCTTCTCTCTCGAGTTGACCGGCGAACTTCTGGAGCCTCGGACTCGACTGGTTCTTGTACCTCGTGCTCTGATGTTGCTTCAGTAGAAACTGGAGTTTCTTGTATCGGATTATTTTCCACCTGTATTGTTGTAGTCTCTGAAACCTCTTTCGATGTGCTGTCGTCTCCATCTGTTTGTAGTAGTTGATCTTCTACAAAGATCACATCCCTGCTGACAACAACCTTCCGGGTAGTGGGATCCCACAGGCGATACCGCTTTACTCCGTCAGCATACCTCAAGAATATATACTTCCTGGATTTCGGATTCAACTTTGTTCTTTCTTGGGCATTGTACATCACATATGCAGGACATCCAAAAGAATGTAAGGTAGAGTAGTTCGCTGGCTTACCAGTCCATATCTCCATCGACGTCTTTAAATCAGTTGCTATTGATGGCGATCGATTTATCACATAACAGGCGGTTTTGGCTGCTTCTGCCCAAAAAGAGTTGGGTTAACCTGCAGTCCTCAACATAGCTCTCATCCTTTCTGTAATAGTTCTATCCATCTGCTCTGCCACTCCATTTTGCTGAGGTGTGTATGTGACTGTGAACTGTCGTTTGACACCTTCTCGCTTACAAAGAGCAAGAAACTCACCGTTTGTGTACTCTCTTCCATTATCTGTCCTTAAGCACTTGATCTTTTTCCCAGATTCAAGTTCTACCCGCGTTTTGAAGTCTTTGAATACCGAAAATACATCTGACTTCTTCTTGATTGGATACACCCAATATCTCCTGGAGTAATCATCAATGAAAGACACAAAGTACTTTACTTCTCCTGGGGACATTTCTGGTGACTCCCATACATCAGAATGAATCAAGTCTAGAATACATTTACTCCTAGCATCAGATCTGCTAAACTTCAATCTATGCTGCTTACTTGTAACACAATGCTCACAAAAAGATAGATTTACCGATTTGAGCCCTTGAAGCAGCTTTCTGTCGGAGAGAATCTTCAAATCTCGTTCTGACATGTGACCTAGTTTGAGATGCCACATCATTGTCGACTCTTCTCCCTTGTTGATCGATGCGACACACGCATCAGCTTCCTTCAATGTTTCCCTTTTTAGCATGAATAGATTCGTTTCGATCTTTTCTGCCTTCATAACCACAAGTGCACCTTTAACAATCTTCATGATCCCATTTTCGATATGGGTCTTGCATCCAAGACTATCTATTTGCTCCAAAGACAATAGATTCTTCCTAAGGCCCTTCACGTGTCGTACATCCTGAATAGTGCGAACTATACCATCAAACATCATTATCTTGATAGTACCAATGCCAGCAATCTTTAAAGCATGATCATCACCCATGTGTACAGAACCTCCTGAGACTGGTTCATATTTGTGAAACCATTCTCTTCGAGATGTCATGTGCCATGTTGCTCCTAAGTCTAGTAACTAGATGTCAACAAACTGCTTTCTGCCTCCAACTGTCGTTGTTGACTTGCTGTATAGAACTTCACCATCATCTGAGGCACTTACCACATTCCGTTGAGCATTTGATGACTCAGGGACTCCACTCTTCTTTTTGTACCAACAATCCTTCTTGACATGCCCTTTCTTGCCACAGTTGTAGCACTTGAAATTCTTCTTACTTCTTGATTTCGATCTTCTATGATTCTGACTCCCACTGGGGCCACGTTCCGTTGATCTTCCTCTCGTCATCGTCAAAGCTTCCGCTTGCTGCGAACCTGCCTGTCTGTCTTCCTTGTTTTTGCGCCTGGTTTCTTCTTCCAAAACAGTAGCTGCAATTTCACCGAAGACTAGATAGTCCGAGAGGATGTTGTTCGTCAAGTTGATGATGAGTTGATCATACGAGTCAGGTAGACTTTGTAGTAGAAGCTCCGCACGTTCAGATGTCTGTGTAACCCATCGATGTAAGTTGCGAAAATAAAGTATTCAAAATCGGTCACCGACGTGGATTCCGCCATTCAAAGAGTGTAAAGTCTCATCTTTAAGAAGATCTTATTGTGTAGTGACTTGGCCTCGTACAGTCTTGTTAGAGTATCCCAAATCTCCTTCGCAGTCTTCTTTTCCGCCATACTAGATAACACTCCATCGGCTAGTGCTAAGTGCAGATCGGCAATTGCGATGCCGTCCATCGCGTTCCACTTGCTGTCGTCAGTGATCTCTGCGGACCTTTCTCCAATTGTTGCCAAACAATTGTCTTTCCTCAAAATTGCCTTAATCTTCATTTTCCACAATGAGAAATTACTAGCGCTAAACTTCTCTACATCAAACTTTGTTGTAGTTGACATCTCGTTCACAACGATCTGTTTCACACCCTTCAATCAATTGCTCTGATGCCACTATTAGGAAAAATTACCAGGTCGAAGTTAACACACAACTAAAGTGAAATGAGAAAAAAAATAAAGATAAAATGGACACAAATATTTTACATGGAAAAACCCAAGAACAAATTGGGGTAAAAAACCACGAGCAAGTGTAGTAGGATTTCATTATTGTAAAATAGGGATTACAACATCTTTTCTCTTATTACAATGAGATAACAATTGTCTAATCTCTACTGTAATAGGAGAAACAACTTTCTCACAAAATTGAGAAAATATTACTTGCAAAGAAGGAACAAATTTTCCTTTCTAAGTAGTAACTCTTAAGAAAACTCTCACAAAAACATTTGCTCTCTTTCTAATGGATGCTCTTGGATGCCTTCTATTCTCACATGTAATGGCACAATTGAAACAAGCCATTTATAGGCAAGTCACTTGAAGCACTTGTGGTAGACAAGTCTCCATGTTTCTCTCCATGTCTTGTGGAGAAAGTGGCTTTACGACTAAAAAGACCATCTCTTATCACAGAATCTATTTATTGATAAGAGTTTTATCTCAGTGGAATTTTTTTATTATTTTGCACAATTTGTACAGAGAAGGTGAAAATAAGCCATTTAAGTCCAATTCATGGTTGATATAAACAAAAAAGTCTTTTAGGATGAGCTCGTTTTGACTGACTTGCTTCAGAGTAATAAGATGGGTAGACCTAAAACCATTGAGCTTGATGGTATGGAGTATCAACTAGTTCAGCCTGACTGAGGTTATTGCAACAGCAATAAGACATGAAGCTCACATATTCAACCTGGTATTTCTTATTCCTCTACTCAGGTGGATTGCAATTGTGTGGTAACAGAAAATAAATGAGGCGTGCTAAGAGGGCCAATCTAATTATCTTCTCTCTTTTCTTGTTTTCCTTTTGACAGCAATTTTGCCTTCTGGGACATTAAGACAGATAGCATTAGTATTGGATCAAGGAGAGATGAGTTAGTTTCCCTTGTTTTGACCTTTCAGTTTTTCATTCATTGTCAAGATTTTAGAGCTCAAGAACAGAGGATAAGAAGGAATAATGTGGCTACCAAATGCGCTCTACCTTTATTGCACTGGTGCCCAAGGTCTACAGGCCAATTAGTCTAACTGGAAGTGTTTATAAATTTCTTGCAAAAACTTTATCCATCAAATTAAGGAGTGTGATGAAGTTCATAGTCAGCAAGAACCAATCTGCATTAGTTGAAGGCAGACAAATCATGGACTGTATTTTGACAGCCAATGAAGTTGTAGATTGCATGAAAAGAAAAAGAAATAGGGGTTTGATTTTTAAAATAGATTTTGAAAAAGCTTTGGACAGTGTTAACTTCAAACGAATTCTAAGGTTATTTGAGATCCCGTATGGTCTTAAAATAAATTTTGTAAAGAGCTGTTTGTTAGGTGTTAATGTTGATGACCAACTCACTCTCACTTGGGCAAAAGAACTGAAATGTATGAAAGGACAATAACCTTTTAAGTACTTTGTGTTCCTTTGGGTGCCCCAGTGAACTTGGTAATCTTCTTGGGGCCTGTTATTGAGATGATACAGAAGAAGTTTGCCCCACGGAAGGAACAGTATCATTCTATGGTAGGGAGACTTTGATACAAGCCTCTTTGGGTAACATTCTTGTTTGCTAAATGTCCGTGTGCAAAATTTCTGTTGGGGTGGCTAAGGAAATTGTAGAAGATGCAGAGGAATTTTTTGTGGGATAGAGGGAATGAAAAGAAAAAGCTACATTATGTTGATTGGGAAACAAATTGCTGCTGATAAACAATTGCGAGTTCTAGAGATGTTTTGGATAAAAATCGAGCACTTTTGTGTAAGTGGATACGGAGGTTCTCTAAAGACGTCTTAATGAACTGAAATACTGTAAAATGTAAAAAACATCAAGACACTTTTTAAATATATAAGAATACATAATTACTTTGAAAAATTGTATTACAAGCTATCTCAGCCCGGAAGTTACTATTCATTTTGGCGCATCGGAACCGTGAGCAGGCTGAATCTCCTCAGGAACATATGCATTCCTCTAAACTTTTCCCTGCTCGATTCTTGTGGTTGATTCGCCAGGGGAACCTGCTTTGCTACCGCCTGCGCCCTTGCTACCGCCTGCGCCCTTGCTAGCTGCTTGTAACTTTTTCTTTTTCTTCACCTTTTGAGCCCAACCAACAAGGCCGATTCGCACATTTTCGTCAAATATGGACATCTTATAAGAACTTCCCATCTGGGTTTCATTCAAGAGAAATGGGTAAGATTGACTGACGGTTTCAGAAAAAAATAAAGGTTCATATTTGAGAGCAATTCAACCCACCTGTGTCACAATTGCATAAAGTGGAAGCGTGCTGTAACTACAAAGTATCTGAATAAAGATCCTAAATAAGAAAAAAAAAATGAAGAGCTGACATTATAGTAATACATAAAAATATAAAACGGGGCATGCCAATAAGGACTATCATATTAAAACTTGACAATATGAAAAGTGTTCTCCTACCCAATAAGGAGCCTTGGGACAATATAACGAAATTTTCCCATTATGCAGGAGCTAGAGCCATATTGAACCTACAGATGTATGAAAACAAATATTATGTTCATTCTGATATCCCCATCTCAATTTGCTATGTTGTAGTGATTCAAAAATCAGCTTACCCATATCCAGAAGAAAAATGCAATCTCAAAAGCATTTTGGAAGAGGATAAAATGGATCAAGTAGAGAACAATGCGTGGCCGATGGAACCAAAAATGATCGTCGGACGGCTGAACTACTAAATCTCCTTCTATGGCTACATGTTTCTCAGCAACCTCATAAGCCAACCGGGTAATTATATGCTCAAGCTTGGTGCCCACGGCAAGAAGAAGCTGGAATGAAAATAAATAAGTTAAACATGGAATTGATGAAGTACAGAACTTTCCTTCTCTACATAACATAATGATTGGTAACTCCTTCAACTATGAAACTTGAGAATGCTATATGTTAATGGCAGTTTAACCTAAGAGCATTCTATTGTCAAATGTAAAGATTGCAAGAACAGAAAATATATTTGCAAAGCAACGCCAATGTTCAAGTCAGAAAACTACAGAGAAAAGTCATAAAAATTACTCACAATAAAAGGAATGAATGCTATCCAAAAGTAGGTGTGCCAACCTGCACAGGAAAAATGAGAAAGCATCAATATTACAAGTCTAGTAGTGATCTTCCCGTAGCCTGCTAAAACCAAAAGCAACAATTTCAGAAATTAACATAAATGTATAAGAGATGATGCAGTTTAGTTGTCAGAATCTCCTTGTATTTCTTGAAACAACGAAATTACAGCTCAACTTTTGACTCTCTACCATGAAATACCAGAAAACAATCTCTATGTAAGCAAAGTATCGAGCTCGATTAAGCCTTACAACATTAACATGATGCAGTGAACAAAATGCAATGGAAAAACACAAAGGATACTGGAAATATTTGACATGCAAAAAGATATAGTATCTTCTGTGGACTAACTAGGATAGCACTGATATTCAGCATATAGAATGATAATAGGCTACTTTGTCAGAAACAATGACATTCAGCAAGATAGCAAGAAAAGGATAGATTTAACAGGGATATAGTTCAACACAGAAAATTGTCTACTGCAGAAATAAGCAAAGTGTGATTGGTGAAGCTAAATTATATGACCCTTAACTAAATTGTGTTTAGTTTAAAAGATTTGTCTGTCAGAATGTTTTTGTATTCTGCTTGTTAAGACTCTGAATCTATGAATTGTAATTTCCTTTTAACTTGACTTACAAACTAGCTGAAATCTTTTTGAGCAGAAAATATTGAAGTGCTCCAACCACAAAATTTCAGTGGCATATTGGGAAGAACGATAACAAGGAAAATGCCAAAAATACTTGGCATCAATATGGAAAACATACCTTCAATATTTAGCAGCAAGAAAATAACCATGAATATCCAGAGATACCAACTGCAACCAACAAAATTAAATGTTGAGTCAATGAGAATCAGCAAGCAATCCAATCAATGTAGAAGTTAATGCAATATGCCTAATGCATATGTATAACTAGGAAATTTTAGCATAAAAAGGGTATCAAATATGACTTGCCTTATACCAACAACTTCCTTGAAATCATCTTCTAGGGCACGCATCATGTATTTGTGAAAATTAAACTTGGGATTTCCCTTGCAATGGGTCTATGGTACAAATAATAGATATTTAGAAAAGTGCCTATATCATGAAACTTGAAGTAATGAAAATACTGAAGTCCTCAAGACAACAGCAATCTTGCGTCGTGATAACTTACCATAATGAAACCTTGCCGTAATGTCGTGTAATCTGACTTCGTCACAGATGCATGGAATTGTTTCAAAAAGGAACGCTGTTAGGACAGAAGGGAAAAATATATATTTAGAAGATAAGAGCCATGGTTGATTCTCAGCTTACACTTCACAAAAAGAAACTGTTACTTCTATGGCCTCCACCGCATGTCATTCTGTTAACAACGAAAGTTAAAAGTACTCTAGTCTTTCATGTGAATTTTTGGTAAAAAAAGCAAAATACAAAATGCTAGTAAACCTGAGAGTACATGCAAGCTAGTGCGCATGTCTCTAGGGAGTAAACCCATCTCTTTCAAAGCAGAAGCATATCCAGTTGGACCATTTCTCTTCTCTCATCTAACAGTACCTAATTATCATTTAGACCCTGTACATTGTTCTTCCTCCAATTTGTTCCATAACAAGTAGAACAAACACTTAGTAAGAACAGATGTTTCTTCTAGTTAGGTTTACAAAAAACATTTCCAACTGCTGGTAATCATGCTAAGTTCCTATTAATATTAAGGTAATGATCACCAAATTAAAAATATTAGCTCCGACCTGAAGCTAAGCCTAGGCCAAGTAAAGATTCTATGCAGATGGAGGCATGCCAACTCACATATGCGTGCACTCCATCGTATGAACATAGCAAAATGCTCAATGAAGTTAAAGACTGATACTCGGAGTTTCAGTGTGGGGGGATAGCCAGATAGGGGATGGAAGCAACACTTTCATTTTTATGCTCACAGAAAATACTTTAAAAATACTTAAGAAAATCTTTTAATTTCTCCGTTTAATTTATATCAATCAAAATGCCTGAGAAAACTATCCAGTATAAAATACTTTAAAAATACTTAAGAAAATCTTTTAATTTCTCCGTTTAATTTATATCAATCAAAATGCATGAGAAAATTATCCAGTATAAATGGTATGGTAACTTACCATCCATCCACGAAAACCTAAATCTTTACCGATACCCCGGAAACGCTCTTTGATAAAATCATGTTCATGGACATCTGTGACCTTTATTTCCAAAGCTGCATGAAGAAAGAATTTCAAAATTAGAAGAACTGGCAGATAATAGCCTTTCTGCAACTCTGAATAAGAAAGAACTTACCAGTCTGTCAGGAAGCTTACTAGAAAAAGGCCTCTCTTAGTCAACTAGGAATCCTAACTGATATCTTAAGAATTATTTTTATCTGTTGTGAATACTTCTATGATAAAGGCATACACATGCATGAAAGTTTTGTGGAGATGACTCCTTGTTACCCTGTCAGTTGGGTTCTCATGTCAAGCATTCAAGGGTTGGTTTAAAAGGAAAAATAGAGAGATTTGACATGCAAACTATATTAACATTATTTTACAGCATTTCTTCTACCATTTGTAAACCAAATTTTGAACCCTTACCATGTTCTGTATCATTTTGAATGGAATCCTCCCACTGTTTCCATTTACGTATCTGCATCATTCAAATAAATTATTGAGAAAAAAATAAATTAAGTAATGATAGAATATCGAATAGCAAGTGAAACAAGCATATTAGATGCTCACCTTTGCCCCTCCAAAAACAATAGTGAGAACAGAGAAAGTCACATGAGAAATGGCTAGAACGAAGATAAAGATATGCAGATGATGCATTGCTTCAAGTGATAAGAGTGGTACCTTATTCTGAAGAAAAAAAAACACATATGAAAAAAAATTAAAGTAGTCAATTTAAATTTGTGAGATCATGTCAACATCAACTGGAATATCAAGTAGTTACAAATCCTAAAATAACATAATAAATCATTAATAAATATTCCATGAGTGTGTCACAAAGAAGATAAATTTCACTGGATTAATCTCTGAATTTGCTACATCAGTAGCACATTAGACCACATGACGCTAACAGATATGTCATAACACACATGGCCATGGGGGCCGGGGGATTTTCAGCGGCTGTGCGATCTGCAGCGGCTGCTCTATTGAAAGACAGGGCGTCACGGCCCCAACCAAAGGGACTAGTTACGTCCAGTATGTCCCCCCTTACTCCGGCCGCTTTTGTTTTGTGATTTTTTTTTTTTTTTTTACAAAATCATGGGTAGTTTTATTATTTTGTTGTTGCTTTTTTGTTGTGGAGCAATGTTTAAATTATTATGTTATTACTTTTAGTATTTATTGTTTAAATTTAGTTAAGTGTAATTGTTTTGCTTAATTAGGAATTTCAGTAAGGTTGCATTGTTTTCTGTTTTTGTATACAAGGTTTAAAATTTGATGTAATGATTTTTATTATTCATTTTTTAATTGGGTCATGTATAATTGTTTGTTTAACTAGTGGGATAGCCATGTGGCAAAATTTATTCAATTCCATCGAATTCTCTTTTTCAATGGGCAGAGATTCTTAGCTGCACTGTTGGGTGTAAAACACAATTTTACGTTGAGATAGAAATTTGATTGGTAATTTTTAGTAACTTCATCAATAACATTAATTAAGTATATAAAATTCTTTAAAATAATCAATCAAATTTCCACCAATGGGCAAAAATAAGTTTTGCACCAAGTGTAAATAAAAATTTATTTTCAACTGAATTTCTCTTTATCTATATGCGGAGAGATTTTTACTAGCATCGGATACAAAACTCATTTTTAAACTGGGATAAAAATTTGATTGATAATTTTGAAAACTATAATATTAATTATGTATAGCCGAAATGTATTATCATTATCTCATTTTTTTTTTCAGCACATATATGCATAAATTAGCAAAAAAATCATAACAATAAGTAAGAATAATGATAAAATTTGTAATAGTATCTATGCTCAAACACGTTACCTTGTTGCCACAATATTCAATGTGTTTAGACAAATCCTCGGACAGAAGCCGTCGATGAAAGGAAGAAGCAAGAAAAGTTTGAAAATGTGAGGTTGCATTGTCTCCTTCAACATCATCTTCATAATCATAGTCTTCTTCAAAATATTCTTCAAAATTTTCAGGTTTACAAGGAAGCATAATAGATACGTACTTCTTTCTTATGCACATTTTAGAGATTGCGCCTTGAAATACTGTCAGCAACAGCGATATAAACCCTAACAGCATCAATTCTGCCACCACAATCCCAAGTTTCACATTATTGGCAACCTTTTATGGGGAGTAAATGTAACCCTTTTGATAGAATCACTCTCAAATCATGAAACATGCACGTATCTGGAAAGAAGACTTTCTATATGACTTCCCAAAATCCAAAGAGAGAGGAAGGGACGCATTTTTCTTGACAGGTAATGCGGAATTAAGAAGAAATGACCTCATTTAACATTATATATACATACACACAAAGAACAATAAAAAAAATATTTTTAACGAAATGTAGAGAGAAAAAAAGATTTGTTGATAGAAATTACCTTCTGGGTAATTAAATTATATATCAAGAAATGTAGAAAGTAAATGTCTGACCTTCTTTAACCTTTTGAAGGGCTTCATATAGAGGTTTCTTGTTCTTCTTCCACAAAACACTCCCAACAATATGAAGAAGACGCTCCAAAGCCAAAGAAATGAAAACGATCACAGTGCATACTACAGCCACCACCCATGTTGCTGTGTATTCCAATGATCCCTCTCCCTCTGCTTCACCCATCTCTCTCTCCTTGCTTCTTCTTCTTCTCTTTTCTTCTTTACAGTTACTTTATTGACCTTGTTTGATAAAACGATTAAAGCAGTGATTAAAGTCAATTTTTGCTTTTTCAGCCTTAAATTGACTTTAATCACTTACCAAACATGTCAATCAATGCTTATATCTTTTACAATTGGACAGAGATATTGCTTGCTTTATTTTAACAACGGGTTATCTTACAAAAGGCCAGGAGAATTTGATTGCTTTGATGAGATACATGTGAGAATTTAAAAGGCCAAAAGAATGTATTTTTGGCGATTTTTTTCTCTAAAAAGAGGTTGTCATAGCGTGATAGAAGGGCCCTGTTTACAAATGTGGGGTTGTGAGAGAGTTTTGGTAGGAATGTAGGATTTTTATACAAGTCTTTGCGCATGAGGAGGATCTCTGTTGACTCATATAGGGCTGTTAGAGAAAGTTTAGGTAAGAATGTAGGATTTTTATACAAGTCTTAAAATGGATGGTTTTTTTTCAAAAAGAACTCTTATTATATTATTTTATTAATTTCATTAAAGCAACCGCATGGCTTTTTTTATTTTTATTTTTTATTGAAGTTCCTATTTATTCAAATTTGTTTTAATTTTAGGTAAATTACATTAACCTTTTTAAAATTAAGTGGTAAATATTGACTGTCTTTTTGGAAATACCTCTTACATCATTAGACTAATTTTGATTTTACATATTATACGCTTATGATGTTTTAGTTCAGTAGTGAAAAAAAAATCAAGATTGATATTTTGAGATCATAAAATTTTAGGTTCGATTTTTATTATGGTGCGAGTTATTTGTCCAATTTGTATATTGTTTATTTTTTTTCCCTTACATTTCAATAATGAAAACTTGATACGGATTTGTATCAAGATTTTGATGAATTCAAGATCAAAACTCAAAAAAGTAGAAAAGAAGAGAGAAAAAATAGAAACTGAGAGAGAAATTAGGTTTGAATTCTTCATTAATTCCCTTATGAATACAAGGACAAATGAGATCAACAAGTAATTACAAATTTACAAGTGCTAACAACTTAACAAACTCACAACTAATTCTGTTATTACTACTAAGTCTAACTAACTCTCATACCCATTCCAATCTCTTCTTTGCTCAACTATTCTAGATTCTTTTTTTTTTTTTTGTCTTCTCTTCTTACAACTATTGTAGTCACATGTGCCTTCCTGTATCTCTCACTTCTTCTATTCATTCAACAGGTGCATTTGTTGTCTTGTCTCCAATCACAGTTGGTGCTGCTGCAGTCTTGCTTCCAATTACCTGAGTATGATCTCAAGTCTTGGTATTCCTAAGTTCCCTGCTAAACCTGTTTGTAGCATTGCATGAATCTTCCAAATTGACCTTGTCCTCAAGGTCAAACTCAGAAAAAGCAGCTTGTAAGGCAGTGACTTCCTTCCAAGAAGTGTCTTCAAGACTCAGTCCATCCCATTGTACTAAGACCTTTCATACTATTCTATCATTGTTTACCACCTATCTGCTATGTAAAATAACCAATGGAGAGATAAAAAGGTTGACTGTTAACACAGATTGGCAATGGATGCATTTGAGAATGAGGGAAACCATAGTAGGCCTTCAAGAGAGAAATATGAAAGACATGGTGGATCTTATTGGCAATAGGTAATTCCAGTTTATAGGCCATATGTCCTATTTTCCCTAGAACCTTGTATTGGCCATAAAACCTTTTTACTTAACTTTTGGTTGACTCTTAAAGACATTGAATAATACCTGTAAGGCTGCAGCTTTAGCAATGCCCAACTCCCAACCTTTAAAGACCTATCAGTCCTTTTAGAATCAACGAATCATTTCATTCTTCCTTGAGCCTTCAAGATATTAGCCTTTAACTATTGTAGCAGGTCTTCCTTTGTCTGTAATTCACAATCCACAGCTTCAATTGGTGAAGTTCTTGGTAAATATATCTGTAACATAAGTAGAGGCCTTCCATAAAGAGCTTGGCAATGAGCCATTTGAATTGTGGTATGATATGTTATGTTATAACACAATTTTGCCTAAGGTAGTAGAGTAACCCACATGGTGGGTTTATCTTATGTAAAGGCTCTCAAGTATTGCTCCACACACCTATTCAATACCTCAGTTTGGCCATCCCTCACAAGACTTCACTCGTCCTCTAGGGATGACTAAGGGTTTAAAAGGCTTATTGCATACACAAAATGCAATTGTACACCTCACGAAAGAAAAAAGTAGGTAGTTATTTTATTTTCAGTTCTGTATTGCTAAGGGACTAGCAATATATAAGTTTAGGGGTGTGATAAGCACTGATTGTCACACATTCAAGCCCCTTAATTTTCATACGTTAATCTTTTAGCCTTGTTACAATTTGATCTTTTGTAGTTTTACATGCTTTCAGGTTTCTCAAGAGGAGTGCAACAAAACCCATCATTTCTAGACTGTTAAAGATAAATTGAGTATTTTGCTAAGTCATGTTGTCACTAGCAAAGGGTGAAAAAGGAGCTTCACTAAATTGTCAGAATTACCCATACATATCAGTAATTTTTGCGGATTAAACTATATTGATTAAGGAAGAACCAGAAGATTAGCCATATATGCTTGGAAAGATCCAGATGTCTATTTTATGGGGAATTTTACAGCTCGTAAATATAATTTTTATTGAGAAAGTTATAGTAGTTCTAATAGACAAAGGTCAGGCTGTGCGTGATTTCAACGTGGCAGATGTGAAGGAGCTATTAAATTTTGATTTTTTTGGGATTTGCACGGTTGGAAAAGGAAGTTGAGTGCCTAAATAAGTCTAGAGAAAAATCAGAAAAAATAAAAATAGGCACACGTTCAATTGCTAGGGTTTTGTTTAGGGCTCTATAAATACATGTTTAAGAGGCTAAAAAGAGAAGATGTTTTTTTTACTATATTTTCTTCTACGGTGGCCGTCTTCACACATGGGAGCTCTTGTTCTCTGAGGATTATCGTCATAGAGGAGTTTTCTTTTCTTTCTTTTATCTATTTTTTATGATGAGATATTTTTCATTAGAATTATGTGTAATTAAATATTTTAGTTTTTGGACTCGATTGAATCCCTAGTCATGTTTTCTTAAGGATTTCGATTTGCTTTGTTATAAATTATTTTTTTATGATGCTTAATTGATTAATTCCTGGTTTATTTCATTCTTCATATGGTTTATGTGTTATGCTTGATCATCATATACATGTGTTGTATGGAGATTTTCAACTAGGTAAATTTAGATGACCGAGTCTTGTGCCTACACTAAGTGACAAAGGATCCAATTATGGGTTCTTGGGATCAATCAACATGAAAAACCAGAATAGATACCATGTTCAAGATTTCGTGTGTTTGGTTATTTCAATTTTTTTATGCTTTCTTGAAGTGCAACTTAGTAGATACCATGCTAAATACTTTGAGAATGAAAAGAGTTAAAGTAGACACCTAAGCCTAACTTGTTACTTAGGGAAATCAATAGCTTAAGGAGTAGATATCATGCCCTTAGGTTGCTAAACATTAAGCATCTAAATCTAGTTTGTAGCATTGTGCAAGTCGTTTGCTTTAAAGAAGATGACTAGTGGTGAATATCGAAGCCTTAACTTATTTTCTCATTATTTCAATTCTAGTTTCAAAACTGTTTTAGATTTTCTTTCACTAGTGCAATATTTTTTGTTTATTCAAATCTGTTATTTTTTGTTTCATTTAGATAGAAGCTTTAGGAAATTATATTTAAACACAATTAATCCAATCCTCGTGGGAGTTTTCTCGTATTTGCTAGCTATACTATTTGTTTGATCTTATGCATTTGCGAGTTAAAACATACATTTAGAAGCTTATTATTTAGGTTGATATTTGTATAACAAGTTTTTGGCACATTTGCTGGGGATTGCGTTAAATTTTATTTAAATTTCGTATTAAAAAAATCAATATATATATACATACTATTTACATGATATATTGCAGGATTAAAATTTTGTTTATGCAAGGTCATAGGTCCCAGAATTTAGCCGTCATAGGTCCCAGAATTTAGCCATCATTGTATACGATCCAAATATTAAACGAAACCTTAGACGACATCGAAGGCAAAAAAGGAGAATCTAAAAAAGAAGAAAGATCAAAATCTGAGGAAGTAATAGAGGACGAACAAGAAAAAAATCTACCAGTTCGAAAGCTAATGAAGAGCTCATTTATTCCACAAAACCTTAATCAACAATCATGCATCGCCTACCAACCAACTGTGCATAGCAACTTCAATCTATCTCCTCATTTACTTAGTATGGTACCAGATTACAAAGGCACACCTTCTAAGGATCCATATTTTCACATTAGAGATTTCTTTGATCTCTGCAAGACTTTGAATATCCAAGGCTGAACTCCAAAAGGAATCAGGTTAATCCTCTTCATTTTTCTTTAAAAGATAATGCTAAGTTGTGGTTTAACTCGTCTGCAGGTTGCATTAACAATTGGGAGGAGTTGGCCATTAAATTTCTAAAGTTTTTCCTAGCTCAAAAGACAAGGCAACTTAGAAGGGAGATTCAAACCTTTTAACAGAAAGATGGAGATCTTTTTTTTGAAGTAAGGGAACATTTCAATGAGTTGCTTCTCAAGTGTCCACACCACAATCTATCTCAAGATGATCAGGTACAAGCTTTTTATGAAGGTTTAAATGATTCTAATAAAATTCTTGTTGATTCAGCTTGTGGAGGTGTGCTATGGAAAAGAACAGTGAGGAACTTATTGAACTATTTGAGACCTTAAGTGAAAATTCTCAACAATTCTCATCAAGAGGGAGGCAAAGAGTAAAAAGTAAGGGTGTATGAAGTAAGCACCAATGGTGGAATCCAAACTCAGATGGCGAAAATGGAGAGGAAGCTAGATGTGCTAGTGAGAGTAATGTCAACCCAGAACATCTCTCAAGTTCAACAAGTTACGAAAATCGGGGTATGTGCTATATGCTTTCACTCTAATCATACTACTGAGACTTGTCCTATGTTTTCTTTTACAGAGAAAGAGCATGCAAATTATGTGGGACAAAGTAACTATCCTCCTTAGAACAACCCCTATTCAAATACTTACAATGCAGGGTGGAGAAATCACCCCAATCTTTCTTGGAGTAATAAGTAGAACGTTCTGAATTCATAAGGGCAGCAGAGGAATTTCTAGCAGGGAAGTAATTATTAGACTCCACCATAGGTGGTGCAATAGAATCTTGAGTAGAAAAAGAATGATATTGAAGGTGCCACACTCCAGTTCTTGAGTGCACAATAACAGACTAATGCTCAGACTAGTCAGACCATTCAGAGATTGGAGGCACAAGTAGGGCAATTAGCCAAGGAACTGAGTGAGAGAAATCAAGGATAATTCCCATCACAGACCATACCAAACCCAAGAATTCAATAGGAGCTCAAGGTTGTGACAGTCCTTAGGAGTGGTAAAGTCATTGACAACAATGTGGGAACGGATAAAAAAGTGTAAGCACCTCCAACAGGAGCTACGACCTCTACAAAGGTAAGTGGGAAAGAGAAGGTGATATTGCCACCCTTCCCTCAAAGGTTAGTTAAGCAAAAAAAAAAAAAAAGAACAACAATGTCTTGATATTTTTGAAACTTTAAGAGAAGTAGAAATCAATATTCCTTTACTTGATGCAATTAAACAAATCTCATCTGATGCCAAGTGCTTAAAAGATTGTTGTACTAACAAAAGAAAGTTTCAGGAATATGAGAAAGTTTCATTGACAGAAGCGGTAAGCACGGTCTTATTGAGAAAGTTACCACCTAAACTAAAAGATCCAAGTAGTTTTACTATTCCTAGCAGGATTGGTGACCAACTCTTTGAATGTGCTTTGCTTGATTTGGGGCAAGTATCAATTTTCTGCCTTATACAGTTTACGAGAAATTGAATTTGGGGGAACTTCAACCAACCTCAATTTCGTTGCAATTGGCAGACCGAAGCATCAAGGGGCCTAGAGGTATTGTAGAGGATGTCTTAGTTCAAGTAAATTAATTTAGTTTTCTTGCTGATTTTGTTGTTTTAGATATAGAAGAATCACCTAGGCCATCATCTCTGCCCATTATTTTAGATAGACCCTTTATGAGTACTACTGATATAAAAACATGTGTTAAAAAGGGTACTATAAGCATGAAAGTAAATAGTGAAAAAATTGAGTTTAGGGTGTTTGATGCATTGATATTACCACATGATAATCATGATTGCTTCAATATTTGTGTGGTTCAAAGTGTTGTTAAGCAAGTCTTTCAAGTACATAGCATTGATCCATTGAAGGCTACCATAACTCATAGTCTCACAATGCCTAACATTGCGCAGGATTATGAAAGTGTTGATGTTGACATCATTGAGGTCGTACACTGTAACGACCCATCCTGGGTTGGCCACCCCCAAAATGGTGTCATCACATTTTGAGAATCCCAGCATGACACATATATGCAACCAAAAATAAGATTAACAGAAATTTTTATTTTGAATCCTCAACCCTCCACAGGGGAGATACATAAATCTGATATTAATTTACACATAATATACAACATAAGATGCATGAATGTTTACAAATGTTTATTTCATTTTCTCACTAATCTGAGGATATTGACACGTACATGGCTTACAGAATTTGAATCTTTCTAACTCTCAACTCATCAGACTATTTGCCTTCTCTGCTACTTGAAATCATTATACAATGAGGAATGAGCTTCACAAGCTCAGTGAATTAAATTTACTAAACGTATTCCAATTTCATAAATAGTTCGTCAATATTTAATCATTTATTTCTCCTATAGATGGATAATAGTATAATGTCTAACATTTAAATAATTCCCCTATTATCATATTTCTGTCTTTATCTCACTGTAACTGTCTCTCTTTGGGAGACTCATCCATCTATAGATAAATTCACAATAATATATCACACATCAGCATTTCAATAATGCAAGCAATAATAAAAACAGATGCAATGCATGAATGATTATGATGGGAACGTCTTCCCACATGTCGACAGGTTGTTATTATCTTAGACCGACTCCTTCCTGGTTCTTTACAGCTTATTCTAGCTGTCACAAAATTTATTTCCAGCATATACCGATTGTCACAGTGTCCTTTTTATTTCCAGCATATACTGGCTGTCACGGTTGTTCCATTAGACCAACCCCTTCCCGGTTCTTTCGGTTATCTTATTTAATGCATGTGTATATGAACAATGATACAAAATATGCATAGAAACAGTAATATAAACACCACATGAGTTCAAAATATTAACTTAACTATCCGGTCTTTCCTAAACTTTCTGCTTAATAAATTTCACAATTTTCTTCTCCTCATATATCACATCAATTTATTCACCAAACTCGTCAATCTATTTATCACCCTCATTATGAAATCAACTCATTAATCTAATAATATTTTTTTTTCACATAAAATTTTTCTACATGTCCAATATTCATATCAATTTAATTTTTATCTACAACCAAGCATAAGTTAATAATTTATTTTACTATTATTACTAGATATTTGATTTTTATTTAGATTACTTAAAGTAAATCCAACTCACCACGTAGTACTTAAAGCTACCCGTGGATCACCTCATTGTCTTTCTCGTTCTTCTCCGAAACTTCCCCCGACTGCTGACCGATAAGACCTGACATAATATTGGTATTCAATTTCTAATTATTTCTTCATTTCTTCATAAACCATACCCTTTGAAAATTCTCACTTTGAATTCGAAGAAATTTCATAAATGCTAAAAATTCAAAAACAACAACATAGACACTACGTTGGTGTTTGTCTAAGGTTTAAACATGGTTTGAAAAGGTTATTCATAAGACCTTGGCACCTCAGCACACAAAGTATGCACCTTAGCGCACAGCAAGTCAAAAAGAGTGCAGCATCAGGTCAAGCCGCGGCCCAGCATGGAGGAAACCTAGAGGAGGTGTGCACCGCGGCTCAGCCTCCTCTAGGCCACAACGCCCAGAGAGTGAATCATGTGTGCCCTGGCTTGAGCCTCAGCCTGCCCTGTTCTAGGCTGCGGCGCCAAGCACACTGAGACTAGTTTCTTTAGCCTTTTGAGAGGTGCATGGATGCATGAACAAAACGCACAGAATCACTAAGGATTGATGAAGGGCTATGATTAAATGGTCCTCAAGATCTAAGGGTGGAGATTGACTTCAAAGATTGGCTCAAGAAGTGGTGCACTATATAAAGGGTCACCTAGCTTCAATCGCAACATAACACAATATAACAATACATACAAGTGATCATCATACAAGAGAATTCAAGTGCAAGTGTGAGAGTGCAAAGACACAAAACATAAGAAAGGCACTAGAATAGATCTCAAAAGAGAGGCTGGTTATAAAGAGAGAGTAGCACAAATTGGGTAGAGGGCTTTGAAATAGTTCTTATCACTTTCTTTCTTCTCTTCTTTGGTTCTTCAAGAACTTGTGGATTCTTGAAGGGGTGTTGCTAAAATCTGTATGAACTCATTGATTTAGTGCAGAGAGTTCAGAGGAACTCAAGGGGACGTAGGCTATTGCCGAACCTCGATAACAAATTGCTTATGTTCTTTCTTGCTTCGTTTGCTATTTCTTTTCTTTACAAGTCATTCTAGACTTGGGTATTTGGAAGATCCCCACCTAGGCATCTTGAAGGTGGTTTCCCAATAGTGGTATTAGAGTTTGTACAGTTGGGTATCAGAGCAAGAACAGAAGGTATCGGAGCAAGACTCCAAGAATCAAAGGCCAATTTCTTGGGTGATTCAAGAACGGTGCTGTGATCAAGATCTGATCGTGTTCTTGAGGGTGATTCAAGAACGGTATTGAGATCTATCTTTGATTGAGTTCTTGTGATTTAGAAGTTTGGGAAAGCAATTGTGGGTGCTGCATAAATCTAGGATTTTTTCTGCAAGATGGTTTCAAATTTCATTATTAAGAAGTTTGATGGAAATGGAGACTTTTCCCTTTGAAAGCGGAAGATCAAGGTTGTTCTTATGCAATAGAAGGTGGACTTGGCTATTGGAGAAGATGATGCTTTTCTAGCAAGTATCATGGAGGTCCAGCAGATTGAGATGAAGAAGATGACGTACAACACCATTTTCTTGCACATGTCAGATAATGTCACAAGGGAGTGCAGAGACTCGGAAGATCTTGCTGTCATATGGAAGAAACTAGATGAGTTGTTTCTTACCAAAACTCTCCCTAATAAGATTTATCTTCTTAAAAGAATATTTTCTTTTAAAATGGATCCTAATAGAGAGTTGCAAGATAATCTTGATGTGTTTAATATGCTAGTTCAAGATTTGAATAGCTGTAGTATAACATTCCCAGATGAACAATTGGTTGTTATTTTGTTGAATTCTCTTCCTGATTGTTTTGATAATTTGATTAATGCAATTGAATATGGAAGAGATACTTTAAACCAAAGAGATTGTGATCAATGCCATAAGGGCTCATGATTTTAAAGCTAAGATAAGGGAAATATCAAGTGGAGAAGGGCTGTTCGTTAGAAGAAAACCAGCAACTCGGAATGGCAGTAGTATTCATGGCAACTACAGGGAGAAATCAAAGGGTAGAGGGCAGAGCCATGGGAGATCTCATTCCAAACCAAGATTTGGAGGAAAGAAATGTTTTTATTGCAATAAGGAGGGACATTTCAGGAGAGAATGCAAGAAGAAGATGTGGGATAAGATAGGAGGAAGCCATACCAAGAATAGAGAGGCTTCGGTTGCCAAAGGGGAACAACAAAATGATGTTCTTGTTGTGTGCTCAAATATGAGTAGGAGGCAAGGCAGCGAGAAATGGACCTGGATTCCGGGTGCACTTATCACATGTGCCCTCATAAGAATTGGTTCAAGAATTTCTAGGAAACCAATGATGAAAAGGTTTTCTTAGGGAATGATACTTTTTGCCAAGTGAAGGGAATAGGAGACATCCAATTGAGGATGTTTGATAGAGTCACAAGGCTGTTGTAGAATGTGAGGTATCTTCCGAATTTAAAAAGGAATTTGATCTCATTGGGGCAGCTGGATTCAATGGGGTACACATACAAGGCAGAGAGAGAAAAGATCAAGGTAACCAAGGGATCTTTAGTAGTGATCAAAGTAGCAATAAAAGATGGAATTTATGAGATGATTGAAGAGACAAAAATCAAGGATCAAGCAACAAGCTTGATGGTTGAGATGGATAGTGCAGCCCTTTGGCACACTCACTTGGGATATATGAGCGAAAAGGGCCTGCAAATCCTCAGCAAGGATGGTATACTTAGTGGTGACAAAGTAGAGAAATTGGATTTTTGCGAGTGTTGCGTTCTTGGGAAGCAACACCGAGTCAGTTTCAACACCGGAGTGCATAAGTCTAAAGGTATTCTTGACTACATTCATTTGGACCTTTGGGGGACCAGCAAGAACACCAACATAGGGAGGTAACTTTTACTTTATGTCTTTAATTGATGATTATTCAAGAAAGGTTTGGGTTTATTTGCTTAAAAATAAATCAGATGCTTTGAATAAATTTGTGGTGTGGAAAAAGTTGCTGGAAACTCAAACGGGTAGGGTAATTAAGGCTTTACGAACCGATAATGGCTTAGAATTTTGTAAGAAGGATTTTGATAAATTCTATGAGTTACATGGCATTCTAAAGCATTGAACGATTGTAAAAACACCTTAACAAAATAGAGTTGCTGAGAAGATGAATAGGACCTTTATGGAAAAGGTTAAGTGCATGTTAATAGGATGATTACCAAAATATTTTTAGGGGGAAGCTGTGTCTACTACTGCATACTTGGTAAATAGATCACCCTCTAGAGATTTAGAGCTTAAGACTCCCATGGAAATGTGGAGTGGGAAACCCCTTGAGTTGAGCAACCTTAAGACTTTTGGGTGTACTGCATTTGCACATCCAAGGTCTAGAAAATGTGTGTTTCTAGGGTATGGTGATGGGGTTAAGGGGTATAAGTTGTGGTCCTTAGAACTAAAAGGAATGAAACTTATAATAAGTAGGGATGTTATTTTTAATGAATTGTTATTTCCCTATTTGGAAAAAACTAACCCTGCAGGGGTTAGTGAGCAAACCAATCCGGAATTTGTGAAGCATAGCATCAAGGAGAATTCAGTTCAGGTAGAGCGAGGAAGGCAAGAGGGTTTGGACCAAGTAGAGCCCATTAATGAAGGCCATGCTCAAGATACTCAAGAGGAGGCTGAACTGGAAAGGAGTTGATGCAGCAAGTCAGAATGACTACCAACTCACAAGGGACCGGGAAAGGAGGGTGGTCAGACCACATTTGAGATATGGGTTTGCGGATGCTAATGTAGTAGCTCCTTGGACAGAAGGAGGGATGGTTGAACCAGAAACTTACGTGGAAGCCATGAAACGTAAGGAGTCGTCAAAGTGGCAGCTAGCTATAGAGGAATAAATGGATTCTTTGAGGAAGAACAACTCTTGGGAATTGGTGTCCAAACCAGAAAAACAGAGAGTTATGGATTGTAGATAGATCTACAAGATCAAAGAAGAGAACACTCCAGGGGATGAAGTCCGGTATAAAGCTAGGCTAGTGGTGAAGGGGTTCACACAAAAAGAAGATATAGATTTCACCGAAATATTCTCACTGGTTGTGAAATACAAGACGATAAGGATAGTGTTAGCAAGGGTGGTCCAATTTAATTTGGAGATAGAGCAAATGGATGTGAAGACAATGTTTTTACATGGAGGGCTTGATGAGACCATCTACATGAGGCAACCCGAAGGCTATGAGGAAGGATGGTAGGGAGAGTTGGTGTGCCAATTGAAAAAATCTCTCTATGGCCTGAAGCAATCACCTCGGCAATGGAATAAGAGTTTTGATTCCTTTATAACTAGCTTGGGTTTCATGAGGAGCCACTATGATTTGTGCTTGTACTACAAAGGGCACAAGGTGAAGGAAGTGGTGATCATTCTCATCTATGTTGATGATATGTTGCTGGTTGGGAGCAACATAGAAAGGTTAGAAGAATTAAAATCTCAACTCAGTGAGGAGTTTGAGATAAGGGATCTTGGCTATGCACAAAAGATCCTTGGGATGAGCATAATCCGAGAAAGGGAGAGAAACAGATTAAAGATCTCTCAAACTTCCTACATAAAGAAGATGATATCTAAGTTCTCTATGGAAGATAGCAAACCAGTAAAGGTTCCTCTTACTGGTCATTTCAAGTTCTCCAGCGATCAATGTCCAAGATCGGATGAGGAGAAGAAGGAAATGGAAAAGGTCCCCTACTCTACTGTGGTTGGATCTGTAATGTTTACCATGGTAAGCACTAGACCTGATATTGCTCATGCAATAAGTATCCTTAGTAGGTTTATGAGTAATCCCGAAAATGAGCACTGGCTTAGGACGAAGTGGTTGCTGAGGTACTTGAAGGGAAGCCTAAGAGTAAGGCTGGTTTATGAGAAGAGGAATAAGTCCATCTGTCTTGAGGGTTATGCGGATTCGGACTATGGAGCAGACCAGGATAAAAAAAGATCGATTACCTCCTACTTCTTCAACTTAAACTGATATTGTATAAGTTGGAAGGCTCAGTTGCAGCCGGTGGTAGCACTCTCAATAACTGAGGTTGACTATATAGCGACAACGGAAGCCATTAAGGAGGCTACGTGGTGCAAAGGGTTGTTGGAGGAGTTGAAGGTCCTGAAAGAGCAGGTGGTGGTGTATTCGGATAGTCAAAGTGTGTTGCACTTATGTAAGAATCCAGTGTTCCATGAGCGGACAAAGCATATGGATGTTCGGTATCATTTCATTCGGGAAAATGTTACGGAAGGATGCATTCATGTGGATAAGGTAACCACGGAGGAAAATCCTGTAGATTTAGGCACCAAAGTTCTACCTCTAAGTAAGTTTAATCATTTCCTTGGACTACTTAGGATTGGAGTCGGTTGATATGATGACTCAAGATAAGTTCGGATCTTGTGTTCTCTGCACAATGGGTTCAGGTTTAATTGCTTAGACAAAGCTAGAGATTGTTGGTGTGTGTATAAGGTTTAAACATGGTTTTAAAAGGTTCTTCATAAGACTTTGGCGCCTCAGCACACAAAGTATACACCTCAGCGCACAACAAGTCAAACAGAGTGCAACATCAGGTTAAGCTGCGGCCTAACCTTCCCAAGCCGCGGTGCCCAGCATGGAGGAAGCATAGAGGAGGTGTGCGCCGTGGTTCAGCCTCTCCCAGGCCGCGGCACCCAGAGAGTGATGCATGTGTGCTCTGGCTTGAGCCATGGCTTGCCCTGTTCTGGGCTGCCGCGCCAGGCATACTGAGACTAGTTTCTTCAGCCTTTTGAGAGGTGCATGGATTCATGAACAAAACGCATAGGATCACTAAGGATTGATGAAGGGCTATGATTGAATGGTCCTCAAGATCTAAGGGTGGAGATTGACTTCAAAGATTGGCTCAAGAAGTGGTACACTATATAAAGGGTCACCTAGCTTTAATCTCAACATAACACAATATAACAATACATACAAGTGATCATCATACAGGAGAATTCAAGTGCAAGTGTGAGAGTGCAAAGACATAAAACACAAGAGAGGCACTAGAATAGATCTCAAAAGAGAGGCTGGTTGTAAAGAGAGAGTAGCACAGATTAGGTAGATGGCTTTGCAATAGTTCTTATCACTCTTTTTCTTCTCTTCTTTGGTTCTTCAAGAACTTGTGGATTCTTGAAGGACTGTTGCTAAAATCTATAAGAACTTATTGATTTAGTGCAGAGAGTTCAGAGGAACTCACGGGGACGTAGGCTATTGCCGAACCTCGATAACAAATTACCTGTGTTCTTTCTTGCTTCATTTGCTGTTTCTTTTCTTTACAAGTCATTTTAGACTTCGGTGTTTGGAAGATCACCACCTTGGCATCTTGAAGTTGATTTCCCAACACACTATGTTATTACCTTCTGCTTTCCTGATAGCTATTTGTGACTCTCTATAAAATTCTGCAATAAACTCCTTCAAAATTTTGCTATCTCAAATTTTCTTTGGGTCCTCAAGTGTTTAAAGAAAACAGACGATTCAAAGGAAACTAAATGAAATCTCTTGAGTAAAAGTAAAAATTTTATGTTTACATCTAATATATATAGGAAAGCTTGAGTTGAAAACTTCAGCAGCCCCCCCTCCCTCCAAAGATCTCCACGTTTTCGAGATGTGTAAGACAATTTGCAATTGCTTTCTTAAATTGGCAGTTGCACCTGCTACCCACATAGTTTGACTTTTTTTTTTCGTCTTCCTCTGTCTGGGACATCAGTGTCATTTTTTTCTTTTCTTTTTCGTCTTCTTTTGACTGGCACATTAGTGTCATTTTTTTCTTTTTATTTCATCTTCTTCTGACTGGGATATCAGCGTCATTTTTTTAAAAATTAACAATTTGACTTTTACATTTAAAATACCTAAGTATTATTTTTAAATCTATGCCATATTTATTAAAATACTAATTTACCCTTATTTTACAGATACAGTTATTACAAATCTGCCCCCCTTACAAAAATTTCATCCTCAAAATTTCCTTACTAAAATCAAGAAAAGAGTTGGGGGTAATCTTTCCTCATTCTTGCTTCATGTTCCCATGTGACTTCTTCAACATCTTTATTTCGCCATAATGCTTGAATCAAATAAATGACTTTATTGCGCAAGACTTGTTCTTTTATACCATATTTATTAAAAGAGTTGGGGGTAAATGCGTCAAGTTTTTATGATCAGTAAAAATTTCACACTTGGCTCCATATAGATGGTGTCTCCAAATCTTCAAAGAAAAAACTATGCTAGCCAGTTCTAAATTATAGGTCAGGTAATTCCTCTCATGGTTCTTTAGTTGCCTAGATGCATAAGCTATAACTCTCCCATGTTTCATCAACACACATTCCAATCCCTAATGTGACGCATCACTATAAACCATAAATCCTTCATCCCCAGAAGGAAGCACTAAAACTAGGGCAGTAGTTTGTTTCTTTTTCAATAGCTGGAAACTCCTTTCACATTCTTCAGACCACCTAAACTTCACATCCTTCCTGGTCAACTTAGTCAAAGGTCCAGCAATCATAGAAAATTTTTGGATAAATCTCCTATAATAACTAGCCAACCCCAAAAAGCTTCTAATTTCAGTTACACTCGTAGGTATTTCCCAATTCAACATTACTTCTACTTTTTGTGGGTCAACTACTATCCATTCTCCTGACACAACATGCCCCAAGAAAGATATTTCGCTCAACCAGAACTCATACTTCGAGAACTTCGCATATAATTTCTCTATCCTCAAAATCTCCAAAACTATCCTCAAATGTTGCATATGCTCCTCTTCATTCTTGAAATATATCAAAATATCATCAATAAATACAATCACAATATGTCCAAGAATGGTTTAAACACCCAATTCATAAGGTCCATAAATGCTGCAAGAGCATTGGTCAACTCAAAAGGCATCACTAAGAACTCATGATGGCCATAACGTGTCCTAAAAGCAGTTTTAGGCACATCCCCTTCCTTTATCCTCAATTGATAATAACCCGACCTTAAATCTATCTTAGAAACACTCTAGCTCCCTGTAACTGCTCAAATAAATCATCTATCTTGGGAAAAGGATATTTATTCTTGATGGTGATCTTATTTAACTGTCTATAATCAACACACAACCTCAAAGTCTCATCATTCTTCTTGACAAATAACACAGGGGCTCCCTAGGGTGACATACTAGGTCAGACTAGCAACTCCTGAAGTTGGACTTTCAACTCTCTCAATTCAGATGGGGCCATTCTATAGGGTGCTATAGATATGGGTGCTGATCATGGAATCACTTCAATAGAAAATTCAATCTCCTTATTGGGAGGCAATCCAGTCAACTCTTTAGGGAAAATATCAGAAAAATCTTTAACTACGAAGATATCTTCTAACTTCCTACCCTAATTGCTAGAATCCACTACATGCGCCAAATACCCCTCACAACCCTTCCTCAACCATTTACTAGCTATTAAGGCAGAAATAAGGCAATTAGCAAGTATTTTACGTTCTCTTTGAAAATTAAACTCCTCTTGTCCGGGTATCTTGAACACCACATTTTTCCTAAAACAATCTATCCAAGCATGATATGCAGATAACCAATTTATTCCCAGAATTAAATCAAAATCTATCATATCTAAAGGTAATAAATCTATATCGAATTCTCTATCAGCAATATTAATCACATAACCTCGATAGATTGTTTTTATAATAACTCTATCTCCCGTAGGAACCTCAACAATAATTGCATGCATTAAAAGACTAGCACTAGCACCAATAGATTTCATATAACTACTAGATGTAAAAAAATGGGTTGCACTAGGATCAATCAATAATCTAGCAGACCTACCAAGGATAGAGATCATACCCATAACAACATCAGGAGTGGCTTGTGCATCCTGTTGGGTCAATGCGTAGACTTTGCCATCTCTAGACTGAATCTGACTACCATGTCCTCGCTTTGCTACTGATCCTTGACCTCTACCCCGTACACCCCCCTGATTTACCACCTCTCTCTATCGATCTTCTCCCAACACTTCCCACACCTACATCAGCAGATTTTCTCGCTGGACAATCTGCAGCCATGTATCCTCCTCCACCACATACAAAGCATATATATATATATATATATAGGGCAATTTCGAGCCAGATGCTTTGTCTTGTTACATTTAAAGCATACCCTAGCCTCTCAATCATACACCAGGTTACTACTTCCCCCTGGTGGCATACTTACTCATCTGCCATAACTCTCACGTCCCATAGCTTGCCTCCCAAATCTAGGGGTCCCACCAGAATTACTCTGAGCTATAGAAGCAACAGATCCTGCCTACCTCTGAGTTTGCACTACAGTTCTTTGTGACAAGGAATGCTCCATCTAGGTTGGTCTCCCACCCTGTACACCCATACTGCTACCACCTCTAGGTCCCTCAAATCTAGACCTCTTTAGCCAATCTTTCCTGCCTCTAAACTCCATTAAATCTTTCTTAATCTATAATGCTTTATCCACCAGTACAACATAATTACCTATGCCCATGTAAGAGAGTTTAGTCCGAATGTCATAGTGTAATCCGTATAAATATCTCTTACATTTTCTCTCATTCGTATTCACTAATTCAGGTAAAAACCTTGACAGGGCTATGAATCTACTATTATATTCAGCCATCGATAAACTTCCCTACCTTAGGTGAATAAAATATCTTTCTTATTGTGCCCGAAAGGTATCTGAGAAATATTTCGCAAAGAACTCATCCTTAAACTTACTCCAAGTTAAAGGTTGTTCTACCTGTGTGCTTACTCTGGGCAAAACATCCTCCCATGATTGAAAAGCTTCACCCTCAAGCATAAAGGAAGCAAAAGCAACCTTCTATCTATCTAACATCGGTAAGACCTCAAAATATTTCTCCACATGTCTAATCCATGGCTCAGCTTCCACCGGATTTACAGATCCTCTAAAAGACTGAGGTTTAAACTTAAGAAATCTCACAAAACAATCACCTTGCATCTCTATAAATTATTAGCCATTTCTTTAGTTGCATTCATCATCTCTCCAGCATGATTAAGGGCTTCTCTCAATTCATCATTCTTACTCTCAGATACTCTCCCAGCTTTACTAGTACTAACTACACTATTAACATGTTCCCACGCGGGAATCACAGACTCAACTTTCTCCTCTACTTTAGTCCTCCTAAAAATTGGGGGTCTACCACGTCCCTTCTGATTCAGAACTCTACCTCTAGCTCTCGCATGACCACGTGTCATCCTTAGACTTTGCATTTAAGAAAATAATTTATTTAGATCTTCCACTTTTTAGGTTCTCATGCAATCTACAGAATCTTAAAACATAATGCTCTGATACCAAAATTGTAACGACCCATCTCGGGTTAGCCACCCCCAAGATAGTGTCATCACATTTTGAAAACCCCAACATGACACATATATGCAACCAAAAATAAGATTAATAGAAATTTTTATTTTAAATTCTTAACCCTCCATAGAGGAGATACATAAATCTGATATTAATTTACACATAATATACAACATAAGATGCATGAATGTTTACAAATATTTATTTCGTTTTCTCACTAGTCTGAGGATATTGACATGTACGGGGCTTACATAATTTGAATCTGTCTGACTCTCAACTCACCAGACTATTTGTCTAGTCTGCTACCTGAAATCATTGTACAATAAGGAATGAGCTTCACAAGCTCAGTGAATTAAATTTACTAAAAGTATTCCAATTTCATAAATAGCCCGTTAATATTTAATCATTTATTTCTCATATAACTGGATAATAATATAATATCTAAAATTTAAATAATTCCCCTATTATCATATTTCTATGTCTTTTTCTCACTGTAATTGTCTCTCTGTGGGAGACTCACCCATCTATAGATAAATTCACAATAATATACCACACATCAGCATTTCAATAATGCAAGCAATAATTAAAACAGATGCAATGCATGAATGATTATGATGGGAACGTCTTCCCACCTGTCGATAGGTTGTTATTATCTTAGACCGACCCATTCTCGATTCTTTACAGCTTATCCTGACTATCACGGAATTTATTTTCAGCATATACCGGCTGTCGCGGTGTCCCTTTTATTTCTAGTATATACTGGCTATCACGGTTCTTCCATTAGACCGGCCCCTTCTCGGTTCTTTTGGTTATCTTATTTAATGCATGTACATATGAACAATGATATTAAATATTGATGGAGCGATTATCTACCTAAATAAATATGCAAATAATCATTCTAGTTTTACTTGTAAGTGCACAAGGTCTGTGGTAGAATAGTGTGCAAGTGCGAGATCATTTCCACAAGGATTGGTGAGTTTTTATTTAGAATTAGTTTCTTCAAGTAAAAAAGAGAAATAGTAGTTGATTGTGAGTGAATAACAATAATGGGAACATAAGGTTATGATATCCACCACTAATTATACTTTCCCACTAACTAAGGTTTCAATGCTCTAGCCTTATCATGAATATTTAATGGTTGCCAACCTAAGGGTTTAGTCCACACCTTAGGCTATTGATCTCCCTATGCAACGAGTTAGGCACGGTGTATACTTTAACTCTTCTCTCTCTTAAGGGATTCAACATGGGTGTATACTGAGTTGTTCCTTAAGAGAGCATGAGGGCTGTGGAGATCGGTAACCACACGGGATCTAGGGCTTGGTCCGCTCCCGGTTTTCCATATTGATTAACTCGAGAATCTGGTGTGGATATCCCTTGTTACTAATGTCGAACCTAAGACTCAGTCATCCAAATTGATTAGACTAACCTATCTATGTCACATGCATACGTTGATCAGGCACATACATATGAGGAATTTAAATACAAACAGGCATTAATCAAGTTAAACATTCTAACAAGGCTATAGCAAAGATAATCAATGAATGAACATGTGGAAAAGCATAACTAGGGCTTCAATCGAGCCCTATAAGGGTTTAGTTACACATACTAGATAAAGTAAACATGCTAAACATAATTAAAACAAACAGAAAACTAAAACTGAAGAAGACTCGGGAGACGAGTCGTCAATTCTTCTCCTAAGCTCTCTACTTTGAATCTCGAACAAAAGGTGTGGTTTATGTGTTTTACAGGTCTATTTATAGGGTCTTCATGGTGTCCCAAAACCTTAATTCCTTTGTGGAGTCGGAAGAATTCTTTCCATATTTGGCTTTACCGCCTCTGGAGTGATTGTGCTCGAGCGTATGCAGGATGCGCTCGATCGCATGTGTGCGCTCGAGCCTTCTTTAAGTGCGCTCGTGTGCTTGTGCACTTGATCACAAGGGAGGTGAACTCGAGCGCACCTTGCTGGAGGGCAGAACTTGACTTTTGCTTCTAAAAGCTCCAATTTATTATCTTTTTGCCCAATACCTGTGAAAAACACATAAAACACGAAAATGAAGTATAATCTACTAAAATGGATGAGTAAAGAATCTAACAAGCGTAAATTAAGGTGCTTAAATAGAATCTAACAAGCGTAAATTAAGGGGCTTAAATATGACTATTTAAGCACTTATCAAATATGCATAGAAATAGTAATATAAACACCACATGAGTTCAAAATATTTAACTTAACTATCCGGTCTTTACTCAACTTTCTGGTGAATAAATTTCACCATTTTCTTCTCCTCATTAATCTAATATATTTCTTTTCACATAAATTTTTTTTCTAAATGTCCAATATTCATATCATACATATCAATTTAATTTTTATCTACCACCAAGCATAAGTTAATAATTTATTTTACTATTATTACTAGATATTTGATTTTTATTTAGATTACTTAAAGTAAATCCAACTCACCACGTAGTACTTAAAGTTACTCTTGAATCACCTCCTTGCCTTTCTCGTTCTTCTCTGAAACTTCCCCCGACTGCTGACTGCCAACACCTGACATAATATTGGTATTCAATTTCTAATTATTTCTTCATTTCTTTATAGACTATACCCTTTGAAAATTCCCACTTTGAATTCAGAGAAATTTCATAAATGCTAAAAATTCAAAAACAAAAAAATAGGCACTACTTTATTACCTTCTACTGTCCTGATAGTTATTCGTGCCTCTCTATAAAATTTTGCAATAAGTCACTTTAAAATTTTTCTATTTCAAATTTTCTTTGGGTCCCCAAATGTTTAAAGTAAATAGATGATTCAAAGGAAATTAAACGAAATCTCTTGAGTAAAATTTTTATGTTTACATCTGATATATATAGGAAAGCTCGGGTTGAAAACTTCAGCAGCCCCCCTCCAAAGATCTCCACATTTTGGAGATGCATAAGGCAATTTACAATTGCCTTCTAAAATTGGCAGTTGCACCTGCTACTCATCTAGTTTGATTTTTTTTTTTCATCTTCTTCTGACTGGGACATCAGCATCATTTTTTTTTCTTTTTTTTAAATTAACAATTTGACTTTTGCATTTAAAATACCCAAGTATTATTTTTAAATCTATGCCATATTTATTAAAATACTTATTTATCCTTACTTTACAAATACGATTATTACATACACTTCCTCGAGGCTCTTAAACCTTATCCAAGTACGTACACACCTCCCTTTGAAACTTTTGTGCCTACTAATACTACTCTTGTCCCTTCTACTGTCAAGGCACCCGATTTGGAATTGAAGCTGTTGCCTGAACACCTAACATATGTTTACTTGGGAGAGAACCACACACTACCAGTGATAGTTGTTGCAAACTTAAGTTTGGGGGAAGAGGAGAAGCTATTGAGAGTTCTTAGAGAGCATAAGACTGTATTAGGGTGGACCATTGTTGATATCAAGGGCATAAGTCCAACTAAATACTTGCATAGGATCCTCCTTGAAGATAATGCAAGGTCGACCAAAGATGCACAAAGAAGACTTAACCCACATATGAAAGATGTAGTCAAAGTAGAGGTTCTTAAGTTGTTGGATGTTGGCATCATCTACCCCATCTCAGATAGTAAATGGGTGAGTTTAGTTCAAGTGGTGCCTAAGAAGAGTGGAATCACAGTGATGAAGAATGAGGGAAATGAGCTTGTTCCTACAAGGATGACCACAGGTTGGAGAGTCTGCATCGATTACAGGAAGCTCAATAAGGAAACCAGGAAAGATCACTTCCCTCTGCCATTTATCGATAAAATGTTAGAGATGTTAGCAGTTCATAGCCACTACTGTTTTCTAGATGGGTATAGTGGCTATAACTAGATTGCTATAGCACCAGAGGACCAGGAGAAAACAATTTTCACATGCCCTTTTGACACATTTTCATACAGGAGGATGCCATTTCGGTTATATAATGCACCTACCACATTTCGAAGGTGCATGATGAGTATATTCTCAGACATGGTGGAAAGATTCATCGAGGTATTTATGAATGATTTTAGTGTTTTTGGTTCTAACTTTGATGGGTGCCTTAACTATTTGCAGGTTATCCTTAAGAGAAGTGAAGACTGTAACTTAGTGTTGAATTGGGAAAAGCGTCATTTCATGGTAATACAAGGTATTGTTTTGAGTTATATTATTTCCAACAGAGGCATTGAGGTGGACAAAGCAAAAATTGATATTATCTCCAAATTGTCTCATCTTACATCAGTTGAGGGTGTGAGAATTTTTTTAGGGCATGCAAGATTCTACAGAAGATTCATAAAAGACTTCTAAAAGATTTCTAGACCTCTTTGTGTGTTGTTGACTAAGGATGTTAAGTTTGTGTGGACAGAAGAGTGCATGACTGCCTTTAACAAATTAAAAAAATTACTTACGTATGCACCAATTATGATGGCACTGATAGGTGCTTAAATAGTCATATTTAAGCCCCCTAATTTACGCTTGTTAGACTCTTTACCTAGCTAATTATATGGATTTTACTTCATTTTCGTCTTTTATGTGTTTTTCTCAAGACTTGGACAAAAAGATAATAAATTGGAGCTCTTAGAAGCAAAAATGAAGTTCTGCCATCCAGCAAGGTGCGCTCGAGCGCACCTCATTGAGATCGAGCACAGAAGGACAAGAGCACACTTGAAGAAGGCTCGAACGTACACCTGCGCTCGAACGCAACCCACATACGCTCGAGCGCAATTACTCTAGAGGCGGCAAAAGCCAGAATTGGAAAGAAGTCCTCTGACTCCAAATAGGAATTAGGGTTTCGGGACCCTATAAATAGCCTTGTAAAAACACATAATAGATCATCTTTTGTTCTAGACTCAAAATAGAGAGCTTAGGAGAAGAATTGACGACTCATCTTTCGAGTTTCTTCGGTTTTAGTTTTCAGTTTTTATTTTCATAATGTTTAGCATGTTTATTTTTTTTTTGATCTGTAAATAAACATGTATTAAATGATCAAAAATGTACAAAAGGATCACTGGGCATACCCAGGAGATTTACAAATAAGGCATATACAAAGAAGGCAAGAGGCTTAAGCCCATCCATAGAGCAATACAAGCCAACAAGCCTTGTGAACTAACTTGGGACCTGCTGGCCTAAACAGGCAGCCAACCAAAAAAAACAAACCAACTGACCTTCAGCTTACAAAGGAGCTGGGTATACCCAGGAGAAAAGCAAAACAAACATTCAGCACAACAGGGCATACCCTGGACAAAACCAGAAACAGACCAGAGGGAAGCAGCCTAAATCAGCAGCCTATACTCAGGGCAGGCAGCATAGACACTCCTATAGATCCCAATCTGGATCTTCTTCACTAAGCCAGTAGGTAAGGCAGGAGCTTTGTCAAAGATCTTGGCATTTTGAGCAAGCCATATATGGTAGACTGTGCTTGCAAGGGCTGTCTTTCTAGCAACAGCTGGAGGGCCAGTGCCTTTTACTTTTAATGTCCATATGATAGCACTCTCAATGGTTCTCATTTGCCTTCTACTACCCAGCCACATATTTATGGAGTTCCAGACTTCCTTGCTGATCCTACAGGAGAAGAAAAGGTGGTCTTTGGTCTCATCCTGGTCAGTACATAGGGGGCAGAGCTTGTCATTCCCTTCAAGGTGGAGCTTGTCTTTAGTGAGGAGCTTGTCCCTAACAGCCAGCCAAAGAATAAAAGATTGTTTTGGGGGGCAATGACTATTCCAGACAAGGGGAGCCCATCTGACCTTATTGACTTTTTGCCTCATGTCATTGTACGCTTTCTTGATACTTAGCTCATCATGCAGCCTTCATTCCATAAGCTTGTTGGTAGCTTGCTGCACAGAAGGTGGCTGGCCCACCATCTCATCTCTGATTTCCAGGATCCTCTTCCAGAGGGGGGAGTCATCTTTGTTAACCTTGATCTCCCATATAGATTTATTAATAAGGTAATAGTGCTGGACCCATTGGATCCAAAGGGAGTCTTTTTTCATCTGAATATTCCATAAGACCCTTGTTAGGAGAGTCTTGTTCCAAGTTTTGAGCTTTATCAGCCCAAGACCCCCTTCTGCTTTAGGCTTACAAATGTCAGCCCAAGCAACAAGAGCTTTTCTCATGCCCCCATTCTTGCCATTCCAGAGAAAGGTTCTACATAGTTTAATAATCTTATCAAGGATGTTTCCTAGGATGGGAAAAATGGCCAGCCAGAAGCACTCTACACCTTAAAGCACAGATTTGATGAGCTCAGACCTCCCAGCATAGGATAGAGAGGAGCCAGCCCATACATTGATGTAGCCAACAATTTTCTCTATAAGTGGAGCATAGTGAGAGGCATTCAGCCTTGCAGAAGCAAGAGGTACCCCTAAGTACTTGAATGGGAGGCTGCCCTCCTCCATTCCAGTGCATCTGCTAATCTTCATAACCTCCTCAAGCTTCACCCCAGCATGGTAAAAGTTAGATTTTGCCAAGCTAGTCTTCAGCCCTAAGCAATCACTGAAGGTGTTGACACATTCCATGAGCATGCCCACTGATTTGGCCTCCCCCCTAGCAAACAAAATCAGATCATCAGCAAAGGCCAGGTGAGTAGTCTTGAGCTTGTCACACTTGGGGTGGAATCTGAACCCCTCTTCCACCTTTAATCTCCCAAGAAACCTTGATAGGTATTCCATAATCAGCACAAATAGATAGGGAGACAGTGGATCCCCTTGCCTCAAGCCCCTTTTACCTTTGAAAAAACCTTGAAGGCTGCCATTTATGGATAAAGAAAATGTAGTCGTGGTGACACACTCCATAATCCAGTCTTTAAACTTTTCAGGAAACTCCAGGCCCTCTAAAAGGCTACTTAAGAACTCCCACTCCACAGTATCATAGGCTTTCCTAATGTCAATTTGGATCATGCATCTTGAAGGGACTCTCTTCCTATAATATCTCCTGAGCAATTCCTGAACCAGGTAGATGTTCTCAGCCATACTCCTGGCCTTTATGAAGGCAGCCTGAGCAGGGTTGACCAAGTGGATCAAGCAAGGAGCCAGCCTGGAAGCAAGGATCTTAGAGATAACTTTGTATAGGACATTGTAACAAGCAATAGGCCTAAAATCTTCAACTTTGGAGGTAGTCTTACCTTTGGGAATCAAAACAAGAGAGGAGTGGTTTATCTATTTTAGGAGCTTACCATTCACAAAGAATTCTTGGACAGCCTCTATAATCTCTTTATGGATCACCCCCCATGCTTTCTTGAAAAACCTTGATGAAAAACCATCCGGACCAGGGGACTTCTCCTCCCCTATGCTCCACAATATAGCCTTGATCTCCTCAACTGTGACCTGCTTTACCAAATCAGCAGTCTGGCTTTCCTGAAAGACAGGTCCTCCTCTAATGACTTCCATCTCAATAGGAGAGCATCTGTTAGAGGAGCCTAAAAGCTCCTTATAGTATCTAGTACACTCCTGGACCACTTCAGCTTCAGAAGTTGTTTGGTAACCATTGGCAGCTTTAATAGAGGCAATGTGATTCTTGGAGAACCTTCTCTTGACCAAGGCATGGAAAAATTTGGTCCCTCTATCACTTTTGAGAAGGTACTTACATTTGGCCTGTTGTGATAGGAAACTTCTCTCAGCCTCAACTAGTTGGAAAGCTTTTAATCTAGCATTTGCCACCCTATCCTGCAGCTCAGCATCATAAGGGTTGTCATGAAGGTCCTGCTGCAGGCCATTTAGTATGTTTGCAGCCTCCAAGGCTCTATCAGAAATGTGGCTGAAGTTGTTCTTGTTGAGGTTCTTGAGGAGGGGTTTGAGGCCTTTCAAAAGCTTACAAAGAATGAACTGTTTGGTGCCCCTTCCAGGGCAACCCCAATGAGCACTAACAATGTCTAAGAACATGTCATGATCAGCCCACATATTGAAAAATTTAAAAGATCTCCTACCCCTACAAACCTCTTCTATCAGGCTAACAATACAAGGAGAGTGGTCTGAGAGGCACCCAGCTGGGAGAAAGGAAGCTTGAGCTCTTATCCCCTCTTGGAACCACACATTGTTGACCATGGCCCTATCCAGCTTACATCACACCTTGTTGTTGGTCCATGTGAAGAAACACCCTGCAGCATTTACATCACTTAAACCTATCTCCCTACAATAAAAAGAGGGGTCCCTAATCTCATAATCTGTTACAGGCAGCCCATTAGATTTCTCATCTATAGCAAAAACATTATTGAAATCACCCAAGACAAGCCAAGAGGAAGATAAATCATAGCTGAAATTACATAAGTTATCCCATAGGGGTCTCCTAGATACAATGGAATTCAAACCATATACAAAACTACAAGAAGAAACAGCACAAGTAACATTACAATGGATAACTTAGGGAGATATATCAATTGGAGTAAGGCTCACCTTTGAAGGATCCCAAAGTAACAAAATTCTGCCTGATGAGTGGGTGGAGAAGTTGTTCACCTGTCTCCACTGAAGGAATTTATTGCCCATAATCTTCAGCAGCTTTGTATCATTCAGCATGCCACTATCATTAAGGAGGTTGGGAGGCAGCCCCTCCATTCCTAGCTGATTGAGTGCCTTTTTGGTCTGGTTTTCCTTTCTTCCTCCTGATTACTTGGAACTCATTACCACCTTGGACCTCAGGGCCCCTGTCTCTTTCACTATTGCCTTGTGCAAGGCCTGATTTTTTCCTTGGGACCATACTGGGTTGGTCAGGGTGCATAGGAGATTTTAGGCCAGCCACACCTTGGATTTGGGGGGTAGAGGTCCCCAGGATTCCCCCCTGACCATTATGGCATTGCTCAGCCTCATTGCCACTATTCTCTGCTTGGACAGTTTCTCTAGGTTCTTGGGCAGGACTAACCTCATTCATCCCATCCAACCCATCCCTAGCTTCACTAGGCTCCACAGTCTGATTTGTCATCTCTTTGGCTAGAACACCCATTGATTTGGATGCTTCATTTCTAGCAGGCTCTTTCCCTTTCTCATTGCTTTTCTTTCCCCTCTCTGAGTTGACATTCTGGTTACAGGAGTGCAGGTCATGCCCTACAACCTTACACTTTGAGCAATATCTAGGGAGGTTTTCATAGCAAATCTTTAGTTCATAAGTATCTCCATTCAGGAGGGACAGTGGCACAGAGCATTGAATTTCTTTAGCTATGTCCATTTCAACTAGAAGCCTAGGATAGGATATTCTCTCTTTGGTCCTAGTGAACTGGTCAGTATATAGGGGTCTCCCAATTACAGTGCCAATCTTGCTAAAGCAGTTAGCTGACCATAGCACAAGGGGCAAGCCTTTTACCTGAATCCATACAGGAATTGTAGTGATTTCCTCATTGCCAAACTTGAAAAATTTAGGCAATGACTTCAAGAGCAAAGGCCTACCATATACTTGGTAAGGGCCTTCTTGCAACACATTCAAGTTAGCAGCTTCATTATCAAATCTAAATACTATCCATCCATTTTCATGAAACTGAGTTTGGACCCTTACCTTCCAGGATTCAATAAGCTTCTTGAGGGTTGCCCTTCCTGGAAATCTTCCAGCAAAATACCCCACCAAGCAGAAAGGTTGGCTCTCAAAGACTTCCAGCACATCTTCTTGAGAGACTCTAACAACTCCTCCATCACTGGATATAGAAGACAAGGGGAGACCCTTGCTTTGTATTCTGTTCTCTGCAAAGAGGCTGACCCAGGGAGCCTTCTTGTTCTCTTCATTATTAGGTGGCCTTTTGCCCACAGACTTGGAGGGATGCTGAGCTCCCACAGGAACTGGAGCAGGGGAGGCTGCATTGTCCTTTGATTCAGCTTGGAGGCCCCCATTCTTCATTGGAGGATGAGGCCTAGACTCACTGCTTTCCTCTCCTCTTCCTTGCCTTACCACAGGCTTCCTGCCATGAACAGTACCATGAACAGTAGCTTCACAGCTTGAATCATCTTCCTCACTGGAAGAACTGGACTCCATTTGACCAGAGCTCTCTATACTCTCCTCAGAGGAGCTTTGGTTTTCATCTTCAATGTCTAGGGGCTCTTCTTGTAATGTCTGGCAAGCAGCATTGCTTTGGAATTGATCCTTGGCACTGTTCACCTTCGAAGCTCCTACAGAGCTTTCATTCCTCCCCAAGCTAGCAGCCTTCAAAAGAGACCCTGAGGCTTGGGAATCTTCCTCTCCCAAGGATCAAGAAGAAGAGGCTGATTCTTTGGATGGTCCCTTGGCCCCATCCATGCTTGAGTTATCTGAAACTTCATCTCGCGACATGGCTACTGTAGCTGCTTTGTTCTTGAAGTGATTCTGGACATAATCCAGGTCATTGTGATCCTGGATTTTGAGAGAAGGTTTCCTAGGATATTTCTTCTTCCCCATGCTGAACAAACCTGAAAGAATGGCACAGAAAGATCAGAGGAAGGAGGAGAGAATTTCGGGTGACCATGGGCAGTACTGTTCACAGTTGAGAGCTTCTCTCTCTAGCTGCCGCTAACTGACTACGTTTAGCATGTTTATTATATATAGCATGTGTAACTAAACACCTATAGGGCTCGATTGAAGCCCTAGTTATGCTTTTCCACATATCTATTCATTGACTATCTTTGCTATAGCCCTATCTGAATGTTTAACTTGATTAATACCTGTTTGTATTTAAATTCCTTGTATGTGTGTACCTGATCAACATATGCATGTGGTATGGATAGGTTAGTCAGATCAATTTGGATGACTGAGTCCTGGGTTCGACATTAGTAACAAGGGATATCCACACCGAATTCCCGGGTTAATCAACATGGGAAACCGGGAGCAGACCAAGCCCTTGGTCCTGTGTGGTTGCCGATCTCCACAGCCCTCATGCTCTTTTAAGGAACAACTCAGTATACACCCATGCTGAATCCCTTAAGAGAGAAAAGAGTTAGAGTATACACCATGCCTAACTCGTTGCATAAGGAAATCAATAGCCTAAGGTGTGGACCAAGCCTTTAGGTTGGCAACCACTAGATATTCATGATAAGGCTAGAGCATTGAAACTTTACTTAGTGGGAAAGTATAATTAGGGTGGATATTTTAGTCATATATTCTCATTATTGTTATTCACTCATAATCAACTATTATTTCCCTTTTCAAACTTGAAGAAATTAGTCCTAGAAAGAAATTTGCCAATCCTTGTGGAAACACACTATGCTACCACAGACCTTGTGCACTTGCAAGTAAAACGAGTGTGATTATTTGCATATTAATTTAGGTAGATAATCGGCACAACAAGTTTTTGGTGCCATTACCGGGGACTGCACTAAATTTCCTTTTAGTATTAATTTTTCGTTTAAATATTACTATTTTTAAAATTATTATCTCATAACCCTGATTTTCTTTTTCTCTGTTTCAGGTACCCCTCTGTACCACTTGCGATCAAGCGCACCCTCCTGTGCGATCGAGCGCAATTGAGGTAGAGAGTGCTCAGAGCAGCAGTGTCTGACTATTGCACTCACGTATCAGCAACAAATTCATGCACGGACGTCGGTTCAAGAATCCAGCAATCCTTCCCTTTGATTTTGAGCTTGAGAGAACTATCCGACAAAGGTTTAGGGATAACTCAGAAGAAGTGGGAGAAAGAAGCGAGGAAGAGATACAGATGGAAAAACAAATAGCTGAATAGCAACCACCCGAACGGAGGCCGATGAAGCAATCCTTCATCCAGCAGAACCTCGAACAATCGTCATGCATTGCGTATCAACCTGAGGTGGAAGGAAACTATTACATATCGCCGCAGATACTCAGTGCACTAACTCACTTTAGGGTACACCTAGTGAGGATCCTCATCTACACCTTCGAGAGTTCTTCGACCTCTGCAAATTCCAGCACATCCGAGGATTAGACCAAGAAGGAATAAGGTTAATTCTTTTCCCTTTTTCCTTAAAAGATAATGCTAAATTATGGTATAATTCTTTGCTTACAGTTTCCATCCACACTTAGGAGGAGTTAGCAAGAAAATTTCTAAAGAAGTTCTTCCCAGCCCAGAAGACACAGCAAATGAGGAAAGAAATACAATCCTTCAAACAAAAGGATGGGGATCTGTTCTTCGAGGCATGGGGACACTTCAACGAGCTACTACTCAAGTGCCCATTCCACAATCTACCCAAGGACGAACTTGTACAAGCCTTTTATGAAGGTTTAAGTGATTCTAACAAAAATATTGTAGATTCAAGTTGTGGAGGAGTGCTGATGGAAAAGAGCGGCGAAGAGGCGATGGAACTATTCGAAACCCTAAGCGAACACACACAGCAGTTCTTCTCACGAGGTAGACACATAACCAAAAGTAAGAGTGTGTATGAGGTAAGCATGAATGGAGGATCATCTCCTCAAATGGCTGCCATGGAAAGAAAAATTGACCTATTAGTGAAAGCCATGGCCGCTCAGAACACCTCGACTAATCCATCAGCTGCACCACTACAGGTATGTGCCATTTGCTCACAGTTTGATCATGATACTAATACTTGTTCTCTATATTCATCTACAGATCATGAGTAAGCTAATTTTGTGGGTCCGAACAATTATCCACCAAAGAATAACCCTTATGCCAACACATACAACCCTGGATGGCGGAATCACCTGAACGTTTCATAGAGCAACAACCAAAACAATCAAGGGCAGCAAAGAACTTTCCAAACAGCAGCCCAACCTGCTCCTGAACCAAAGAAGAATGACCTTGAAAGCCTGCTGAGACAATTAGCGACTCAGCAACAACAGATCCTAAATAAACATGAACAATTCATGGAAGAGCCAAAGCAGTTTCGGACTGAAATGAGGCAGATCACTGCCAAGCACGAGCAAGCCATTCAAGGACTAAAGGTGCAAATGGGGCAGAGTGCCAAGTAATTGAGTACCAGAAAGCAAGGAGAACTCCCGGCCCAGCCACTGCCTAATCCAAGAGGACACCAGTAGCTGAATGCCATAACAACCTTAAGAAGTGGAAAGGTCATCGGCACCAACGAGCCTACACAAACATCTCCAGACCAACCATCTGCATCTAACGTAAATGAGATAGAAAAGGTAAATACAGCTCCACCTTTCCCTCAAAGGTTAGTAAAGCCTAAAAAGGAAACTAAAATGATTGACATATTTGAAACCTTGAAAAATGTAGAAATAAATATTCCTTTATTAGAGGCAATAAAACAACTACCTGCTTATGCCAAGTTTTTAAAAGATTGTTGTACTAACAAACGAAAGTTTCAGGAACATGAGATAGTAGCTTTGACTGAGGAGGTAAGTGCTGTATTATCGAGAAAATTGCCACCTAAACTTAAAGATCTTGGTAGCTTCACTATTCTTTGCAGGATAGGTGACCAGCTATTCGAACGTGCATTATTGGATCTAAGAGCAAGTGTTAATTTGCTACTTTACAGTGTATTTGAGACACTAGGGTTGTGAGAACTTCAACCAACCTCTATTACATTACAATTAGCTGATAGAAGCATCAAATGGCCTAGAGGTATCCTCGAGGATGTTTTGGTAAGAGTAGGTAAATTTATTTTACTTGCTGATTTTATTGTATTAGACATGGAGGAGTGTCAGATGCCTGTACCACTCCCTATCATTCTAGGGAGACCATTTATGATCACTGCTGACACAAACATTAATGTAAAAAGAGGTATTGTCACAATGAGAGTAAATGATGAGGAGATGGAGTGTAAAATCTTTAATACCATAGACCCCTCTCAGACTAGTGATAAGTGTCATAATGTAAACCTCATACATGGTATTCATGAGAAAGTGTCTAAAGCCCAATTCACTGATCTATTAAGGACCATCCCCAGCCATGCCACTACAAGATTAGACAGTAGGCCAGAAAAAGATAAGGTAAACTCAAATACTCATGGAGCTATGCACACAACCCAAACTCTCAAGTAAGTATAATGTTAAAAATCTGGCACTTACTAACATTGTTTCTCCTTGTTTTAAAGACCAGGCACCACGATTGGAAACAAAGCAGCTGTCCAAGGCACTAGACTCACCTGATGAGGACCCTAAGTGCCCTCTTCACAAAACAAAGCCTTAATAGCAACCATAGAGAGCACTTGAGCAAATCCGATTGCTCAGTTTATAGCTCAAGTGCCTCTATCACGGTAGGTGCTACTGAGGCCACTATGTTGTGAGTTTTAAATTACTCGCAAGCGCACGAGTCATTTGCAATATAGTGTTGTGCAAGTGCGAGGTCGAATCCACAGGGAATTGCGTTGTGAAAATATAATTTTATCTAAACTAACCCTATTTTAACCTAGTTCCGAATTTTGTATTAAATTGTGCAAAAAAATATAAACTTAAACTAAATTGTTTTAAAGCAGATGATAAATAGACTAAGGTTTCTAAATCCACCCCACCAAAGTAAAGCATATATTTTCATGTTCTATATAAAAGTAATCAAAAAAATCCATGAATCCAACTATAAACAAAAAAGAACGAATATCCCAATTAAACTAAAAGCATCAAATGTATCCGCTTTTAACAAATCACAAAGGAAATCCAATTTAATCGAAAATGATTCGATGTATCCATCAGATGAAACACAAAGAATATCCAATTTAACAATTAAAAGCAATCAATCATAAGATTTACTCAAATAATTGAACAGAACATTTATACTAAAAACATCAGAATTATTATGCGCAAATATGAAAATATAATGCTAAACAATGGAAAGGCTTTATCTTCAACCTTAGCTGAAGATTTTAGCCTCTCATAATTATGAAACTAAAGTTCGCAATACAAGTGCTAAACATTAAACTTTAAAACTAAATAAAAAGAAATAAATTACTATACATGGAAGAAATTCCACTCGCTGTTGGGCGGCGCTTCCCCTCGTGGTAGCAAAACCTTCGAGATCCACCAGAATGCTAGTAGACGTCCATCGGATTACACCAAATGGCCCAGGAATTGCACTTTGGATTCCTCCTAAGGGCCCTATGGATTGCTCCTAAAAGCCTTCTGGATTCACTTTCTGATGATCTCAGATTTTCCGATGATGCCTAAAGCTGAAGTGGAGTGGGTCTTATATAGGCAAATACCACGAGTGCAATGTGTTTCCAATCCGATGTAGGATGTGGAATATAGAAATATATTTCCAACCGATGTGGAATGTGGGATTTAAGCCTTCACATGCCCTTTAAAACTTCTGCTCACGCTGAAATCCCGCACAACTCGCACAGCCTGACTTTTATCTACTAAAACTGTCATAACTTTCTCTAGAAAAATCCTTTTTACGAGCCGTAAAATTCTCCAGAAAATAGACTTCCGGATCTTTCTAAGCATATATGGCTCATCTCCTGGTTCTTCTTGCATCAATACAGTTTAATTTTAAAAGATGATTAATCTGTACGGGCAATTTCGAAAATTTAGTGAAACTTCTTTCTTGGTGCTTATAAACCTGAAAAACAACGAAAATCACTCAAAGTAACAAATTCCTAAGCTAATAAATGTAAATTAAGTATCCAAAATATGCAATATTTTTCACTCATCACACTACAAATTGGTAAGACTGTATCAGTTCCATATTTTTTTGCTTTTCCTCATTTCTTTATACTTTTTACAATATATCAAATTTCTGGCATGCAATCGAGCGCATACCTCATGCGCTCGAGTGCCACCTCGCCCTGCATTGCGAACGAGCACAATACTTTATGCAGTTGCGCATCATGCGATCGAGTGCATTCAGCAAATGCGCTCGAGCGCAATCAGGGCAGGGAGTACACGCACATATTATACACAGCTTCCTTTCTTTCTCTCATTAACGCTCTAGCTCACCATACACCCTAAAAATCGCACTTGCATCCTCTCGCCCTAAAGACGTGCACGATCACTGCACTTAAGCCTCATCCACCACACCACCACCTTACCACCTAAAGCCACCATCGATAAACCACACTTCTTTGTATATACGTTACCCTCCTCTATACACAAGGAGGTTTGAATCAAGGGTGTGAAACGTTCTATAGCTTCTGGTTTTGGTTTACATCAAGTGTTCGACAAAGTGCCTGACTGAGTGCGATCGAGCGCAATTTTGACAGTAGCATTTACCCAGATTCTGAAAACATGGCTTCCACCTCCCGAGCTTCAAGCAATCGTCCTCTGACATCCCGGCCCAGCTTCGAACAGCGTGAAGTACTACATGAGACTACATTTAATATCAAAGAGGACTTCAAGACTTTGGACACCACGAGGTGGGCAGTCCAAGAATTCAAGCGTCGAGGACTTAAGCGGCTATTTAAGCCGACCTGCTCGACAGTATATATTCGATTTGTGGTCAGTTTCTACGAGAACCTAACCTATGACTGTACCAGGCCGGAGATCTTATCTTCTTCAGTCTAGGACCGATTCATCGAGCTGACCACCACTGACATAGCCAGCTCTCTACACTGCTGCGATGAGTCCCTACCCGAGAACAGCCACATAGAGGAGCAGCTTGACTCATTCCGTCTCCTACACATCATTGAGGACATGTGTCTGGGGTCATATGCTGACCGCCACAACAATGCGGGGAGCCGATCGAGGTTGCCACCCCCGTCTATGGTTCATTGACTCAGTCTTACAGTGGAATGTGTGTCCTTTTGGGCACAAGACACAGAGGCGAGATTAGTTCTTACAAGCCCTCTATGCTTTTCACTGGGGTCATTGGTACTCCATCCCAGCGGTCATATGGAGTCAGATTCACAAGTTTTGGGATAGGGTGCATAACCGACAAACAACCACAGCTAATGCTTAGGGTCTTCCTTTCCCCTTCTTACTCAGTTATATCTTTAATAAGAAGGGGATTCGAGGATTCTCTGTAGATGGCCATGTTAGTGACCATCCTTTCTTTGGGAGAGCACAGTGGAGCCTCAGCCAGTTACACATGCCTCGAGGACCCAGGGCACAGATTCCTCCCGCTGAGCTTGTTGCCGTTGATCCGACAGTGGATGATCCGATAGAGGCCGAGCATCCACCGGTGAGCCCTTCATGGGAAGAAGATCATTCAGACATGGGCTCCATGGAGTATCAGTATCTCCTAGATGAGCTATCCAACATTCGTCGAGAGGATCGTGAGGCAGCTCATTTGATCCATCAGCGGATCGATAAGTTAGAGGCACAGTTCATACGACAGGAGGCGATGCTGTAGACCATCCTTGACCGTTTACTTCCTGCACTCGATACCTTCTCGACTGTACCCACTGATGATCAGCAGTGAAGAGATACCCAGTCTGGCTGAAGACGTTAAACTTAGCACTCACGGGAGGTACCCCAGACATATTCTTTTCATTTTAGTACTTTTTGTTTATTTATAATCATATTTACATGTCTACTATTTATATTTTGTTTTCCGGAACAATGTTTGTTTTCCTTTGTTAGGTACTTAATGCGTGTATCCAGTTCAAGTTTGGGGGCGTATACAAGCAAGTAAACAACCTAGTTCTCCATCTCTCAGGTCAGACCTTTCCATGCCACACACACATTGGGGACAATGTGTATTTTAAGTTTGGGAGTAACGGGAGATACTAGATACTATCACACAAGCACTTAAAACACATGCGCACACACTAAGTCCCAGCTTTTTTTAGGAAGAAAAATGCATGTTCTTTTGATAAACAAAAATTTTGGTTGATTTAAAATTTTGATAACACTTCATTAGTAAGCTTAAAAGCTAGAACACATAGTCTTACAATAGGAGTTTTACAAAGTTTAGTTACCTACCTCAAGTCACCTAAGAACTCAAGAGTTTGATCCAAATTTGCACAAGCACATTTAGCACACATTTGTGTGGGGTATGACATATAATTCTTCTGTATTATTTTCATTGCCTAAACCGTAATCGGATAACTTGTCGAAAATAACCCTTTGGCATAATAAAAATAAAGAAAAATAATCATCATGCAAAAAAAAATTCAAAAGGCTTCTAAAAATCATTAAGAACCTTCTACTAAGTAATTGGGCCTTTTGCCTCAGTAAGCATTGAGTGTTCTCGTCAAAAAGTGGGAAATAAGCCCTTAATGATCATAATGGAAAATTTCACTGAGTAACTGGGCCTCTTGCCTCAGTAAGCATTGAGCATTCACGTCAAAAAGTGGGAATTTCATTAAAAAAATATAAAAACCTGTTAGTTCTGTAGCCTTTTTGACTCGAGTTAGTAAGTCCTTATGGGTGTTTTTACACCTAATGCCCTAAAACCATCTGGTTTGGGAGTCATTGGCCAAACACTCGTTACAAGGGTCAAATAAAAAGCTCGAAGGAACTCAACATGGCAAAGATCGCATGATAAAAGAAAAAGAAAAGCAAGTACTATGCTATTTTGTTCTCTTTAACAAGAAATTCGATAAAGATTTTGGGCACTGAAGCACTATACACTAAAATTATATGGAAGTCCCATCTTATATGTGCTAACTCATCACACACAAATCAAACTTGCGATGCCTTAAGCCAACCTTAGATAAACAACATAAAACTTTTGAAAGTCCTCTTACAATCTAAATGCATTTTTATTTTAAGCTTACTCATGAACGGTTATCATAATTTTTATGCACAACCCAAATTTTTAGGTATCCTGAGAATGAAGTTATCTTTCAAAGTTTTGTTTTCACATAATCTTTAGTTTTGTATTGCTAAGGGACTAGCAATATATAAGTTTGGGGGTGTGATAGGTGCTTAAATAGTATTATTTAAGCCCCCTAATTTAGGCTTGTTAGACTCTTTACCTAGCTAATTATATGGATTTTACTTCATTTTCATTTTTTATGTGTTTTTCTCAGGACTTGGACAAAAAGATAATAAATTGGAGCTTTTAGAAGCAAAAATGAAGTTCTGCCATCCAGCAAGGTGCGCTCGAGCGCACCTCATTGAGATCGAGCGCACAAGGACAAGAGTGCACTTAAAGAAGGCTCGAGCGCACATCTGCGCTCAAGCACAACCCACATATGCTCGAGCGCAATTACTCCAGAGGTGGCAGAAGCCAGAATTGGAAAGAAGTTCTCCGACTCCAAATAGGAATTAGGGTTTCGGGACCCTATAAATAGCCTTGTAAAAACATATAATAGATCATTTTTTGTTCTAGACTCGAAGTAGAGAGCTTAGGAGAAGAATTGATGACTCATCTCTCGAGTTTCTTCGGTTTTAGTTTTCAGTTTTTATTTTCATAATGTTTAGCATGTTTATTCTACTTAGCATGTGTAACTAAACACCTATAGGGCTCGATTGAATCCCTAGTTATGCTTTTCCACATATCTATTCATTGACTATCTTTGCTATAGCCCAGTCTGTATGTTTAACTTGATTAATACCTATTGGTATTTAAATTTCTCGTATGTGTGTGCCTGATCAGCATATGCATGTGGTATGGATAGGTTATTCGGATCAATTTGGATGACCGAGTCTTGGGTTCGACATTAGTAACAAGGGATATCCACACTGGATTCCTGGGTTAATCAACATGGGAAACCGGGAGCAGACCAAACCCTAGGTCCTGTGTAGTTGTCGATCTCCACAGCCCTCATGCTCTTTTAAGGAACAACTCAGTATACACCCATGCTGAATCCCTTAAGAGAGAAAATAGTTAGAGTATACACCATGCCTAACTCGTTGCATAGGGAGATCAATAGCCTAAGGTGTGGACCAAGCCCCTAGGTTGGCAACCATTAGATATTCATGATAAGGCTAGAATATTGAAACTTAGTGGGAAAGTATGATTAGGGTGGATATTGTAGTCCTATATTCTCATTATTGTTGTTCACTCATAACCAACTATTATTTCTCTTTTCAAACTTGAAGAAATTAGTCCTAGAAAGAAATTCACCAATACCTGTGGAAATGATCTCGCACTTGCACACTATGCTACCACAGACCTTGTGCACTTGCAAGTAAAACGAGTGCGATTAATTGCATATTAATTTAGGTAGATAATCGGCATAACAGGCACCTGATTGGAACCTTCTATTTGAGCTCATGTGTGATGCCAATGATTTTGCTTTGGGTGCTGTTCTAGGTTAGAGAGTTAATAAGGTACCTCATGCTATATATTATGCTTCTAAAACTTTAAATGATGCTCAACTAAATTATTCTACTACTGAAAAAGAATTGTTAGCTATCATATTTGATTTAGAGAAGTTTAGGTCATACTTGATTAGTTCAAAAGTTATTGTATTCACTGACCATGCTGCTTTGAGATATTTGTTTGCTAAGAAAGATACTAAGCCTAGATTGATCAGATGGGTACTATGGTTACAAGAATTTGATCTTGAGATGAAAGACAAAAAGGGTAGTGAGAATGTGGTTGTGGATCACTTATCCAGGTTATTTCATGATGAAGAAGGAAACGAGCTTCCTTTGAATGAACATTTCCATATGAGTAGTTATTTGCAATAGATGTCTAACTTCCTTGGTATGCAGATATTGTTAATTACATAACTACTAAGGCTTTTCCTCCAAGTATGTCTCGTCAGGAAAGGAAGCGGTTGATGTCTATGTCTAGGCAATACCATTGGGATGAGCTATACCTATTCAAATTTTGTCCTGATCAGATCATTCGACGGTGTGTTCCAGAGGAGGAACATATGAGCATTTTACAGCATTATCATCAGCTTGCATGTGAAGGGCACTTTGGAGCCAAGAGAACAATACTTAAGGTGTTATAATCTAGTTTCTATTGGCCTAATGTGTTTAAAGACGCCTTTTGTTTTTGTAGTTCTTGTGATAGATGCCAGAGGACAGGTAACATCTCCTCCAACAATCAAATGCCATTGCAAAACATTTAAGTAGTAGAGCTCTTTGATGTGTGGGGTATTGACTTCATGGGTCCATTTCTTAACTCATTTGGTTATTTATATATTCTTGTGGGTGTGGATTATGTGTCTAAATGGGTCAAGGTTGTCCACTCAAAACTAATGATCACAAAGTTGTTGTGAAGTTCTTGCAGGATAACATCTTTACTAGGTTTGGGACACCAAGGGCGATAATCAGTGATGGAGGTAGCCACTTCAACAACTATCTTTTTGCCTCTTTCATAAAAAATAAAAAAAAATTGGGATCACACATAAGGTTAGCACCCCATATGATCCTCAAACCAGTGGTCAAGTGGAGATAAGCAACAGAGAGATCAAAAGAATCCTAGAAAAGACAGTGAATATCAATAGTAAGGATTGGTATCTGTGCTTGAATGATGCATTGTGGGCCTATAGGACTGCATACAAAACCCTTATTGGCATGTCCCTATATCGATTAGTTTTTGGGAAGGTGTGTCACCTACCAAAGGAGTTGGAGCATAGAGCTTACTGGGACATCAAGAAATTCAATTTTGATATGAAACAAGCAGGTGACAAGAGAAAGCTACAACTGAATGAACTTGAGGAGTTGAGGCATGATTCATATGAGAATGCCAAGTTATACAAGCAAAGAACCAAGGCATATCATAATAAATAGCTTGTCAGGAAGGAGTTTTATGTGGGATAGAAGGTGTTGATCTACAATTCAAAATTAAGACTCTTCCTTGGTAAGCTCAAATCTAGGTGGTAATGTTGTCAACAACGTTTTCCCTTATGGAGCTTTGAAGATTCATAGAACAGAGAAAAATCAGGCATTCAAGGTGAATGGACACAGAGTGAAGCATTACATTGAGATGAACTTTGAGCCTAGAGATGAGGATGTGATTCTCCAATCTGTCCAGTACATGGCATGAGAGTCACACAGTCTGGCTGAAGACTATAAACTTAGCACTACTTGGAAGGTAGCCCAATTTATGTGTTCTTGATTGTTTTCGTTTCAGACTCCATCATTCTTAATTTAAAAAAAAAAAATCTCTTTTTGTGTTTCGTTTTTGTTTTTGTTTCTCGCCATCTTGTGTACATTTATGCTATTTTTTTGTTAGCTTTGATTTTTCTGGACAGATGTTTTCTGGGGAGCTTTACCGTTCACCACTTTTCTTTCTCCTCTTGGTATTGTATATCTTATTACACATTGGGGACAATGTGTGATTTAAGTTTGGGGATTTAGAAAATAATTGTACGTCCTTATGTGAGCATTGTGCACCTGTTTGATCGCCGAAATAGTGTTATCTGTAAGAATTTGGTTAAATTGAAACTGTGATTTGATTTCATTGGCGAGCTTAAATTTTTGAACACATGATCAATTCAGTAGAAAATCTAAGTCTGGTTACTTACTTTTGACTTAGGACACTTCACATGTTTCATCTTGATTTCACCACGAACATATTAGCACATGATTTGTGGGGTATGAAATGAATAAATAATGATGCTTGTTTTCAAAATCTTGAGTTTTTTTTTATGCTTTATTAGATGAATGACCTTGCCATGATTTATTGGCAATGAATAATGGCATGATGAACAATGATGAATAATGACTTTTCTAAGTTGTTTGCTGAGTAACAGGGCCTCTTGCCACCAAGCAATGAGTGTTCGCGTCAAAAGGTGAACGATTTGAATTGGTTAATGACATGGCTAGTTTATCTTTGTAGCCTTTTCGGCTCAAGTTAGCAAATCTTAAGGGTATTACATATAGTGCCCTAAAGCCATCTAGTTTGGGAGTTATTGGCCTAACACTCGATACATGGGTCAATTAGAAAGCTTAAGAGAGCTAAGCATTGAACAACCTACGTTTAAAAAAAATAATTAATTGAAAAAAAGAAAGAAAAGAAGTCATCATATCTGCTGTGATATTGCCTTGGTCATTCATTTGATGGAGATTCCACTGAAGTTTGAGATAATGATATATGCATATTAGGATTGAGTTCAAACTCCAGGATTATGTGATAATTCACTTTACACTAGTTGATCTTGTAAAGTCTCTGCTAGCCAGCTGTGAGTGACTGGACTTTGAATTCTTTTAGATGTCTTAAAAATGGAGTTTGTCAATTTAAGCTTGTTAATGAATGAAAAACATTGTTGATGTGATTTCATATTCTTCTTGATAACATGATTGTGACATAAATGTTTGTGGGTAGCATTTCTGTTAAACCCTCATGAGACGTCACTCGTCCTCTAGAGATGCCTAAGGGTTTAAAAGGCTTATTGCATATGCTAAATGCAATCGTACACCTCATGAAAGACGAAAGTAGGTAGTTATTTTATTTTCAGTTTTGTATTGCTAAAGGACAAGCAATATGTAAGTTTGGAGGTGTGATAAGCGCTGAATGTCACACATTCAAGCCCCTTAATTTGCATACGTTAATCATTTAGCCTTGTACAATTTGATATTTTGTAGTGTTTTATATGCTTTCAGGTTTCCCAAGAGGAGTGTAACAAAACCCATCATTTCTAGACTGTTAAAGATAAATTGAGCATTTTGCTAAGTCATATTGTCACTAGTAAATGGTGAAAATGAGCTTCACTAAATTACTAGAATTTCTCATACATATCAGTCATTTTTTCGGATTAAGCTGTATTGATTCAATAAGAACTAGGAGATGATCCATATATGCTTGGAAAGATCCGGATGTCTATTTTCTAGAGAATTTTACGGCTCGTAAATATAATTTTTTCTAAACAAATTATGGCAGTTTTAGTAAACAAAGGTCAAGCTATACGTGATTTCAATATGGCAGATGTGAAGGAGCTATTAAATTCCAATTTTTTTTTGGGATTTGCACGACTGGAAAAGGAAGTTGAGTGCCTAAATAAGTTTAGGGAAAAATTAAAAAAAAACAAAAATAAGCACATGTTCAATTGCTAGGGTTTTGTTTAGGGCTCTATATATACATATTTAAGAGACAAAAAAGAGGAGAGGTTTTTTTTACTATATTTTCATCTACGGTGGCCGTTTTCATGCATGGGAGCTCTTGTTCTCAAAGGATTATAATCATAGAGGAGTTTTCTTTTCTTTATTTTATCTATTTTTTTATGATGAGGATATTTTTCATATGAATTATGTGTAACTAAATATTTTAGTTAGGGCTCGATTGAAGCCCTAGTCATGTTTTCTTAAGGATTTCTATTTGCTTTGTTACAATTTTTTTTTTTTTTGGTAATGCTTAATTGATTCCTGGTTTTATTTCATTCTTCATACGGTTTATGTGTGATACTTGATCATCATATACATGTGTTGTATGGAGATTGTCAGCTAGATAAATTTAGATGACCGAGTCTTGTGCCTACACTAAGTGATAAAGGAACCAATTATGGGTTCTTGGGACTAATCAACATGAAAAACCAGAATAGATACCATGTTCAAGGTTTCATGTGTTTGTTTATTTCCATTGTTTTATGCTTTTTTGAAGTGCAACTTAGTAGATACCATGATAAATACTTTGAGAATGAAAAGAGTTAGAGTAGACATCCATGCCGAACTTGTTTCTTAGGGAAATCAATAGTTTAAGGAGTAGATATAATGCCCTTAGGTTGGTAAACATTAAGCATCTAAATCTAGTTTATAGTATTGTGCAAGTCGTTTGCTTTAAAGAAGATGAATAGTGGTGAATATCGAAGCCTTAACTTATTTTCTCATTATTTCAATTCTAGTTTCAAAACTGTTTTACGATTTTCTTTCACTACGCAGTCTTTGTTGTTTATTCAAATCTGTTATTTTTTGTTTCATTTAGACAGAATATTTAGGAAATTATATTTAAACACAATTAATCTAATCCTCGTGTGAATGATATCGTATTTGCTAGCTATACTATTTGTTTGATCTTGTGCACTTAGGAGTTAAAACATATATTTAGGAGCTTATTATTTAGGTTGATATTTGTATAACATCATACTTGCCTAGGCACATGTAAAGGTTGTAATAAGCCAGCTAGTGCAGTAATAGAATATTTGGTTTGTTGAAAAATGAGGCAGGTTTGAACAAACTTCTTAAGATCTTCTTTCATTCCTGGCCAAAAGAAGTTTGTTGAGAGTCTCATAAATGTCTTGGAAACCCTATGACCCTCAACTAAGGAGTTATGAAATTCTTCCATAATGATAGATCTGAGCTTAGAATTTGAACTCATAACAAATCTATCCCTATAGAAGAGTAATCAATGCTTAATTGTATAATCATCCTGTAGCAATCCAACTTGAGATTTCTTATGTAGATGAACCAGTTCAAGATCAATGAGATTCTCCAAGTGTAGCTTATCTAGGATATCAAATGAAAGAGATGAAAAAAAAGAACGTTGGGTCTACAGTTGATTCAGTATTGTAAGAAGTATCAACACTGTTATCTTCAATTGTTGAAAGTGCATCAACTACGTTGTTTTCAATCCCAGGTTTATACATAATGGTATATGAGAATCTTAGCAACTTACTCAGGTGGTCTTGTTGTTATAGAGTTTGGATGACCTGGCTCATCAGATTTTTCAAATTTTTATGGTCAGTGTGAATTATAAATCTCATTCCCAACAAATATTGCCTCCATTTCCTTATTGCTTATGTTATAGCATAAAGCTCCTTAACATAAGCAGAGGCTGCAATCATTTTAGGACTAAGCTTCTTGCTATAAATAGCTAAGAGGTGTGCTTGTTGCATTAGCACTTCCCCAATACCCTAATCGGAGGTATCTGTTTCCAAGATGAAGTCTATTTCAAATTTTGGCAAGGTAAGGATAAGAACTCTTGGCATTGTTGTTTTCAATGTCTTAAAAGAGTGTTAAGCTTCTATATCCATCCAAAGGCATTATTCTTTAATAAATTTGTCAAAGGAGCTGCTAAATGAGCATATTCCTTAACAAATTTTCTATAATACCCTATAAGACCAAGGAAGCCTTCAATTATTTGACTGTTGTAAGAACTGGCCAGTTTTGTATGGCACTTACCTTCTATGGATCAAGTTTGACACATTCAGCAGTAATAATGTGTCTTAAATAGTCAATAGAAGATCTGCCAAAACTACATTTCTTAAACTTGGCCATCAGGTGAATTGACTTTAAGCACTCCAAAACCAGTTGAAGATGAGTAAGATGATCCTTTAGACATCTGCTGTACACAAGTATATCATCAAAGAATACTATCACAAAATTTCTCGGATATGGCTTACAGATGGAGTTCATTGTAGCCTGGAAAGTGGATGGGGCATTAGTTAACCTAAAAGGCATAACTAGAAACTCATAATGGCCTTCAGGAGTTCTGAAAGTAGTTTTGGAGATGTCTTCAGTACTCATTCTAATTTGATGGTAACCTGCTCCGAAATCTAACTTGGAAAATAATTGTGCACCTTGCAACTCATTCAACAATTCATTAATTGTAGGTATTGGAAATTTACCCTTAACAGTGATAGAATTTAAGGCTCTATAGTCAATGCAAAACCTCCAAGATCCATCTTTCTTTTTAACTAAAAGAACTGGAGAAGAAAAAAGGAATATGACTAGCTCTAATAGTACATATATGCAACATGTCTTAAACTAAATGTTCAATTTCTGTTTAATGATAGTAAGGGTATCTATATAGTTTGACATTAACAAGATTGATATATGCAAGTAAGTGAATTTGGTGGTCATATTCCCTTAATGGTGGCAACTGGGTAGGCTCTGCAAAAACCCCATTGAATTGGTCTCGCAAGGCTTCTATCTCATGTGGCACTTCTATAACTGGTGCAACTTCAGAAACACCTTGAAGTTGAAAACATGAGAGTACGAGTTTCTTGAGACACTGTAAACTGATGAGTTGTGGATCCCCTTGGCCTTTTCCTTGTAAATGAAACTTAGTGCCCTTCCACTCAAAATCCATAGTGAGTTCCTTATAATCAATGAGTACTGGTCCAAGAAGTCCTAACCATTGGATTCCCAAACTATATCAAAGCCTTTAATAGGTAAGATAAAAAAAATTTAAGATGAAAATGGTCTGCTGTAGTGATACGAAAACACCTTCATGTTTCTTATCATAAGTTAATTTTTCCTCATTCCTAATTCTAACCTGAAATGGTTTGCAAGGTAATATTGCCCATCCTAGCTTCTTGGTAATTGATAGTTGCAAAAAGTTGTGAGTGTTGCCACTGTCAATGAGCACACTTACTTTATGTCTTCCCTATTTCTTAATAAGTCTAATAGTTCTAGGAATACCCTGACCAGCTAGAGCTTGTAAACTAATCTCAAGCATTTCCATGTTATCCTCTTTAGTAAGGATCACCTACTCTTTTAAACTATCCTCAATAAAATCTTTAGTATTCTCATTAGTCATCATTAATAAGAATTTGCCCTTACATTTATGACTAGGAGTAAACCTCTCATCACAATTATAACAAAACCCTTTGTCTCTTCTTATCATTAACTCAGTAGCTGTTAGCTTCGTAACAAGTAAAGAAGAAGTAGGTGGTACAAGTAGTTGTTTTAGAGGTGGAATAACAGGTGTAGGTAACTGTAACGACCCATCCCGAGTTGGCCACCCCCGAAATGGTGTCATCACATTTTGAAAATCTCAGCATGACGCATATATGCAACAAAGAAAACAAACAATACCAAGAGAAATATTTCATCAATCCGATCTTTAAACATTCTATACAACGTAAAATGTATGAATATTTACAAATAATTTTTTTTCATTTTATTTAACTCATTAGTCTGAGGATGTTGACACGCATGTGGCTTACGGAAAATTATTTCTTTTGAACCTCAACTCACCAAACTATTTGCCAAGCCTGCTACCTAAAAATCATTGTACAATGAGGAGCGAGCTTCACAAGCTCATTGAATTAAATTTACTATAAGTACTCATTTATATAAATAGTCTTTTAATATTTAAATCAATTTATATCTCCTACACTTTGTACTAGCACTCTACTATCACTACCCATGTCATAATATCCATTCTCTATTAATATCTTTTTCTTATTTATTGAATCACCTTAATACCACTAACAATCTCGTAATTACCTCGTAATGAGGATCACATCATAAAGTCTACCTTCTAGATTGTTATTATCACCATAACTATCTCTCTGTGAGACTCATCTATCTATAATTATATTCACAATAATATACCACATCTCAGCATTTCAATAATCTTATCACCATAACTGTCTCTATCAATGAGACTCAATCATCATTAATTATAGTCACAATAATACACCACAGCTCAGTATTTCAAAAATATTATCACCATAACTGTCTCTTTCAGTAAGACTCAACCATCATTAATTATATTCACAATAATACACCATACCTCAGCATTTCAAAAATCTTATCACCATAACTGTCTCTTTCTATGAGACTCAACCATCTATAATTAAATTCACAATTTATACATCACACATCCGCATTTCAATAATGCAAGCAATAATTAAAACAGATGCAATGCAATGAATGCATATGATGGGAATGTTTTCCCACCTGTCGACAGGGTGTTATTATCTTAGACCAGCTGCCTTCCCGGTTCTTTCATTCTCATTTAGACCGGTTGTCTTTTCGGTTCTTTCATTCTCATTTAGATCGGCTACCTTCTCGGTTATTTCATTCTCATAAAATTGGCTGCCATCCCGGTTCTTTCAGCTCTTCCCGACTGCCACGGGATTTATTTCCCAGCATATACCAGCTGACACGGTTTTTTAATTAGACCAGTTGCTTTCCCTGTTCTTTCTTTCTCATTTAATGCATATGCATATGAGTAATGATATGAAATATACATATAAACAGTAATATAAAAACAACACATAAATTCAAAACACTTAAATTGACTATCCTGATTGTTCTAAAATTTATATAACAAAAATCCACTAAATTCCTCTCATCCTCAAATCACATCAAATAATCCATTAAAGCTTGTCAAGATCCACTAAATTTCATCCCAATTCATATCAAATCATTCATCAATACTTGCCAACATCCACTAAAATTCATCTCAAATCATCAATCAAAGCTTGTCAAGATCCACTAAAATTCATTTCATCAAAATTCGTATTAAAACATCAATATAACTCATCAAGAATTTCATTTATCATTTTTATTATTAAATCAACTTATTATTCCCAAAAATATTATTTCTCTCCTAATAATCTTCTACATGTCATAATTCATATCATATTTATCAGCCAAATCTTTATCTATCACCATAACATAAGCTAATAATTTATTTTGATATTATTTCCAGATATTTAATTTTTATTTGGACTACTTAAAGTAAATCCAACTCACCACGTAGCTCTTAAAGCTACCCGTAGATCACCTTCTTGCCTTTCTCGTTTCTCTAAAAAATTCCTCCGGTTGTAGATCGTCAACACCTGACATCATATTATATAAATTTTCTAATTTATTCTTCAATTCGATATAAACCACACACTTTGAAAAGTCCCACTTTGACTTTCTGAGAATTTCATAAATGTCAAAAATTCAAAAATAAACACTATATTATTACCTTCTGTTTTTCTGATAGCTTTTCCTGATTCTCTATGCAATTCCGCAGAAAACTCCTTCAAAATTTTGCTCTTTCAATATTTTTTTAGATCCCCAATAGTTTTGAGAAACAAAATGAGAAGTTAAAAGAAACTGAACGAGATCGTTCAGTATACATAAGTGCATATATAAATATTTTTCTTTGCTTTAGCAGTCCCCCCCCTTTGCATTTCACGAGCTCCTCAAATTTGCTCCACATTATGACCAAGTGGAAGGCATACAACCTTCAAAAATCAACTTGGCAGCACCTGCTGCCACATTTTGTTGACTTTCATTTTTTTTTTTACTTTTTGACTTTTTTTTTCTTCTTCTGGACATTCTGGACGTCCGGATTTTTTTTAATTTTCTTTTCTTTTCTTTTAGTGATGTCACGTCCCAAGAATTTTTTTTCGTAAAAATTATTTTATTTAATACTAGATCCTTCGTAAAAATATTATTTAAATTTTATGATATATTTATTAAATTACTTCTTTACCCTTATTTTCAGAATACGGGTATTACAATTCTACCCACCTTACAAAAATTTCGTCCTCGAAATTTCTTTACTTTACTCCGAAACAAATATAAATAATACTTATTTATACTTGTCTTATGCTTTCACGAAATCTCTTCAACATCCTTATTCCGCCACCAAACTTTAAACTAGTGAAATTATTCTATTACACAGGACTTGCTCTTTTTGTCTAAAATTCTCTCTGGTACTTGTATATAACCCAATCTTTCTGAATTTCTATAGTTTAACTCCAAATATCATGTAACCACTTTCTTAAAAGTGAAACATGCAATACATTATATAAATGTTTTAATTCTGGAGGCAAATCCAGGTTACTCACAACTAATCCAACTTCAACAATCTCATAGGGCCCCACATACCTCGGATTCAGATTTCTTTTTCTGTTTAAATCTCAATACACATTTTCATTGAGATATTTTTCTATACACCAAATCACCTATTTGAGACTTAAGAGGTTTACTCTGGGCTGCTTGAAGGTTCTTTCTAACAAATTTGATCATCTCAATTGTTAACTCAATAATTGATGGACCATATATATTTCTTTCTCTCATTTCTTCCCAACATAAAGGAGTTCTACACCTCCGACCATACAATACCTCAATCGGTGTCATCGCAATATTAGTTTGATACTAATTATTATTATCAATTTTAATTGATGGCAAGTAAGCATCCTAACTTACTGAGAACTCATCACCTTTGTCTTTAATATATCTTCTAGTACCCTAATAATTCTTTCTATCAGCTACATCCCTCTTCAATCCTAACTATCAGAAAATTCTATCTCAATCCTGTATACATCTTATTGTTACTTGATTGCATCAAATCTACATCATTATGTGCCTCCCTCCTTATCTCTTTTATCAACTCTACGTTATTGGAAACACTATTTCTATATAGGATACCATCATTTCAAATTTTGAACTTATATTGTTTTCTAGTAAGTACAATACTTAATCTTTTCTCTCTCTTCATCTATATCTTGTGTCTCTAAAGCATTTTACTATAGATGACTATACAACTATATTCTTTATCCATAATCATCTACCACTAATATTCAAACTTTATTCTTATTTCTCTAAATCCCTCATCAATTGCACATCAGAGCTCCCACTAGCAGTTAACTTTCTTGTAGACTTTCTACTCAATGTATCAACTATCACATTTGCATTTTCTAGATGGTAGTGAATTGTACAATCATCGTTACTAATCAACTTCATCTACCATCTTTGCCTCCAATTCAACTCCCTCTAGGTAGGTGAGTATGTCCAACTTTGATAACTCATGACTATCTCACAAATGGCTCCATACAGATGATGTCTACAATAAATAAAGTAAACACTATAGCAGCCAACTCTAAGTCATGAGTAGAAAAATTTCTTATCATGAATCCTCAATTGCCTAGAAGTATAGCCTACAACTTTTCTATGTTACATCCCAATCATTGACGTGACGTATCACTATACACCATAAATCTTTCATCACCAGAAGGAAACACCAATACTAGAACTGTAGTTAATTTCTCCTTTAGTAATTGGAAAAATTTTCTCATACTTCCCTTACCATATAAATCTCACATTTTTCCTAGTCAGTCTATTCAACTGTATTACAATAATAAAAACAATAATTCTGAAAGAATCTTCTATAACAACCAGTTAACCCAAGAAGATTCTAATCTCAGTCATATTAGTTGATTTCTCCCAACTTAACATTGCCTCTACTTTTTATAGATCATCTATTATGCCATTCCCGACATTACATGTTCCAAGAAAGTTATTTCCTTCCGCCAACATTCACACTTAGAGAACTTATATTATGCCATCTCTTTCTCCTCAAAGTCTCCAACACAATTTCTAAATGTTTTACCTGCTCTTCCGTAGTCTAAAAATATACCAAGATGTTATCGATGAACACAACCACAAGATTAACAAGAAATGGTTCAAATATTTTATTCATCTAGTCCATGAAGGTTTTTGGAACATTATTCAATCCAAATGTCATCACAAGAAACTTATGACCATAACGTGTCCTAAAACAGTCTTAGGCACGTCTCCCTTCTATATCTTCAATTGGTGATAATATGATCTCAGGTTTATATTAAAAAACACTCTCACTCCTTGTACTGCTCAAACAATTTATTTTTCCTAGGAAAAATGTATTTGTTTTAATTTAACTATATGTAGGCTATACAAACTCTTATCATTCCATCTTCATTCTTCACTAACAACACCTAGCTCCCCAAATACAATAGGTCGGATAAATTGTTTATCCAAAAAAATTTAAAATGGTACGTTCAACTCTCTCAATTCAGCTGATGTCATTCTGTAGGGTGCTATTAAATATATATGATGATCTTGGCATCACATCAATTAAAGAAATTAATCTCCTTACTTGGAGGCAACCTAGGCAACTCATCAAGAATTATATTAGAAATATCTTTCACCACTAAGATTTATTCTAACTTCCTATTTTCCTTTTTAGAATCCATTATGTATGCTCAATACTCCTTAAAATCCTTTTTCAATCATCTCTTATTGGCCAGAGCAAAAATGAGATAGTTAGAAAGTATCTCACGTTTATATCTTGAACACTACCTTCTTTTTGGAAAAATCAACGCAAACATAAAACGTCAATAACCAATTATTTCCCAAAATAAATTATATTCAAAGATAATAAATCAACTTCTGATTTTCTACCACTGATATAAATCACACAACCCTCATAAATATTTACGATTATCACTCTATGTCTAGTGAGAACTTTAACAAAAATATTTTGCATCCAAGGACTAGTACATACTTCAATAAAGTTCATGTGAATACTGGATGCAAAAGAATGGATTGCGCTTAAATCACCCAACATTGATATGTTCACCTTCTCTACACATAAAGCACTTCAAATTTTTGATAATTCTGAGATAACTATCGTATTTGAATATATCTATAACAAATTTTTGTCTCTCAATCATACGTTAGATTACCACTTCCCTTTGGTAGCATACTTACTTCTATTGCCCTGACTTCCAGTTCCCATAACCTGTCTCCCAATTCTAAGGGTCCTACCAAAATTATTCTGAGCTACAGAAGTAACAGATCCTGCTTGCCTCTAACTATGTACTTCAGTTCCCTATGACAAGGAACGCCTCATTTGGAGTGGTTTCTCAGCCTGTACACTCATACTACTACTACCTCTATAACCTTTATGTCTCAGTCTCTTTAACCACTTTTCTCTTTCCTTTAAACTCCATCACATCTCTTTTAATCTGAAATGATATATCCACCAATCTGACATAATTAATTGGCCTCATATAAGATAGTGTTGATCAACCTTAAAACATAGTTTATTTATGAATTTCTTACACTTCTTCTCCTCTAGGTATACCATTTTCGGTTCAAACCTCGACAAAGCCACAAATCTTCTATCATACTGAGCCATAGTCAACACACTTACCCCAAATAAATAAAATCTCTATCTTATTGGGCTATAAAGGTCTAAGGAAAGTATCTATCAATGAAAACCTCCTTAAACCTATTCCAGGTTAAGAGTCTAACCACATCTGCACTTACCATGGGAAGAATATCCTTTCATCATTCTAAAACTTCTCATTCTAACTCGAATGAAACAAAGGTGACCATCTGCCCATCAATCACTGGTAAAGTACCAAATAATCTCTCTATATGTTTCTCCTAAAACTTAGTCTTAAAAGAATTTATATATTTTTTAAACAACATCGCATTCAACTTAACAATCTCCCTACATCTTATGCATAAACTCACTTTCCCCCCTTTTTAAACATTCATCATTACTGGATTAACAACCTCAAACGCTGCCCTAGTCTGTTCATCAAGTCTATGCTATAAACTATCAACTCTATCATCTGTTATATTTATTTTCTCAAGAGCATATGCAAAAGTTTACCTTAGCTCATCTCTTTCAACTTCAGATTCTCTCATACCTTTACCAATATCAATTATATCATCAACACGTTCCCTTCTAGGAACCACAGATTCAAACTCAATCTCGACTTGTCAAAATATTGGGGTCTGCTATAACCTCTCAAATCAACAACTAACTTTACCTCTAGCACGTCCATGTGTCATCCTCAGACTCTCCATTAAAATATAATTTAGTTTAATCTTCCCTTTGCTTACTTTTTATGCAGTCTACAGAATCATAAAACCTAATGCTCTGATACCAAAATTGTAACGACCCATCCCGAGTTGGCCACCCCCGAAACGGTGTCATCACAATTTGAAAATCTCAGTATGACACATATATGCAACAAAGAAAATAAACAACACCAAGAGAAATTTTTCATCAATCCGATCTTTAACCATTCTATACAACGTAAAATGCATGAATATTTACAAATAATTTTTTCTCATTTTATTTAACTCATTAGTCTGATAATGTTGACACACACGTGGCTTACGGAAAATGATTTCTTCTGAACCTCAACTCACCAAACTATTTGTCAAGCCTGCTACCTGGAAATCAGTGTACAATGAGGAGTGAGCTTCACAAGCTCAGTGAATTAAATTTACTAAAAGTACTCATTTGTATAAACAATCTTTTAATATTTAAATCAATTTATATCTCCTACACTTGATACTAGCACTCTACTATCACTACCCATGTCATAATATCCATTCTCTATCAATCTCTTTTTCTTATTTATTGGATCACCTTAATACCACCAACAATCTCGTAATTACCTCGTAATGAGGTTCACATCATAAAATCTACCTTCTAGATTGTCATTATCACCATAATTGTCTCTTTATGAGACTCATCCTTCTATAATTATATTCACAATAATACACCACATCTCAGTATTATAATAATCTTATCACCATAACTGTCTCTATCAGTGAGACTCAATCATCATTAATTATAGTCACAATAATACACCACATCTCAATATTTCAAAAATCTTATCACCATAACTATCTCTTTCAGTGAGACTTAACCATCATTAATTATATTCACAATAATACACCACACTTCAGCATTTCAAAAATCTTATCACCATAACTGTCTCTTTCTATGAGACTCAACTATCTATAATTAAATTCACAATTTATACATCACACATCCGTATTTCAATAATTCAAGCAATAATTAAAACAGATGCAATGCAATGAATGCATATGATGGGAACGTCATCCGACTTGTTGACAGGTTGTTATTATCTAAGACCGATTGCATTCTCGGTTCTTTCATTCTCATTTAGACCGGCTACTTTCCCGGTTTTTCCTTTTTAATAAGACCGACTACCTTTCCGGTTCTTTTAGCTCTTCTCGGTTGCCACGGGATTTATTTCCCAGCATATACCGACTGACACGGTTTTTCAATTAGACCAGCTGCCTTCCCGGTTCTTTTCTTTCTCATTTAATGCATATACATATGAGTAATGATATGTAATATACATATAAACAATAATATAAAAACAACATATAAATTCAAAACACTTAAATTGACTATCCTGATTGTTCTCAAATTTATATAACAAAAATCCACTAAATTCCTCTCATCCCCAAATCATATCAAATAATTCATTAAAGCTAGTCAAGATCCACTAAATTTCATCCCAATTCATATCAAATCATTCACCAATACTTGCCAAAATCCACTGAAATTCATCTCAAATCATATCAAATCATCTATCAAAGCTTGTCAAGATCCACTAAAATTCATCTTATCAAAATTCGTATTAAAACATCAATATAACTCATCAAGAATTTCACTTATCGTTTTTATTATTAAATCAACTTGTTATTTCCAAAAATATTATTTTTCTCTTAATAATCTTCTACATGTCAAAATTCATATCATATTTATCAACCAAATCTTTATCTATCACCACAACATAAGCTAATAATTTATTTTGATATTATTTCCAAATATTTGATTTTTATTTGGACTACTTAAAGTAAATCCAACTCACCACGTAGCTCTTAAAGCTATCCGTGGATCACCTCTTTGCCTTTCCCGTTTCTCTCAAAAATTCCCTCGGTTGTAGATTGTCAACACTTGACATTATATTTGTATAAATTTTCTAATTTATTCTTCAATTCGATATAAACCACTCACTTTGAAAAGTCTCACTTTGACTTCCTGAGAATTTCATAAATGTCAGAAATTCAAAAATAAACACTATGTTATTACCTTATGTTTTTCTGATAGATTTTCCTGATTCTTTATGCAATTCCGCAGAAAATTTCTTCAAAATTTTGCTATTTTAATATTTCTTTAGATCCCCAAAAGTTTTTAGAAACAAAACAAGAAGTTGAAAGAAATTGAACGAAATTGTTCAGTATACATAAGTGCATATATATATATATATTTTTTTTTCTTTGCTTCAGCAGTCCCCCTTTGCATTTCACGAGCTCCTCAAATTTGCTCCACGTTATGACCAAGTGGAAGGCATACAACCTTCAAAAATCAACTTGGCAGCTCAAAATTATTTGGCAGCAGGTGCTGCCACATTCTGTTGACTTCTCGTTTTTTTTTTTTTTTACTTTTTGACCTTTTGACTTTTTTTCTTTCTCTTCTTTTTTTTTCTAGACGTCTAGATTTTTTTTTAAATTTTTTTTTCTTTTAATGACATCCATGTCTTAATTTTTTTTTTCAAAAGAATTATTTTATTCAATACTAAATCCTTTATAAAAATATTATTTAAATTTCATGACATATTTATTAAATTACTTCTTTACTCTTACTCCAAAATACGGGTATTATAGTAACAAACCAGTATTAATAACAATTTTTTAACATTGAGATCTCCATCTTCTCTTCAATTCATTATACTTTTCTTCATGTAATTTGGCTAGTGACATGGCTTGCAAGACAGTGTGTGGTTGTACTACAAGAAGCTCTCTTCTTAATTCAGATTTAAGACAAAAAATAAAGAAGCTTACCAAGAATGATTCAGGTAGTCCACTGACCTTGTTAGACAAAGCTTCAAACTTCTCTTAATTATCTGCAACAGTACCAGTTTGCTGGAGTTTTGCCTAGGCTCCTTTGTAATCTTCAAAATGGGAAGGACTAAATATTTTTTTTAATGCTAGCAAGAAAATTCTTCCAATTATTAATGTAATTATTGGAGTTGGCCCACTGAAACCAAGAACTAATAGGACCATCCATATGAAATGAAGAAATCAGTGTAATCTCTGATATTCTGGAATGCCATTATAGTGAAAGAATTATTCTACTTTGAAGGCCAACCCAACAAGATCATTGCCATCAAAACGAGGTATATCAAGCTTCATAATCCTGGGTTGTTGGACTCCTGATAATGTATGCCCTGATGTTGAGCCCCTCCATGTACTCCAAGAACTAGGTCTCTCTTGATTTCTTTTTCGCTTTCTTTTTCCCCTTTTTAATGGTCAAACTCAATTTGTATTTAAATCATTTTCATTTCAAAATAAAAATTGAGACAAGTTCACGGCGAGATTAAAAATCATATCATCAAATAGTAAAAGTCCAAATCCAAGTTTATTATAATAGCATTTAATCTCACCATAAACTTGACTTCATTTCAATTCTCAAATAGAGAGATCCAATTTCACTCAACTTAACACTCATACTCTTTTTTGACTCATAGTATCCTTTAGAGTTTGAGACAATCTTTCACCTAAACATTGGACTTATTCTTTTCAAGGGCTCCCTCATCAGTCTTACATTATCTTTTGCTAGATTTTTCTATTATTCTCATTCGTAGTTAGTATTTGCACATTTACACTAAAGGATAGGCAGAATCTCTCTTTAATGAGGTAGTCGGGATTGTATGATGAATCCAATTTTTCTATTTTGTTATCATTATTCATTTCTCTTATTTTTTGTTTATAGATGAGATGCCATTCTACTGTAGTGATACGTAAAGGATCGCGAAAGATAAAGAAATTTAAGATTTTTTTGCTCAATTTTTTTTCTAATGGCATTTATCTTTATAAAATAAGTTGCTGTCCTTAAATATTTGAAGTGTAATAAGTTGATTTTATATGGTTCATTTAAGTTGATATCTAATATTTATTTTAGTTATATGAATCTTTTTAAGATAGTATGATGAATTTTTAGTCACATGATAGTTTTTTTTTAGAAAAACACCTTCACACCCCCAAGGTAATGGTTCTGGATCCATCTCTGACTCTACTGCATGGAAAATGACTACAACCCCATTTTATCAAAACAATTTGAATACTAAAACCACATCACTTGAATGTAAAGAATCGCATAAATTCTATTCTCCTTATTTAAAATATGATCTCATAGTTTTATTTTACTTTACTTTTGCCTTTCATAAGATAAGCTTTATTATTTTCGGATATCGGATGATATTTAGATTGGGCTTTATAATACCCACATGACTACAAACACTAAATCCTCATTTTGAAAAAAAAAATGAATAAAAACTATTACTCAATTTTTTTAATATGATCATACTGATTTAGTGTTTTTTGATATCTAATTTAAGCTAATTTAGTACATAACTTGATTTTATTATTGACTTTAAATTTTTATAAATTGTGCTTCACTGTGTAACACTTTTAGAGTTTATAGATTAGGTTTTATATAGTTCACATAATTACAAATATCAAACTTATATTGCATTAAAAATATAATATTGTAATTTAATTCTCTAAATTAAGTTGATTAGATTTTTTAATTAATTAAGTTTTTATTTTGGACCTATGTAGCACTTAGAGGTTGAGCTTTTTTCTTTTGAAGGACATGTGTAGGTTGAGCTTTATATAGCCTAATAATTATAGAATTAAAACTTCGTTGTTTTGATTTAAAAAAAAATACATATACATGGTGGAAGTTGAAAACTTCGGTAACAAAGCTTGCATTATAGTCATATTTAATTTAATAATCTAATAGATATATTTAATAGATTATCTTGTCACAAATTAGACTATTGTTTAAGTATACATAATTTCTTTAGTTAATTAAAAAAATTTCTTCATATATATATAGAAAGATAAAGGTAAAGAAGATACAAGAATTGGGGAAATAGCTGCCAAATCTTATCCCTTCCCACAATTTCACATACTTGCACGTGCCCTAATGAGAGAAGGAAATGTGAAAAACAAAAAGGATATTGAAAACAATTATTTGTATTTTTTAAATTTTAAAAAATAAATAAATATATTTATAAAATTAAAATAATTAAACCAAATTAGCTCATAACCCTTCAAAATGAGTTTTCTTTACTAAGACTCTACTAATCAAGTCAAACAAACTTAAAATCAAGGTTTTAACTCAATTAGTGACTCGTGAAGCAACTTGATTAACTATCAAATCAAACCGTTGATTCGTGGTCACTCTTAATTATTATTATGTATGGATTCTACAATTTAATCTAATTAGTATAGGTCAAATTCAAGACAAGCCAAACCAAATAAGCACGCATTTAGCATTTTTTTTTTTCTGACATTCTCTCCCTTTCAAATCCTACATTATCATGGGCAGGGGTGTGGAAAAATACACCTAAACCAAAATCTACTCAAATTTTTTTTTATTTGGTTTTGGTTTATAATTTTTAATTATCAACTTGATTACCATTATATCTTTTGAGGTTATGATTTGTTGAGAAGAAGAAAAAGAGAGAAAAAAAAAAAGAGAAGGTGGAAAAATAAAAATATCGATGTTTCTTATTATGTGTTTGGTAAAAATGATAAAAAAAATGAGAGAAACGAAGGAAATGACAAAAAATTATTCAGATATGATCAAATGGGTTCATATATTAAATTTGAAATTGCTCTAGATAGCTGTGATGATACAACTATCCTTTTTCTTTAGTTATTTCCTGCTACTTTCTTTATCTGTCTGAAAGCAAATGATGTATTGAGGTTTCCCTTCATTACTCTAGATATGCTAGCATACAAATAAAAATTATGAATCTCCCAATCTTTCATGTTAATCGACTTGACTTTGATATGTAGCACACTTATTTGATGTCTTAAATAACAAGACGTAGATAACAAAACAGTTGAACACATAACAGCACATTGCCATGCTGATAGTTCTAGATAAATTACACTAACAGCTTTCAAGCATGTCATACCTATGATAGGTACCTCCACAGTGCCGGACGATCTCTTGATATTAGGAGAACAGGAGATGCTAAGAAATCAAAAGAAGGGGAACACAAGTCATCTGGGCCAATAATTTCCCTAACCTTTTGGGTACTACCATAATCATCAGTGAAAGACTGCAATCCTTCATCCTTTTCTCATGTACTTCTTACGCTCACAATTCACTCTCTCTTTATCAGACATGAATCCTTGAATGTTCTACAGAACATGTTTGCGCACACATTAAAAGTTGTATAATGATTTGTATAAAACCAGACGCGAAAATAGACAGACAAATAGAATTTATAAACTCCAATGCCTAAACAGAGCAGATACATATATGACAGGGAAATAGATATCGGTTGTCATTCGAAATGAAGAATGCTAAGGTTCAATAAAACATAGATAAATAGAGCCCCCAAACTTTAAAGAACATTGAAGAGCAGTAAAGAATTAATACCCATCTTCTTGTAGTAACTCTTTAATTATTGCTTCAAGCTCTAGAAGAGGTTCAATGGAACTTCCATTGCTCATGCTCAAAGAATGAGAGCCAACTGACCCATCTTGTGAAATCTGATAACATTAGTAACTGACTTCATTTTGTCCTATCAAGAGGACCCACCTAAGAGCAAACGAAAGCACATAGAAGCAAACATAATATCATATTACAAACCTGTGAAATCACTTTGTCCAAAGTTTCCAGAAGCTGGTCTTTCTCCAACTGTTTGATTGACAGAGTAATCCTAAACTTTTCCCTGCATTGATTCTTAATCAAAACCAATGCAGTTGATGCTAAAGTATGACATTGACATACAAAACCAAACATAAAAAATGCTGTGAGACAAAAACAAAAACAAGCAAGCTAATGCCAATTTCACATCAAGAAAGCTGATTCTAACACCATATAGGAACAAAAGTTGTGACTCACTCTGTCATATAAAACCAGATTTTGGAAATTTTAATTCCGGGGATGGTTTGTTAAACAAAAGTTGAAGTGGTAGCTTAAGATAACAGTGAATGTTCTCATCTCCAAATTTTTTTTATTTTTTAATAAATAAACATTGTATAAAAGGGCACCAAGTTCTACCCAAGCATATAGATTTTTTATTTTTTAACTTTGCTAGTTCCTTCATATATAACTTACAGTTTGTCCCAAATCTCCTTAGCCAAAATACAAGCAAAAATTTTATTATATTTAGAAATATCTAAAGCACGATGTAAAATACTTGCGGCTCTACTATTTAGAGACATCATTCTACAATCCTCTTCATTGAACTCAGTTTTGAGTTTAGGTATTGTATGATTGATTTCTCCGATAGTTATTTCCTTTGTAGGAATTCTAGGTCCTTCCTCAATGACTCTCCATAGATTATAATCTTATCATTCGACAAAGATTTTCATCATATTTTTCCAATAGTTATAGTTTGTGCTATTGAACAAGGGAGACTTAGTATAGGAATGCCCTTCGGTATAGCTATTAGATGCCATCGGATCAACTTAAGAATTTTATGCCTGAAATTGAGTACGAAGCTCTGATACCAATTGTAAACCGAGGTTCAAACCCTAGGGGGAAGGTGAATTGTTTTAAAAACTTTTTGCTAATTACTTTGCAAGTTTATAAAAAACAGTTAAATGCACAAAGCATACAAACAAGTAATGTGCTTGAAGTAAAAGAGTTTAAGGAAGAGAAAGTGCAAACTCAGTTTATAGTGGTTCGGTAATATCGGATTTCTTCCGACCTTACGTCCACTCTCTTCAAGGAACCTCCTTAAAGTAATCCACTAAAACTTTAGTCGTGCAACTTCACGGGTGTTGCACAAATCTTACAAGCAATTATTTCCTCACGGAAGCTACAAAGAAGTGTTTAATACTAAACACTCTAAAAGTTATTAAACTCTTTTTTCTTTACAATAAATGAGATTTACTGTAAAATAAATGGTAAAGAGATAGCAATAAATGCTTTTACAAATGAATAATATATCTCTTTCAAGAACAAGCTTGAAGAATGGCTCAACAATAAGTATTTCAAAGCTTTTGAGAATTAGTGAGCTTTCTTGTGAATATAATGCGTTCTCTTCTTGTTTTAAATGCTCATTGAAGTGGGTTTATATAGCCTTGAATCAATATGGCCGTTTAACACTGACTTGGTAGGTTTGGTGCATTAAATACTCAAGTCTCGTATCTCAAACGGTCATATTTCGAATTACTAGTCGATTGGGTCCTTGTACCAGTTGACTGAGTCAAGTGAGAAACTTCACTTTTAGGCTATGAGAGAGTACTAGTTGACTGCGTCCTATGCACCAGTCGACTGGGAACTTTCTGTCCCAGTTGCCAGTCGATTGAGTCATTGATACCAGTCGACTGGGAACCTTCTGTCCCATACCCCAGTCGACTAGTATATGAAGCTAATCGACTAGGTTGTCTTTTAACCCAGTTTTTCATGTTTCAAAACTGTTTTTGACTTAGAAACATTTGTATTAATAGTTTTGTCAAAGTCTTTTGAAAAATGAGCCACAGATCAAGCTAAGTATTTGAATATGAGAGATTTACAATTGTTTTCATTAGCTTAATGCCTATTCTAGATCTTCTGTCTTGTCTTGATGTCTGAATCGAATTGAGTTCTTGCATATTTGTTTTTATGCTGAATGTTTTTGTCACTTAAACACTTAGATAAAACTGTTAGTGCAATTAGAGTAGTGTTTTGTCATTATTAAAATCAAATATGAGTCAACACCATCAATAACCCTAATGCAGTCCTAATTCAAATATGTGAAATCATGCATTCGTAAGTCAGATAAAAAAATAGTGGTAAAAAAGCACGTCATAAATTTGAAGTTTTAATTTGAATGATCACTCATTTTAAAGAATGATCAAAACCTCGGAGATGACCCAATATGATATGGATTTTCTATGAGATGCACTTGAGGCTTAACTACCCCCCACTAATAACCAATTAACACTTGGCTAAAGTGTCTAGAAATTGTCTCCCTAAAGTGTTGAAATCGATGAGCTTGAACCTGATTTCACGCATTATGTCCCACGCGCATAAAAAAAATCATGACTTGCTATTCCACCATAAAAAATCTTGTATATGCCAGAAACCCCTTCTCTACTAATGTTTTAAAAATACTTATTAACGAACCCTTTGACATTCGAAAAAGATTGTGGTATACAGTTGGATGTCCATCCAACACTTTCATCATAAATTCGTGACTTCCTAATGTTGTGTCCATTTGAATCATCCTTGATGAATTCTTTATCTTTTATTATGAAAAAAGAGTTGCAATAACTAACAAACACACCTCTATGATTTTCCATTTAATAATGATATTTTGTAATAGATTATGAAATTCATCAATAAAAATATCAATACCGTAATGACCTACCAGTCCATAGCTAATAGAATATCTATGCATAATATTCATCATAACTAACATCGATACATCAATATCAAATATTCAAATACAATCTAAATATTCATATCTAAACATCACCAATAAAAGCATCATCATTCCAATCAACTAAGTCAAAGGCATCGTGGGATTGAAAACTGTTTCCAAACATAACTTTCAATTTGAAGTTCTCTAAAATCAGTATTTGAAAACTAATTTTTAAAAAAATTATTTTTAAAAACTATTTGGTGTTTGTCAAAGAAGATTTTAAATTTTTAAAAACTGAAAACAATTTTTGAAAACCTAACCCAAACATACCGATAATGTTTCTTGAGACAGAATCATGAGCTCCAATAAGTTTTTGGGCTAGCCGAAGTTTCGGTTCGGTTAAAATATTGCTTAAGCGGTTCGGTTACTGAACCGTGTCCATAGTCGATACTCACTGAGCCTAAAAATCCCCTTAAACCCTATCCAACACCACCAACACCACCAGCTCCTCCTCCAAATCTTCAATATTGGAAGTGTACCTGTGGTCAATCAAAACTGCACTACCATTTTCACCATTTCACAATCACACCCCATTTGATAACATTCAACAAATCAAAAACACCAAAAAAAGCAGCGACGAAAATGACAATCCACTCTATCGTGATACAGAAGCTCCTTAGTACGAACGCCCACCTGGGGCGTCGGGTGGCGGGTCACCACTTCAAGATCTACACATACGGCATGCGGAACGGGCATGCCATCATCGATTCCGACAAGACCCTCATATGCCTTCGAAACGCCTCCCACTTCATCTCCCTCCTTGCCCGCCAGAAGGCCAACTTTCTCTTCGTAAACACCAACCCTCTCTTCGACGAGATCATCGAGCAGATGACTCGGAAGATCGGCATCTACAGGCCCAACCACGCCAACCTCTGGCGCATGGGTGGCTTCTTGACCAACGGCTTCAGTCCCAAGAAGTTCCGCTCCCGCAACAAGAAGGTCTGCTTCGGCCCCACCTCCTTGCCCGATTGTGTTGTCGTCTTCGACACTGAGAGGAAGTCGTCCGTGGTGGTCGAGGCTGACAGGCTTGAGATTCCGATCGTGGCGCTCGTCGATTCCAGCGTGCCCTGGGAGTTCTTTAAGAAGATCACCTACCCGGTGCCCGCCAATGATTCCGTGCAGTTTGTGTATTTGTTTTGTAATATGATAACCAAGAGCTTCATGTTGGAGCAAAAGCGCTTGCAGAAGGGGGGAAAGGACGAGAGTATTGAGGGGAAGAATCTAAACGGGTATGCAGAATTTTACTGATTTCAGTCTTATAGGAGTCGTGTATTTGTTTATGTTTGGTTAGAGTAAGGTAGAAAATGGGTGCAAAGAATTTTACTGATTTTGATTGAAAAATTTGTATGCCATTGCGCGTTTTGACTTTTTGAATGTGTTCTCTGAGATGGAAAATGGGTATCATTCCGGGATCTGGATGAATTATTTTTAAGTTTCTGTTTTATGCTTATTCATCTAATATCGTTTGAACGAAGCCACTATAGAATAGCTAACTAATGCTGGTTCTAGTACTTATTCTATGACTTGAAGGGAGTGTGAGGATTTGTATGCAAATAAAAATTTGAGAGGGGGTTTTGGATTATAGAATATAGAATGGATGTGTTTATGCTATATTTGTCAATCAAATTTTAGTTTGATTTTCTTTGTAACCTTGTGTAGAGTGACAACATTATTTGTTTCGAATACTAGGTGGATGGCTTGGAGAACTTGTTGATGATTCATATCTTGATATTCCCTTTTTGATGTGAAGTGAGCTTATAGTGCTTATAATTGCATTGTTTCCTCTTCCTAGTACCTATATTCCCTTAATAATGAATTGTTCAGTTTATGTTAAATTAAATTCTGTATTGTAGGGAGGAAGTACAAAAAATTGAACAAAGCAAAAGCAAGAGTGACGTCAGTAGCACAAATGATGAAGTGCTTGTTGTTCCCTATGAAAACTTAGCACCTGCTTCTGATGGTAATTGATAAAGAAAAAGATTCAATTTATAATGTTCTGTTTATTTGATTTTCTTTTGGCCATTGGAACTGCAAAGGTTATTCTGGATTTTCTACAATCTAGTTGAGCTCTTTTTAATAAGAAGGTTATCTATGACATGGATATATGCAGATGTTGCAGAAACTAAGAAGCTTTTGGACAAGCTTGTTGTGGTGAAGTTCAACAAAGCTTTGGGAACAAATATGGGCTTCAGTGGCCCCAAGTAAGCGTGCATCTTAGTCCAGGAAATTTAGATATCATACTTTGTAGTTAAGACAGTTTACGCCTCCATATTTATATCATCATTGCAGAAATGGCCTTATAAATATATATTCTGTTGTTTGACTGAGATGGAACCTATAGCAGTCCTTTTATCACTAATGTATTTATCATGGTATGCCTTGAGGATATCAAATTGAGAACGTATGAATTAAATAATTTTGGTGTATTACTGTTCTGATGGCTATATGATGAGTATTCTTCTCTGTATGTGCCATGTACATTAATTGTGCCCCCTTCAGAGCACTAAATAAACTTTATTACACATCTAAAAGAAAAGCTCTGAACATTGATAGTTCTTTCTCCAGATTTGTTTTTAAGAGTTAGTCTATTGATAACATTGATTTACAGATTTCTTTCTCCAGATTTGCTTTTAGTTCTTCTCCATATTTGTTTTTAAGATTGACTATTGACAATCTCCAAAAAAGAGGAAAAAATTTGGTAAATCGTTGTTACCTTTGTAAGTAGGAAGCTGAATCTGTTAAATTATATTTTGTTTTTTTGCTCTTGGACCCGTCACATTTGGGACGTGGCTGTTTGGCTTATGGGTCTGTCTTGGGCGTGTGCCTGCTCCATCCTTGATGAGCTTTGGGCTTGGCATGGTATTCAAGCTTCCAAATAAAAGAGAGAAGGGGTTTGCTTTGATTCCTCTTTCCATTTGGTGGTCGGCTTGGTTGGAGAGAAACAAGAGAACTTTTGAAAATGTCGAGAAAGATTACGCATCTTTTAAAGAGAGTTGGCTTAACCTTCTTTTTTTTGGGGTTAAGGGAGATTTTTGTGTAAATGATCTTCATCTTGTAGAGTTTATAGAGTCTCTTTTTTGTTCCTAGCTTTCTTGTAAATGAGTTGCACCTGCTTTTGTTTATATTTATACTTTTTACTTATAAAAAAAGTGAGTTAGTCTAGTCTTCCTAACTTCTCTGAAGACCACGGATAAAATGTATCTCTTGATTTCATGTACCCCTGCATAATTAAATTTGTACCATTTGTACTTTTATTTTGACACAGGTCAATCATTGAAGTTTGTAATGGATTAACATTTCTGGACTTAACAGTTAGTCAAATCGAGGTAAGATTTTAGTTCTTCCTTTGACATGTGGTTTTCGTTCTCTGGTCTCGCCTTTCACATTTCCTGCTGTTTCAATTGTTCATAGGCTCTCAATTCCAAGTATGGTTGCAGTGTTCCTCTGCTTCTTATGAACACAGTGGAGACACATAATGATACCTTAAAGGTGATTTTCTTTCTAATTCGGATATTGTGTCCTTGATATTACCAAAACCTACTCATCCAAGCTATCTTATCCAAGCTATCTTATGTAGGTTTTAGAGAAATATTCCAAGTCAAACATTGATATTCATCCTTTTAGCCAGGTACATAGCTGATGCTCTCTTGTTTGCATGTTTAAATCTTGATTATAGATTTTGTTTTTTCTATCTTAATTTATGACTTAGTAACATGATTGGATTTTTGCAGAGTCAAGAATCTAAACAAAAATTATTTGGAGGGCAGACCGGCCATGATGAACTGTACATCCTTTTTTCTTTCTGAAACGAATAAATTGATCCTTCTTCATTTAATTCACTGAGTATTCAGATTGTGTGACAATGATCAAATAATATTTACCAATTAGCACCCACTGAAAGCTTTTATGAAGTTCTTACTACTCAACTAAGGCTCAAGGACCCAACTTTTAATCAATTAGATAAAAAGACTATCCAACGCATGGTTATTGGAGGTGGTAGAGGTATCCTCTAACCCCTTTGTTGATCAGCTTCATTACAAGCTCATGCAATGGACCCCGGCTTTATAAAGTATAAAGTAAGTAGAAAGGAAGGAGGTTCAAGCAGGCACTTTAAAGATTGAAGGCTAAGGAACCTTTTTTCTTTCCTTGCAAAAGGGTTATCAAGTCTGCAAATGAAAAAGCAAGAGTTATATCTGTATTTTATGCGTAAACCCCAAATTCAAGATTTATCCCCTTACAAAAAATATACAAGTCTAACACTTCAAAAACTCGAACACTTTGACACAGCCGAGTTTGCGCAACATAGGTTGAAGAAACTTAAAGTTTATAGTGGAATAACTTCTCAAATATTTATTAAACCTGGAAAGTGTGTTTGATGGAACCGTATGAAATCAATTATCTCATTCTAGAGAGGTTCATTTGTCCTTAAATCTTGGACGTATAGAAGTATCATAATTCTAGCATAGTGATCTGTCTTGTGTTAGTGAGTCTACATACCTTTCGTGCCCAACAGAAGAGAACATGTATTTTTGTAGTCATCTTAGGTAATGTTTTTGCTATCATGCTATTTTAGTTTTTATTTCTCAACAAGGAATTTTATTTAATCTAAATGTTACAATTCAAAACTATGGATTTAGTATCCTTCCTCTAGAACGATAGCCTTCTTGCTCTTCATGTATTCGTTTTTTATCATCACAATTTGGTTTTATATGGCAATTGGGACAAGCTTTCTAAGTGGATGTTCTAATTTCGTGAGTCCATAAAGGTATGCTTCTGATCATGGTGCGCAGTTCCTTTCCCTGATGAACAGTGGAACTCTTGACATGCTTTTGTCACAGGTAGGCATTTCCATGTGGTTTTATGAATGCTTTCTTTTTTGTTCCTCATTTCCATGAAAGAAACACAAAGTTGTGGGGTGGGTGGGAGAAGAAAAAGGAGAATAACAAAACAGTGGTATTATTTCAAACTTGTAGCATAATTTGTGACTAAACTTAGTAAACTTCTTTAATTTGTTTGCCAGGGTAAGGAGTATGCTGTTGTTGTTAACTCGGATAACGTCGCCGCTTTTGTTGACCCAAGTATCCTTGGCATAATTTTGTTTATTGGCTTTGTTGATATTCTTTTTCATTATTGTATTTCTGTTGTTAAGAATCAAAACTTTTGATATTTGTACTCCTTGACGAATGCTCTAGAGATCTTGAATTATTTGATCCAAAACAATATTGAATATTGTTTGGAGGTACTCAAGGATGATTTTTAATTCTTATGCTGCTTTGGCTTAAAAAGTAGTTTTTAATCATTGTGATTTCAGGTGACACCAACAAAACTGATTGATTCAAGGAATAGTATGGTTAATACACGGCAAGGGAAGTTTAAGGTAGGTGTTATCTAAACTTTTAGTTGTGTTCCTCGGTTGTGCTTAATCACTTATCTGGAGGCTGGAGCACAGGGTACTCAGTGACAAAGAGTTTCAGTGGAGACTGATAGATTTGTTAAGAAGGTTTTATTAGGATTATGAATTTGGTTGACTAGTTTTATTTGTGCTTAAACTAAGATGATTTCATAATTAAATCAAATTTTAAATAAATATATTTTAATGTTCCATTTTCCTCGAAGGGTGCTTTTAAGTTGGTCATAGACATTCTAAAACTAAACATGGATAGCCTTGAATCCAAATCTGGCTTCTATCAATTTATAGAAATAAACCCTATCTAATCCATGGATATGTCTAAAATCTGATGCATTAACCAACCATACTGATATTAAGTACTGATTGAGTAGTGGGGCCACTAAGTAGATACAACGTGATATATTAGTTTGTTCTGCTGCATATGTTTGACAATATATATAAGTAACATTGTTCTTGTCTTCATATAATGCAGCTTGTTGATATCACATGGAATTCTGCTAAACATGTAAGTTATATAAATCACCTTCTGTTATGGGGAAGATAGGATGGGGTGCATTATATATTGAAACGGAGAGGAAAAACTCTAGAATAGAATGATTGTTTTTCAGCTAGATATTTTGGTTAATTTAACTGATTCATGACTTACCTTTGTGTTTTGTCTGTCTTGTTGATGAATTCAAGTCAGTGGAAAAGTTCAAATTCATTGATACAAGAAACTTGTACGTGAGCTATTAAGTCCTGTGAGTTCACTTTTCTGAAACTGCCAACATGCTTAACTCAGAACTTGTCTTTTTCTTCCAGATGGGTGAATTTGAGAGCCACCAAACGGCTTATAGATACTGATGAACTGAAGATGGAAAAGCTTTCTACTTCGAAGGTACCATTACTTAAATATTCACTAAGGGCGACATGCTTCTTCAGATAACGAATTAACGTATTTGCTTCTGTTCAGGCAGTAGATGGTGGTAAATATCTTTTGCAAGAAACTGCTATTGGTTCAGCCATACGGGTATGTTTCATGTAACTCATGTTTTCTACCATTTATTTTGGTGGCTTAATGTTATTTTTATTTTATTGTTGAGCCAGTTCTTCGATCTAGCAATTGGAATTAATGTCCCCCGATCTCGTTTTCTTCCAATAAATGGGACATCAGACTTGCTTCTTCTCCAGGTGATGCGAACGCCTATCTCTAGATTTCATCCTACAAGCAAAAGAAAATACGCTTAAATCTTGATTTGAGGATATCATAATCAAATTTCTGTTTTTCTGCAGTCAGACCTGTACACCTCTGTTGAAGGCATTTTAGTTCGAAATGCTGCTAGAACTAACCCTATAAACCCTTCTATTGACTTCGGACCTGAATTTGCTAAGGTATGATATTATTTGGTTGAAACCTTGCCTTTATAATAATCACGTTTAGTGTTCTTTATGCATTGTCTATTCTTCTCACCCAGGTTAGCGATTTCCAAAGTCGCTTCAAATCCGTTCCTAGCATCATTGGGTTGGATAGCTTGAAGGTGACTGGTGATGTTTGGTTTGGAGCTGGTGTAACTCTTAAGGTATACTACATGTTACTTCTTCATTAATTTTCTTCCTTTTTCTCTTGAGTTGTTATGTCTCCCATTCTTAGTAATGTTTGAACTCTTATTTTTGTCTTGTTACTTAGTTTGTTTCAAATTTGACTCTGGAGCTATGGGAATAGTTCTTCATTGTCTCGTGAGATTTTCCATGGAAAAGGATCTCATGAATCTATTGTTAGCCACTAAAATAAGTTAGGGTTTCCTTTGCCCCCAAACTGAAGATTAAAAAGTAGTTAATATTAAACATCTCTCTTCTTTGCCAAAGGACTCCTGATATTATTATTGGCTTATTGCTTAAAGTTTGTCATAGAACTCAGAAAAGGCAGTATTGTAAGTATTGTACTATATGTGTGCTGTTGCATTTCACTTGATTTATATCTAAATGCATATGGTATTGATCTTTTCCCCATAATGTTTTGATTACACTTGAATGCAGAGCATATTAGAACATTAACATGCATATTAATTATAAGACTGATTTGAGGGAATTATTATATTCAAATTTTCACACTGAGGTTTCTTTTGGTTTAGTGTTTCTTGTAACTTGTTTCTGTCTTGTTATGCAGGGGAGAGTAAGTATCGTAGCAAAACCAGGGATGAAAATGGAAATTCCTGATGGGGCAGTGCTTGAGAATAAGGTACGTCATTGAAATTATTAAATTCTTTTTGTATTTTTTTTAATAGAAGACGTCTTAGGAGAAATAAGTGATAGCTCGTGGTGTTTTATTTTCAAATTCAATTTTGCTTGAACCAACTATGGTTTGTGGTTTTGTTCTCCAGGAGATCACCGACCCTGCAGACATTTAAGGGGGATGTCTACTGTTTTTGCTTCATATTGGTAATGATTAGGGAAGAGCTGAAATTTTGTACCCATATCTTTTTGTAATATTTTCTTAGTCGCATTTATTTAATTTTGTTGCTTAGCTATACCCATTTTAACTTAACATTCTTGTTATTTTTCCATGGAAGAATCGAATAATAGTTAAGAGCATTGAGCTGGCTGGATAAAGGCACTCTTTATGACCATAAAACAATTTCTTGTTGGAAAATAACAAAGGTAAATAGAAGTGCAATGGTCTCTGCTCAGGGCTCTCCAATTAATTTTGTAATTTTTTTTCAATAACTGTTGTAATGACTAAGCTTGAGGTGAGGTTCGGATTTGCAGTTCCTTGAAACTGCATCTTGCTTTTAGGGTTGATCAAAGCACGTGAAACGCCATTTTTCTGAAGTTATGTGGAAAGTAATTAGTAGATGGTATCTTGCTAAATTCCATTTCAGCTTGCTCTATTTAAAAGCTGACGTGTAATTATACAAAAATGGAGAAGTCATAAGCACGCCAAGGATAAAATTGTCACGACCCAAAGCTAGAAGGTTACCCTTTTTGAATCCTGCATGCACAAAACGAGTCATCTGTACAGTTGTCACCTGAAAATTCATTCTTGTCTCAAAGAGTAAATATTTAAAACTTAGATTGACATGAGAATGCGTTAGGAAGAAAGAGTGGTGATCTCAGATATGGTTTTGTGAGAGTTATTATAGAGTTGGGAAAGTTTACTAGTGTTCACAAGGAAATTGAATAGTAATTATTTTAAAAATATATATTTTAAAAAAAAAACAAATACAAAAGTTATTGCTCAATTTTTTCGTAATTATTAATAAATTTTTTTGGTTTTGTAATAATTTTCACAAATATCACAACTGAAAGTTTTAAAATGAGGTTGTTCTATCATAGTAATAGAATTTGGAGGGGACACCTATAAAGGAAAATGATTTTGGAAAGAACATTTTACCACAAAAAGTTTGCTTTCCACTTAGAAATATATATATATATTTTTTTACCACAAAATGTAAAATTAAGATAAATTGTCTTGTTCTTTTATAAAGACACCATAGCAATCACCTTAAGGCAAGATATGACTGCGGTCACAATAATAATAGGTTTTGAAAATCTGTCTTGTAGCCTTTTAGTCTGTGTCTGATTTTACTTATTTAGATGACTTACGGGTCTTAAAGGATTTTTTTGGCTAACCAATCAGTATTCCGTGCTTTGCATGAGTCTTTATTTTAGTTTTTGTTAACGTGAAGCGTAGTTTAAGTGTGTGCTCTTATTTGAAAAATCTAATTGTGATATATTAATTCTACATTAATTTCTATAAACAGATTCAGGAACTTAATTGTCTTGAGAAAATAAATCCTCCTACAAAGTCTTAGAATCCCATCTTCATCTTTGCTCTCATACCCATCTTTCTTAAAAAAAAAAATTCTTAATTTTTTAGGTTAATTAGAACCTTTAGAAATGCAATTTAAAACGCGCACGCATTTTCTACAAAGAAAATAAAGGAAAGAGTGATTAAATTAACAGATTTATTTATACCTTAATAGCATTAGGATGATCAAGTTTATGTCTAAAAGCTATCCTGATTGAAGCTATATGAGCTTTTGCCAAAAGACTTATCTTCCAATCCAAGAACCTTTACTGGAAATTGAATATGAAAAGCAGCCCACTATTAGTGAAGCCTAATATCTCAATTACTTTGATTGTCATTATGCGGATTGTTGAATTTAAGAGAGAAAGTGAGACAATACAAAAAGAAGAATTGTATTGAATGGTGTGATTTACTTACAAAGGGAGCTATCTTATTTATATAAGCTAATAGGAGAAGCAAAGCTATATATAACCAATGTGGGATTATCTTATTTATACAAGCTAATAGAAGAAGCAAAGGTATACACAACCAATGTGGGACTAAGTCCATATAATACATTGTGTAGGATAATCCCACATTGGTTATGTATAGCTTTGCTTCTCCTATTAGCTTATATAAATAGGATAGCTCCCTTTGTAAGTAAATCACACTATTCAATACAATTCTTCTTTTTGTATTGTCTCACTTCCTCTCTTAAATTCAACATGGTATCAGAGCCATAATGGTTCTCGGTATTTTAAGAGTTGAGTATGCTCAGTGATTGCCACTATTAGTGGATCCTTCACATCAGAAATTCTCGGTATATTAAGAGTTGAGTATGCTATTTGATTGCCACTATTAGTGGATCCTTTACATTAGAAAAACTTTTAGTATATCCTTTTCATACCTGTTAGGTCATCACTATAGTCGGAGTCTCATCGACATCATCTCCGCTGCCGCTCTTGTTTCAGAAACGCTATTGCCACGTCAGCCCTAAAGGCCACATCAACGCCACCTCACTGCCACGTCACTTGTTGACATCACATCCGCTGCCATTCCTGTTTCAGAAACGCTGCTATCACATCAGCCCTAAAAACTACATCAACGCCACCTCACTGACACGTCTGTGCCACGTCACCCGTTGACCACAACATCATCAGTTGACGGCCACATCACAGATTTCTTGGAGGTTCACCTTCCTTTTTGTGCCTATGGCTGAATCGTACTTGCCCCGAGTTATTACTACTGTTCTGGATGAATCTAATTATGTTGTATGGGCTCAAGAAATGTTTGGTTTCCTCCGTGGACATAAATTGTGGCGTTACGTGACTGGAGATATCACTGAACCCAAGAAGAAGGACGACGAAGATGCTGACAAATATGTTGACCGTCTAGAGGACTGGGATAGTAAAAATCACCAGATTCTCACATGGTTTCGTGCCACTATTATCGCAGAAATCAAACTTCAATTTGGTACACTCTACACAGCTAAAGAAGCTTGGGATCTTCTCCAACACCGCTACACCAGGGCAGACATCTCAAATCGGTATCGTCTTCTTTCCATCCTTCATAACATGTGCCAAGAACCTGGACAAACTATCAACAACTTTCTATCTCAGATGACTACCGTGTGGAACCAGTTAGCTCTCACTGAGCCAACTTGGGAATGCACAAAAGACGCCGATGTTCATGGAAAGTACCGAACGGAGACACGCATTATGCAATTCCTGATGGGCTTGAGAGAGGAATTTGAACCTGTACGAGCTTCAATCCTACACCGAGGCATGATACCTCCCCTAAACAACGTCCTTTCTGATCTACTCAGTGAGGAAACACGTCTCGCCACATTACAAGGATCTCATACAGATGTTGCCCTTGCAGCACCTATTGCTCTTGCCACGCCAGCTACCAAGACAAACTCATACCAGAAGCCCTTATATTGCAAGTATTGTCATTCACAAGGGCATGAATTGCTTAAATGTCCTTCTCGCCTATGTAAAGTCTGCAGAGAACCGGGTCACTATCTTGCAGACCGCCCTAAACTTCCTTCTGGAAATCAGTCAAATGGGAACCAATATCGCTCACGAGGGTCATACAATCGGCTTTATTCCAAGCCAAAGAATACTGCTGCTGTAGCCACCGATGCTACACCAACTTCATCCAGCTCTTCACCTGATTGGAGTGGTTTATGCACCATTCTTACCGAGGCTCTAACTAAAACTGGTAACAATATAGCCATGTCAGTTACACCAGGTACATCCCGATGGTATTTTGATTCTGCTTGTTGCAATCATATGACTTCTGAGACCTCCATATTTTCCTCTAAAACCCGTGATGAGCATGCACCTACTATTCATACTGCCAATGGATCAAATATGTTGGTCAGCCACACTGGACATGTTGACAGTTCTCATTTGTCTCTCCCTAACACATATTTGGTTCCTAATCTTACGCTTAACCTTATATCTGTTGGACAACTATGTGATCTTGGACTTGATTTTCATTTTTCTTCTATTGGTTGTCGTGTGCAGGACCCTCAGACAGGAAAACTCCTTGGAACCGGCCGTAAAGTTGAACGCCTCTTTGAGCTTACTCACCTACAAGTCCCATCATCACCATCACCAAACCAATCAACCGCATCCATCCCAACACTCTCTCCCGTGGAATTGTGGCACTCTCGGTTAGGTCACACTTCATCCAGCCCTCTACGTTATCTTATTTCTAGTGGTCAGTTAGGATCACTTCAGCATGAGTCTTTTCATTGTATTCATTGTCAACTTGCAAAACAATCAGCTTTACCTTTTAATAAGAGTCAGTCTGTTTCCCTTGCACCTTTTGATTTAGTACATTCTGATGTTTGGGGGCCTTCTCCTCATACATCAATGGGTGGTGCTCGTTATTTTGTTATATTTGTGGATGACTATTCTCGTTATACTTGGTTGTTTCTTATGAAAAGCAGATCTGAACTCTTTCAAATATATTCTGATTTTTCTTCTATGGTTCAAACTCAATTCTCTCAGAATATCAAAATTTTTCGTTCAGATAATGCAATGGAATATAAAGACCGTGTTTTTCAAAACCTACTTCACAAAAATGGCACGCTTCCCCACCGCTCGTGCCCTAGAACCTCCCAACAAAATAGACGAGCCGAACACAAACATAGGCATATTCTTGACACCGTTCGTGCTCTACTCATTTCGTCATCATGTCCTGAACGTTTCTGGGGTGATGCTACCTTAACCGCGGTGTACACAATCAATCGTGTCCCTTCCGCTACAATCCAAAATCAGTCTCCATTCGAGCTCTTTTTCGGTAAACCTCTTGATTACTCTAACCTCAGAGTCTTTGATTGCGCTTGTTTTGTTCTTCTCAAACCGCATGAACACAACAAATTGCAACCAAGTGCTCATTTGTGTTGTTTCATTGGATATAGTATTAAATATAAGGGGTATCGGTGCTGGGATCCTATTTCTAAAACTCTTCGTATCTCTCGTCATGTCATTTTTTGGGAACATCAAATGTTCTCTTCCTTACAGTCATTTGACATGTCAACCATTACTAACTCCAGATTCTTTACTGATCCATCTATTGAGTTATTTCCTGAGAATCCAGTTTCAGGTACTATTGAGTCCACCTCTGAATCACCAGCTGATATCACCCCTTCCGTTCCGGACCCAGCTCCAGCTCCAGAACCCTCAACTGACCTCACCTCTCCAACTCAATCGATCGTGCCCGAGGATTTTTCTATGTCTGATGAGTCTGCACCAACTCCCTCTGAGAGCCATCCTCTAGATCACCCCCACAGATCTACCAGGGTAACTCATCCCTCTTCTCATCTTGCTGATTACCATTGTGATTATCATTGTTTTTCCACTATACTTCATTTGCACGAGCCTCAATCCTATAAGGAGGCTAGTACTAATCCACTTTGGCAGAAAGCAATGGATGAAGAACTTCAGGCCCTAGCTAAAACTCATACCTGGGATATTGTTGATCTGCCCCCTGGAAAAACTCCTATTGGGTGCAAATGGGTGTTTAAGATTAAGACACTTTCTGATGGCTTTATTGAACGATATAAAGCCCGACTTGTTGCCAAGGGATTTGCTCAAGAATATGGCATTGACTATGAAGAGACATTTACTCCAGTGGCGAGGTTCACATATGTCCGTACACTCCTTGCTGTCGCCGCCATTCGAAGATGGACTCTATTTCAAATGGATGTTAAAAATGCATTTCTCAATGGGGATCTTCTTGAGAAAGTCTATATGCATACACCTCCCGGTTTGGATGCCCCTCGAAACAAAGTTTATCTCCTTCGTCGTGCCATATATGGTTTGAAACAAGCTCCACGTGCCTGGTTTGCCAAATTCAGCACTACCATTTATCAGTTTGGGTTCACACCGAGTGCTCATGATTCAGCTCTGTTTATCCGCCATACTGCCAATGGTATTATCATTCTTTTACTATACGTGGATGATATGGCTATTACTGGAGATGATCTACATGGTATTTCTGAACTCAAAAAGTTTCTTAGTGGCCAATTCTAGATGAAAGATCTTGGCGTGCTCACCTATTTTCTTGGCCTCGAAGTCTCATCTAATTCTGATGGATTTTTTCTCTCTCAGACCAAATATGCCTCAGACCTCATTTCCAAGGCTAGGATCACTGACTCAACCACTGTCACTACTCTTCTCGAGTCGAATGTCAGACTTACCCCACTCGATGGTTCACCTCTTTAGGATGTCACTCTATATCGTCAACTGGTTGGAAGTCTTATATATCTTAATGTCACTCGCCCTGACATTGCCTATGTCGTTCATCAGGTCAGTCGGTTCTTGTCCGCTCCTCGGACTACCCATTACTCGGCTGTTCTTCGCATTCTTAGGTATGTCAAGGGTACTTTATTTCATGGGCTTCATTTTTTAGCACAGTCTGCCCCCGTTTTACAAGCCTATTCTGATGCCGATTGAGCCGGAGACCCCACCAACAGACATTCATAACCAATGTGGGATTATCCTATTTATACAAGCTAATAGGAGAAGCAAAGCTATACACAACCAATGTGGGACTAAGTCCATATAATATATTAACATCCCCCCTCAAACTCAAGGCAGTAAGTGGGAGGTGAACTTGAGTTTGGAAACCAGAGAGTGAAAGCGTCCGGGTGGATGAGCCTTAGTGAAAATGTTAGCTGTCTGATCGGCTGAACTGACGGATTGTAGACGAACCCTATTATGGAGAATGTGATCACGGATGAAGTGGATATCATTCTCGATGTGTTTTGTACGCTCGTGGAAGACATCATTGTGAGCGATTTGAATAGCACTCCTGTTGTCACAGTGTAGGATAGTGGCAGCAGGAGAAGAGATACCCATGTCAGCAAGTAACCATCGAAGCCATAGAAGTTCTTGAGTTGCATCAGTCATGGCACGATATTCAGCTTCAGTACTGGAACGAGCAACCACAGTTTGTTTCTTACTACGCCAAGAAATGAGAGAATTGCCCAAAAAGAAACAGTAACCAGTGGTTGAACGTCTGTCGGTGGGGTCTACGCCCCAATCGGCATCAGAATAGGCTTGTAAAACGGGGGCAGACTGTGCTGAGAAATGAAGCCCATGAAATAAAGTACCCTTAACATACCTAAGAATGCGAAGAACAGCCGAGTAATGGGTGGTCCGAGGAGCGGACAAGAACCGACTGACCTGATGAACGACATAGGCAATGTCAGGGCGAGTGACAGTAAGATATACAAGACTTCCAACCAGTTGACAATATAGAGTGGCATCCTGAAGAGGTGGACCATCGAGTGGGGTAAGTCTAACGTTCGGCTTGATAGGAGTAGTGGCAGTGGTTGAGTCAGTGATCCCAGCCTTGGAAAGGAGGTCCGAGGCATATTTGGCCTGAGAGAGAAAAAATCCATCAGAATTAGATGAGACTTCGAGGCCAAGAAAATAGGTGAGCACGCCAAGATCTTTCATCTCGAATTGGCCACTGAGAAACTTTTTGAGTTCAGAAATACCATGTAGATCATCTCCAGTAATAACCATATCATCCACGTATAGTAAAAGAATGATAATACCGTTGGCAGTATGGCGGATAAACAGAGCTAAATCATGAGCACTCGGTGTGAACCCAAACTGATGAATGGTAGTGCTGAATTTGGAAAACCAAGCACGTGGAGCTTGTTTCAAACCATATAGGGCACGACGAAGGAGACAAACTTTGTTTCGAGGGGCATCCAAGCCGGGAGGTGTATGCATATAGACTTCCTCAAGAAGATCCCAATTGAGAAATGTATTTTTAACATCCATTTGAAATAGAGTCCATCTTCGAATGGCGACGACAGCAAGGAGTGTACGGACAGATGTGAGCCTCGCCACTGGAGCAAATGTCTATTCATAGTCAATGCCATATTCCTGAGCAAATCCCTTGGCAACAAGTCGGGCTTTATATCGTTCAATAGAGCCATCAGAAAGTGTCTTGATCTTAAACACCCATTTGCACCCAATAAGAGTTTTTCCAGGGGGCAGATCAACAATATCCCTGGTATGAGTTTTAGCTAGGGCCTGAAGTTCTTCATCCATTGCTTTCTGCCAAAGTGGATTAGTACTAGCCTCCTTATAGGATTGAGGCTCATGCAGATGAAGTATAGTGGAAAAAATCACAATGGTAATCAGCAAGATGAGAAGGGGGATGAGTTACCCAGGTAGATCTGCGGGGGTGGTCTAGAGGATGGCTCTCAAAGGGAGTTGGTGCAGACTCATCAGACATAAGAATATCCTCGGGCACGATCGATTGAGTTGGAGAGGTGAGGTCAGTTGAGGGTTCTGGAGCTGAGCTGGGTCCGGAACGGAAGGGGTGATATCAGCTGGTGATTCGGAGGTGGACTCAACAGTACCTGAAACTGGATTCTCAGGAAATAACTCAATAGATGGATCAGTAAAGAATCTGGAGTTAGTAATGGTTGACATGTCAAATGACCGTAAGGAAGAGAACATTTGATGTTCCCAAAAAATGACATAACGAGAGATACAAAGAGTTTTAGAAATAGGATCCCAGCACCGATACCCCTTATGTTCAATACTATATCCAATGAAACAACACAGATGAGCCCTTGGTTGTAATTTGTTGTGTTCATGTGGTTTGAGAAGAAGAAAACAAACGCAACCAAAGACTCTGAGGTTAGAGTAATCAGGAGGTTTACCGAAAATGAGCTTGAATGGAGACTGATTTTGGATTGTAGCGGAAGGGACACAATTGATTGTGTACACTACGGTTAAGGCAGCATCACCCCAAAAACGTTCAGGACATGATGACGAAATGAGTAGAGCACGAACGGTGTCAAGAATATGTCTATGTTTGCGTTCGGCTCATCCATTTTGTTGGGAGGTTCCAGGGCACGAGTGGTGGGGAAGCATGCCATTTTTGTGAAGTATGTTTAGAAAAACATGGTCTTTATATTCCATTGCATTATCTGAACGAAAAATTTTGATATTCTGAGAGAATTGAGTTTGAACCATAGAAGAAAAATCAGAATATATTTGAAAGAGTTCAGTTCTGCTTTTCATAAGAAACAACCAAGTATAACGAGAATAGTCATCCACAAATATAACAAAATAACGAGCACCACCCATTGATGTATGAGGAGAAGGCCCCCAAACGTCAGAATGTACTAAATCAAAAGGTGCAAGGGAAATAGACTGACTCTCATTAAAAGGTAAAGCTGATTGTTTTGCAAGTTGACAATGAATACAATGAAAAGACTCATGCTGAAGTGATCCTAACTGACCACTAGAAATAAGAGAATGTAGAGGGTTGAATGAAGTGTGACCTAACCGAGAGTGCCACAATTCCACGGGAGAGAGTGTTGGGATGGATGCGGCTGATTGGTTTGGTGATGGTGAGGATGGGACTTGTAGGTGAGTAAGCTCAAAGAGGCGTCCAACTTTACGGCCGGTTCCAAGGAGTTTCCTGTCTGAGGGTCTTGCACACGACAACTAGTAGAAGAAAAATGCAAATCAAGTCCAAGATCACATAGTTGTCCAACAGATATAAGGTTAAGCATAAGATTAGGAACCAAATATGTGTTAGGGAGAGACAAATGAGAACTGTCAACATGTCCAGTGTGGCTGACCAACATATTTGATCCATTGGCAGTATGAATAGTAGGTGCATGCTCATCACGGGTTTTAGAGGAAAATATGGAGGTCTCAGAAGTCATATGATTGCAACAAGCAGAATCAAAATACCATCGGGATGTACCTGGTGTAACTGACATGGCTATATTGTTACTAGTTTTAGTTAGAGCCTCGGTAAGAATGGTGCATAAACCACTCCAATCAGGTGAAGAGCTGGATGAAGTTGGTGTAGCATCGGTGGCTACAGCAGCAGTATTCTTTGGCTTGGAATAAAGCCGATTGTATGAGCCTCGTGAGCGATATTGGTTCCCATTTGACTGATTTCCAGAAGGAAGTTTAGGGCGGTCTGCAAGATAGTGACCCGGTTCTCTGCAGACTTTACATAGGCGAGAAGGACATTTAAGCAATTCATGCCCTTGTGAATGACAATACTTGCAATATAAGGGCTTCTGGTATGAGTTTGTCTTGGTAGCTGGCGTGGCAAGAGCAACAGGTGCTGCAAGGGCAACATCTGTATGAGATCCTTGTAATGTGGCATTACGTGACTGGAGATATCACTGAACCCAAGAAGAAGGACGACGAAGATGCTGACAAATATGTTGATTGTCTAGAGGACTGGGATAGTAAAAATCACCAGATTCTCACATGGTTTCATGCCACTATTATCGCAGAAATCAAACTTCAATTTGGTACACTCCATACAGCTAAAGAAGCTTGAGATCTTCTCCAACACCGCTATACCAGGGCAGACATCTCAAATCAATAAAACCTAGGAACCCTATTTATGCACAACCTTTTGTAGAAGCTAGTAAATGCTGAAATTATAACAGCACTGAAAGCAAAACCCTCTCAGTTCTTCTACTTCTTCCTTCGAATTCTTTTACTTTTTTTGTTGTATGATTCTTTTTGCTTGCAAGGGTTTTAGCATTCAACACAACACATGTAAAAAATGGAGTTTCCTTTGTATTTTTCGACAACAGTCGCTCTTTGTCAAAATAACAGTTGTTTAGTACGATGCAACATTGACATATCATCAAGATACCAAAATGAAAGTTTGATGTGAATGCGATCATACCTATTATAAAAAAAATTGTTACACATCGGGAGATTATCATGAGTTTTGGATTCAAATCATGTATATTGTAGATATCTAACAATATCAACGTGGGTGTCATGCGATCATAACCAAAGGCTCTAATATCAATTCGTAGGAGTCACACGATCATAACCAAAGACTTTGATGTCAATTTGTTAAGGTCGAGAGTACTTCACATAGCGGGAGATCACATGAAAAAGTTTGATATACATGGATAAACACCAATTGACTCAAAAGCTTAAATTTATGAGTTTTGGACCCAAACTATGTATATAATCCAGTGGATATCCTTATCCTAACAAAAATTAAGTTAATAACAAAAAAAAAAAATACATTTTTTTTCTATTAGCATTAAAATTTGAATTATAATGAGTATGCATCAATTATACATTTTATACCTGGTAAATACAAATCACTTTGGACATTAATCATCGAATCAAGCACTGATTAAGATGGTAAATTAAAACCCAGGCCACAACCAAGAATAGTTTAGATACTTCCATAAAAATACCAACCATACAAAAGTGAAAATCCTAACTCATCTCTTACAAAAGGACCTGATAAGTTAGAAAGCAAACCTGGTAATAAGCTAAGGAGTTGGATGACATGAGAACATCAATGCCTAAAGAGAGAGAAATGGTAGGGAAGGGAGGAACCTATGAGGAGTCCAAACAGTAGAGAAGTAAAGGTTGATGAAGCAACAGTGGAGAACCTGATATTCTGACAATGATAATGCCATAACAGGGAAGAGAGAAAACAAACTTTATCTGAATACGATACTCACCGTTTATTAAGATCATATATATGATCACAAAACCTAACTAAGATGCATTAGAATCTATTGATTTGTTTGAATCTTCACGTTGGCAAACTTTTTTTTTTTTGGTTTTCATAGGAACGGTTTCTTATAGTTAACTTGCAATGCTAATTGAATCTGTTTGCGGTTTGAGATTTATACCAATGGGTTTGATTGGTTTCAGTCAGTTTCTTGAGTGGTGCGTCTCGTGCTTTCTATTTTGTTCAATTAAATGTGTCTCATGCACATATTATATATATATATATATATATATATATATATATATATATATATATATATATATATATATATATATGTATGTATGTATGTGTGTGTATGCCCGGCGTTTCATGCTTTCCATTTTCTTTAATTAGCTGTGTCTCAGGTTCTCTTCAAGAGAACATTCGAGGGAAAGAAAAAAAGATTGAAAAAAAGGAAAAGAGAGAATGGATGAGGGAGAAACTCGATGATACTTGAGGCTATAAATCATAATAAAGGTAAAAATATCAATACCAAATTCTTATTTCTTGACATCACGCATTCATATAGTTAGGTTTTCTAGATTTAAAAATATAGTCATCATTTATAACTTTAAGGGTCTTTCAACTATGGGACACTACTTATAAATTATTAAGTTCATCGGCTTTAATTTGATAAGTTTAATGCTGGAATTGGTTGTGTATTGAATGAGAGGCCAAAAAATATATTTTGTGTATGACCTAACTATTTTGATCACAATTCATGGAAAATTGTTGCATAATTTTTTAAATCTAACATAATATTATAAATCTTTGGTTTATGATCTTCAAAATTCATATATATGGTTTGTTAATTTTGGAGTAGAAATTAAGAGTTATGCAAAAAATAAGAATTTGGGTCGTTTGACCCGTTATACAATAAGGTCAACCCGACTGGACGTTAGGGATGACACTAATCCAGTCATATTTATATTTTGACTCCAGATTGTGAGAACTTATTCAACTATACCTTCTGTTTTTGTAGATATGCCATCAAACGTTTAAAGGTTTAAAATTTTATCCCGTACTTGCAAAGATGCCCCTAATTTTATTTCAGATAGATCCTAGGTTTATAAAAACTTCAAAATGACCCAAAAATCAATTATGTTGATTCTAGAATAACCCTAACAAACTATCATACTATTATATTTTAGAAATTTTCAAAATAACCTTCACAAGCTCTCATAATTGGGAAATTGATTCGAAAAAGGCTATGAATATGGAATGAATAAGACTTATTTTATCATGAATCCTAACCCACCCATGATCTAGTTTGGAATTTTTTAAAATTTTTTTTATAGTAAAACAAGACCTTTACATTTTAGGCATAAACTTTAATTGTTAAAAGAATTTGAGAGAAATTGAGGGAAATGGGTATATACTATAAAGTTAAATTATTTCATCTTCAGTGATTTCCAAGAAAAGCTATAAAAAAAAATTACATCAAGTAAAATGATGGGTCATACACGTTCTAGGTAAAATCTACATCATATAATGATGCATTGTGGTGTGCAACACCATATAATGGTGCACGTTGTGTGTGTGCATAACATTCTAGACAAATTTGCGCATAACATTCTAGATAAATTGCCTCATATAATAAGGGAGTAGGTGTGTGCACGTTTTGGTTGTCGAAAGACTAAGTGTTATGTGTATTTAGGAATACTAAAGGCAAGGAGCTTGCTCAAGAATAACTATTGATCACATGGCGATGTGAGTTCATATTACTCGAGAAAGAATTAATAAATAGGTGGATATGCGCGCACACACACACACACACACACACACACATATATATGCATGTATATATATGTATATGTATATACACATATATGTATATATGTACCCTTGTGTGGATGTAAAGAAATGTTAGTTTCCATGTTTTTTGATTTGTGTGATGATTGTGTGTGCATTTTGGACTAAATTTAAAGATCATAATTATAGGGCCTTTGGGTCTGAGGAAAGGTTAGAACACGAAATGGGAGGGTGGTCCGAAGAAACGTATTGGACTATTGGATCCCTTTATAATTAATTAACAACTCAATAGATTTGAATTTTGTTGCTTAATTGTATGCCCTTCGGGTTTGAGGAATGATGGTATTCCCATGGTCCAGATTATGATGATGACTAGCATGCAGGCTTATTGGGAGCTTTATGATGATTGAGATGGGTGGAGATGTTGGGATGGAAAATGGTGTGGAGATTGTGTTGTGCACATGCATTATTATGCGATGTGTTGGAAATCACCTTGACAAGATGCCCAAGTGATGATCTTCCAAACACCTAAGTCTAGAATGACTTGTAAAGAAAAGATACAGCAACCAAACCAAGAAAGAAGACAAGCAATTGTTATCGAGGTTCGGCAATAGTCTATGTCCCCGTGAGTTCCTCTGAACTCTCTGCACTAAATCAATGGTTCTTTACAATCCAGCAACCCTCTTCAAGAAACCTCAAGTTCTTGAAGAAACCAAGAAGAGAAGAAAGAAGATGATAAGAACTATTACAATGCTTTCTATCTAACCTATACTCCTCTCTCTTTACAACCAGCCTCACTACAATGAGTCCCTCTTGTGTTTTGTGTCTTTGCACTCTCACAAAATTCTCTCTTGTATGTCTGTCACTCTTTACAATTTATCTCAAATTATGTCATAATGTTGTTGAAAATGAAGCTAGGTGACCCTTATATAGTGCACCAACTTCTTGACCAATCTTGAGTGTCATTCTCCACCCTTAGATCTTGATGACCACTCAACCATGGCCCTCCATCAATCCTAAGTGATACTGTGTGTTTTAACCTTGCACCCACGTAGTTAACAAGAGGCTATATCAAGTGGAATATGTGTGCCTCAGTGTGCCTAGCGCCTAGGCACTGAACAAGGCATGCTGCGGCACTAGGCAAAACACCCTTTTCACCACTTTCTGGGCATTGCGGCCTTGGTGAGGGAGAGGTGCGGCACTGGCCTTCCTCCAGCACCTCCCTTGTTGGGAGCCACGACCTGGGAGGAGGAGGGCTGCAGCGCACACTAAAGCTAGACCCCTCACAGTTGTGCGCACTTCTTTGCCTTGCTGAATGGAGAGGTGTGCACACACCTAAAGTGATGCGCACACTTGTGTGCACTCTTTTAACATGCTGAAATTTATTCTTCTAACCTTGGTTTAAATCTTAACCATGTTTAAACCTTAGACAAATATCAACAATCTCTACCTTTGTCTAAGCGTTTAAACCTGAACCATTGTGCAGAGAACTTCAGGATCCAAACTCATCTTGAGTCATCATTCAACCAACTCCATTCCTAAGAAGTTCAAGGCGATGATTGAACCTTCTTAGAGGTAGAACCTTGGTACCTAAATCTGTAAGACTTTCTTTCATGGCCTTCTTGTCAACATGAATGCATACTTTCTTACCATTTTTCGGAATGTAATGATCCCAAACATCCATATACTTTGTCCTCTCATGGAACACCAAATTTCTCCACAAATACCATGCACTTTGGATATCCGAAGACCCCACCACCTGCTTTTTTAGAACCATCCACTCGTCCAACAACCCTTTGCATCACATAGCCTCCTTTATGGCTTCCGAAGCCATTATGTATTTTGCCTCCGTTGTTGAGAGTGCTACCACTAGCTGCTACTGAGCCTTCAAATACCTCAGCAACCACTTCATCCCAAGCCAAAGCTCTTTTTCGGGATTACTCACACATTTGCTGAGAACACCCATTGCTTAAGAAATGTCGGATGTAGTGCTTACCATCATGGACATGACTGGTTCAACTGCACTAGAGTAAGGGACCTTTACCATTTCTTTATTCTCCTTGTCCATTCCAGGACATTGTTCGCTTGAGAACTTGAAATGACCAGCAAGGGGAACCTTCACTAGTTTACTATCTTCCATAGAAGACCGAGAAACCTTCAACTCGTTTCTCTCCCTTTCCTGAATTCTTCTCATACCAAGGATCTTTTGTGTAAAGCTGAGATCCTTCCTCTCGAACTCCTCACTGAGTTGAGATGTAAACATTTTCATCCTTTCCCTGCTGTTTCGAACCAATAGCATATCATTGGCATAGATGAGGATAATCACCACTTCATCCATCTTATGTCCAGGTGAGAAGGTTTCTGTGAAATCCATGCCTTTTTTTCTCGTGAACCTCTTCGCCACCAGCTAGCCTTGCTCCAGACTTCATCTCCTAGAGAGTACCCTTATTTGATCTTGTAAGTCCACTTACAATCCACAGCTCTCTGTTTTCCCAGAATGTGCACCAATTCCCATAAGTTGTTCTTCCTCAAAGAATCTATTTCTTCCTCTATAGCTAGCTGCCACTTTGACGAATCCTTACACTCCATGGCATCTATGTAAGTTTCTGGTTCAACCATCTCTCATTCTGTCCAAGGAGCTGCTACATCCAGAGCATCCGCAAAACCATATCTTGAAGATGATCCGACCAGCCTTTTTTCCCGGTCTCTTATGAGCTAATAGTCCTTCCGACTCCCTGCATCATCCTCTTTCAGTTCAGCCTCCTCATGAGTGTCCTGAGCTTGGCATTTATCAATGGGCTCTACCTGGTTCGAACCCTCTTGCCTTCCTTACTCTACCTGAACCGAATTATTCTTGATGCTATGCTCCATAAATATCGAACTAGTTTGCTCACTAGCCCCTGCAGGGTTAGTTTTCTCCAAGTAGGGAAATAACATTTCATTAAAAATAACATCCCTACTTATTATGAGTCTCAATCCTTCTTTCTCTAAGAACCGCAACCTATACTCTTTAGCCACTTCCCCATATCCTAGAAACACTTATTTTTTAGATCCTGGGCTAAGTCTATCATCATTTTATTGTACATATACAACACACCCAAAAGTCTTAAGGTTGTCCAACTCAGGGGGTTTTCCACTCCATATCTCCTTGGGAGTCTTATGGTATACAATCCTAGAGGGTGATCTATTAACCAAATACGTAGCAGTAGACACCGCTTCCCCCCAAAAACATTTGGGTAATCCGGATCCAACTAACATGCACCTAACCTTTTCCATAAGGGTTCTATTCATCCTCTCAGCAACTCCAATTTGCTGAGGGGTTTTCACAACCGTTCTATGTCTTAGAATGCCATTTAACTTACAGAATTGATCAAGTTCTTAGTTAAAAATTTCTAAGCCATTATCGGTTCTTATCTCTTTAACTACCCTACCCACTTGAGTCTCCACCAGTTTTTTTCACACCACTAATTTATTCAAAGCATCTGATTTATTTCTAACCAAATAAACCCAAACCTTTCTTGAATAATCGTCAATTAAAGATAAAAAAAAAAAGTAAAAGTTACCTCCCTATGTTGGTGTCATTGCTGGTCCCCAAAGGTCCAAATGAATGTAGTCAAAAATGCCCTTAGATTTGTACATTTTGGTGTTGAAGCTGACCCAATGTTGCTACCCAATAACACAACTCTTGTAGAAATCAAGTTTTTCTACCTTGTCACCATCTAGTAATCCATTCTTGGTGAGAACTTGCAGGCCCTCTTCGCTCATATGTCCCAAGCGAGCGTGACAAAGGGTTGCCTTCTCCATCTCAGCCATCAAGCTTGCTGCTTGACCCTTGATGTTGTGTCTCCGATCATCTCATAGAGACCATCCTTCATTGCTGCTTTGTTCATTATCAAAGATCCTTTGGCTACCTTGATCTTTCCTCCATCTGCTTTATAAGTGTACCCCATGGAATCTAGCTGCCCCAATGAGATCAAATTCCTCTTCATATCTGAAAGATACCTCACATTCCTCAGCAGCCTTGTTATTCCATCAAATATCCTCAACTAGATGTCTCATATCCCCCTCACTTGGCAAGAATTGTCATTCCCCAAGAAGACCCTTTCATCATTGATCTCCTTGAAATTCTTGAACCATTCCCAGTGAGGGCACATGTGATGAGTGCACCCGGTATCCAAGATCTATTTTCCACTGCTTTCTTGCCCCTTGTTCACATCCGAGCACACAACAAGAACATCACCATCTTGCTGTTTTGTTTTGGCAACCGAAGCCTCTCCATTCTTGGTATGGCTTCTTCCTCTATCCCTTATCTTCTCATTGCAATCTTTCTTGACATGACCTTCCTTGTGGCAATAGTAACATCTATTCCCTCTAAATTTTCAATTTGGAGTGTGCTTTCTAATGGTTTTCTCCTCTATCTCTATCCTGGTAGTAGCCATGTATGTTGTTGTGCACTCTCCCATAGCTCTCTCCTCTACCTCTGTCCTGGTAGTAGCCATGTATGTTGTTGTGCACTCTCACATGGCTCTCTCATCTACTTCTGTTCCAGTAGTAGCAATGTATGTTGCTATGCACTCTCCCATGGCTCTCTCCTTTACCTCTGACCTAGTAGTAACCATAGATGTTGCTACCATACCAAGTTGCTAGCTTTCTTCTAATGAACAACCTTTCTCCACTTGACGCACTCCTCATCTTGGCATCAAGATCATCTTACAACTCCTTCTTAGGATCAAATTTAAAAGCAAAGATTCATTTACGAAGATACCTCTTATTAGGGAGAGTCTTGGCAAGAAACACCTCATCTGGTTTCTTCCAAATTGCAGCTGGATCTTCCAAGTCTCTGCACTTCCTTGTGACACTATCCGACATGTGCAAGAAAATGGTATTGTATGCCATCTTCTTTATTTCAATCTGTTGGTCCTCCATGATACTTGCTGGAAAAGCATCATCTTCTCCAATAGCCAAGTCCACCTTTTGTTGCACAAGAACAGCCTTGATCTTCTGCTTCTGTAGGGAAAAATCTACCTTTCCATCAAACTTCTCAACAACGAAATTTGAAGCCATCTTTGCGGAAAAGATCCCAGATTTATGCAATACCCACAAATACTTTCTTCTAAACCTCAAAAACACGATCCAAGATGGATGTTAACACCGTTCTTGAATCACTCTCAAGAACATGATCTGATCTTGATCTTTACACCGTTCTTGAATCACCCAAGAAGTTGATCTTTGATTCTTGAAATCTTGACTCCGTCACCTTCTTATTCTTGCTCTGATACCCAGCTGTGCAAGCTCTGATACCACTATTGGAAATCACCTTAACAAGATGCCCAGGTGGTGATCTTCCAAACACCCAAGTCTAGAATGACTTGTAAAGAAAAGATACAGCAACCAATGCAAGAAAGAAGACAAGCAATTGTTATCGAGGTTTGGCAATAGCTTACGTCCCTGTGAGTTCCTCTGAACTCTTTGCACTAAATCAATGATTCTTTACAATCCAGCAACCCTCTTCAAGAAACCTCAAGTTCTTGAAGAAACCAAGAAGAGAAGAAAGAAGATGATAAGAACTATTACAATGCTCTCTATCTAATCTATACTCCTCTCTCTTTACAACCAGCCTCACTATAATGAATCCATCTCGTGTTTTGTGTCTTTGTACTCTCACACAATTCTCTCTTGTATATCTTTCACTCTTTACAATTTATCTCAAATTATATCATAATGTTGTTGAGAATGAAGCTAGGTGACCCTTTATATAGTGCACCAACTTTTTGACCAATCTTGAGTGTCATTCTCCACCCTTATATCTTGATGATCAATCAACCATCGCCCTCCATCAATCCCAAGTGATGTTGTGCATTTTAACCTTACATCCACGCACTTAATAAGAGGTTGAATCAAGTGGAATATGTGTGCCTCAGTGTGCCTAGCGCCTAGGCACTGAACAGGGCATGCTGTGGCGCTAGGCAAAACACCCTTTTTTCACCACTTTATGGGTGTCGTAGCCTTGGTGAGGGAGAGGCGCAGCGCTGGCCTTCCTCCAGCACCTCCCTTGCTGGGCACCGGGGCTTGGGAGGAGGAGGGCTGTAGCGCACACTGAAGCTAGACCCCTCACAGCTGTGTGCACTTCTTTGCCTTGCTGAACGGAGAGGTGTGCACACACCCAAAGTGATGCGCACACTTGTGTGCACTCTTTTAACATGCTGGAATTTATTCTTCCAACCTTGGTTTAAATCTTAACCATGTTTAAACCTTAGACAAATATCAACACGATGGTTGTTCTCTTGATGTGAATTGAAATTGTATCATGGTATAAAGTTGTGCGAAAGTTAAATTTTGAACTTATGGTGTGATTGTGAATTTAGAATCTCTTCTAATCTCTAAGTATATGTGAAAAAGATTGAGTTCGATAAAGAAGTATTTATATGTGTGTGTGTATATATATATATATATATATATCGATATGGAAGTAAAACTTAAAAGCCAGATATATAATAAGACACCAAGTACATTTAGTAAGTGAACATCACTGGCTTTTTTAGTTCACCCAATATCTTTTAATTTTTTACCTCAGGTGGTTAGTAGGGATTAGAATAAGCTCTAGTGGAGAGCTTGCAAATCAACATTCTCAGGTTTTGTCTCTAGTCTGCATTTAGTAAATTATCCTTCTAGAAATATGTATATTTTGGGATATTCCTTGTAAATTTCAGGAAATAAAAAGGGAAGTGATATTTTGCATATGTATAGTTTTTAGTTGTATTTTGTAATGAATTGATTTGAATTTATGAATTGTTAAGTGTGTGTTATAGAGTAATGTGTACATGGCATTACAATTTAGAGCTCAATGCTTAAATGTAATGATTCCATTCCAAATAGTGTCCATATAGTATGAGTTGTTACAATTGCACACCAATGTATCGATAGAGTTATAAATCTGTATATATATTCTTTCTTTTATATATGATATGTTATATGATTGATTAAATTTTAATAATTGCATATATGGCTAGACATGCCTATGATAGAATGGACAGATGAGAAGCACACATGTTTCCTCATAGCAGAAGGGAAGAGCAATATTTTAGGGGGCTATATAATCACTTCACAACTAGGGAAGTGATGGGAATAATTGAACAGAGATTTAGGGCCAAGTTCAATAAGGAACTAGACCAAAAACAATTGAAACTTTATTGGGGCCTTTGCAAGGAACAATTTAAACACTAGCAAGAGTTGTATCATCTTGAGGGGTTGACAAGGGAACATTATTTTAGAGGAACATCATTGCAGATTAAGGTTTCCTTAGTGTCTATTACTTTTAATGTTAATGAGGTGTATTATTAGATATATTTGATTGGTTTGTGGTTTTTTTTTTTTTGGTGTCTTTAGCTACATCCATGGAGTGAAAGATATCACCACACTGACATTAAAGAAGTGGACCTCTTTTGTACCTTGTTCCAAGGGATAAACCCAGTTTGGACATAAAGATTCTACCTGATAGATATCACTACACTGACATTAAAGAAATGGACTTCCTTCGTACCTTGTTCCAAGGGATACCCGGTTTGGATGTAGACATTGTACCCGATAGATATCACCACATTTACATTAAAGAAGTGGACCTCCTCTGGACCTTGTTCCAAGGGATACCGGTTTGGACGTAGATATTGTACCCAATACTTGTTCAGTGAGCCTATGTGATTTCTAATCAAGCTCTGGATATCCTCGATGTAGATGCCATAGAGATCCAATCCCATTATGCCCTTGACCTAGTTGACTGAAATGATAATGCTTTTATTGGTGATGTTTAGTTATGAATATTTAGTTTGTATTTGAATATTTGATGTTGATGTATGGATGTTAGTTACGATGAATATTATGTATAGATATTCAATTAGCTATGGATTGGTAGGTCATTATGGTATTGATATTTTTATTGATGAATTTCATAATCTATTACAAAATATCATTGTCAAATGGAAAATCTGAGAGGTGTGTTTGTTAGTTAGTGCAACTCTTTTTCATAATAAGAGATAAAGAAATTCATCGAGGATGATTCAAACGGACACAACATTAGGAAGTCACGAATTATGATGGAAGTGTTGGATGGACATCCAACTGTATACCGCAATCTCTTTCGAATGTCAAAGGGTTTGTTAATAAGTATTTTTTAAGATATCTGATGGTGGAAGAGCAAGTCATGATTTTTTTATGTGTGTGGGACATAGTGAGTGAAATCGGGTTCAAGTTCATCGATTTCAACACTTTGGGGAGACAATTTCTAGGCACTTTAACTGAGCTTTAGTTGGCTATCAGTGGGGGTAGTTAAGCCTCGAGTGCCTCTCATAAAAACTCCATATCATATTAGGTTATCTCCGTGGTTCTGACCATTCTTTAAAATGAATGATCATTCAAATTGAAACTTCAAATTTATGACGTGTTCCCTTACCACTATTTTTTTATATGACTAACGAATGCATGATTTCACATATTTGAACTAGGACTGCATTAGGCCTATTGATGATACCCATGTCTCTGCTTAGGTTTCTAGTGATGAACAAATCTCGTATCAAGGTCAAAAAAGTGCTTGAACACAAAACATACTCTCAGTATGCAACTTTGACATGCACATCACTTACATTAGAGTTGCTTGGGAGAGGACTACGCATGACTCAAGAGTTTTCATTAATGCTATATGTAATCAACAATTCAACTTTCCTATGCTTCCTGCAGGTATCACTTGATGCATTATACATTTGATAATGGCTACTATGGGTCATGTGCTATCAACATGTTAATTTTAATGTAGGAAAATATTATCTGATGGATGCGAGGTTTCCTTGTATGAGGAATTCCCTCACGGCTTTCAAGGAAATAAGATATCATTTCCCAAATTTAGGATAAGTGGTGGGCCCTACAGTCGAGAAGAATTCTTCAGTCATGCTCATTCATCTTTAAGGAATGTGATTGAAAGGGAGTTTGAGGTCTTAAAGGAGGGGTTTCCCATCTTTATACCTTGCTTTCTTTTGTAGAGACAAATATTCATTGTTTGCGTATGTGCAACGATTCATAATCTTATGCGTAGTGATTTGGAGGAGGATGCTTTCCTAGTTGTCTGGTCGAACCCTGACTTCACACTATAAGGGCTTACATCACAGGCAGTGGGAAATGAAACTCGGGATATTGAGAATTTCTCGACAGTGGATGTGAACTACATGAAATAAAATTACTGGTGCCATGTTTGTGGCAAGTAGGATTGTTCCACCTTAGTGATGATGGCTAGGTTTGGATGATGCAACTTTAAGCAATGTCGGATTAAATTTACATTGGAATTGGTAAGGATCTGCAACCTTTAAGTAATGAAGACAACGATATTACAAAACTACCTTTCACCTACAAACACTACCACTTGCCTTTTGTTTTCTTTCCAATGAACAGTACTACCCATGAAAACACTATCCAATGTTAACCTACTATCTGCCCTTTTTTTTTGTTTTCTTTCCAATGAACAACACTACCCACTCATTCACTACCCACTATTACACTACTACCCAACCTTTTTTTTCCTTTCCAACTCATAACAAAATCGAAAACCCATGTTTGTTGGTTGCATAAAACAGTAGATCAACGAGCTAACTTTGAAGAGCCTAAACAAAATGAATATAATAATTACCTTTGGAGTAGAGTCGATGGAAGAGGCAGTCTAATTGGATAGAAAGTGAGGTCGATGAAAGAGAAACAAAGGGCAAACATAAGAAATTCAAGAAAATCCCCTGGAAAATGACATCCTTCTGTAAACAATGAATCACTGGGTATATAGAGAGATAAATTTTAAGAGAAATGGAGGAGGTTAGGTGTGGCGGTCAAAGAGAGGTCAACGTATATAGCTCAAAGATCAACACAAGACTTACCTGCAGCAGATTGTCGCCAAATGAAGAAGATGTATGATGGGCATGTGAGTGATGACGGTCTTTGAGCGACCAACGCTTAAGGTCTCTGAGCATATATAGCCCTTGTAATTTTAGGGCAAACCGAGGTTAAATTGGTAAATTGCCCTACCTCACTAAAGAACAAAAGAGAGGTTGATTTAAGTTGCTCAGCTTAAATAGGGTTACCAAACATGGCCGATGTTGGTTTTCCCTCGTGAATTTTCTAAACTATTCAAGTTTGGATTTTATAAACTATATGTTTGTATGGATTTTTTTTAATTTATATTTGTATGACTTTTATAGTTTATTATGTTGTATGTTAAATATTTTTAAATAATTATGAGATTTAAATTCTAAATTAGTTCATATTAATCACGTTTAAAAAAGTTTTTTTTGTTTTTTAAAAGCTACCATCAATTACTAGTAAGTTGTTCTTACCAAACATTGATAATTTTGAATTCAAACTAGACAATTTTTATCCAAACAATTAGAAATCAATCTAATCGATTATAATAAAAAAAATTAAAAATTCAATTATCACACATAAGACACCAAGCAATTTTCACAAGTCCAAACAAACAATACCTTGTTCACCAAGCCTTCTAGACAAGAGGCGCTAGAGTTGAAGGCGCAATATGAAATTGCATTTGGCCAAAAGATTAACGTGGACAAGTCTGCGCTTCCATTTAGCAACAATTCTAAGCCAATTATTAAAGACAAGTTAGAGAAAATATTTGGGGTGCAATTGGTTACTAGGAATGAAAGGATTTTGGCAGTCTATCGAAAAAGGGGTTAATTAAAAAGTTAATTTTCAGTTAATAAATAAAAATATAAATCTCCATAGTAAAGAACTCAATTAATTAGTCCACAAGTAACATTGTCAACAATTAAAGTTATTAATAGAAAATTAACCTTTAAATATTTTCATTCATTTGTAGAAAATCTCAAACTTTGTAATGAAATTCTTTATATAACAATCAGCAATGGCTGTTAATAAACAAACATGAATTAAATTGAAAATTGAAAATACTAAAAGATTGCATAATTTAGTATTAAAATTCATCTTTTATTTATTTGGTTTTTTTAGATTGAATAATTATATTTGAGAGGTTCTTCTAGTATTCTTTTCATAAAATTTTTTTTAAAAAAAAATAAGTATAAGAAAAAGTGCTCCAATGCTCCAAAAAGCAGCAGATTGCTTCCACTGCTTCCCTTCCCGTAAGGATAAGAAAAGGGCCTATCCTTTTTCCCCACTCCATTTCTTTGCTTTTCCACCCAAAAATCATGCCAATCGCTGCCATCTCTTCAATTGGGCACACTCCCCCTTCGCAATCCCTTAGATGCAACTCCTTTTTCCCTACCAAGAACCCTCTTCTCTACAACACTACCAAAACCCCACTCATTTCCACTAGAAACAGTAAAAGATGCAAAACCCACATAGTGGCAATGAGCATGGAAGCCGGCATTGGCGTGATGGGCACCAAACTTGGCATGATGAGCTACTTCGAGCCCAATGGCACAGTAGTACCAGTGACAGTGGTAGGATTTCGCGAAGGGAACATTGTGACCCAGGTCAAGACTTTGACCACTGATGGCTATGATGCCGTCCAGGTTGGGTACCGGAGGGTCAGGGACAAGAAGCTGACCAAACCCGAAATGGGTCACTTGCAGAAGGCGGGAGTCATACCATTGCGCCACTTGCAGGAGTACAGGTTGCAGAGCATTGAAGGGTTCGAGCCCAACCAGAGGTTGGATGTCGAAGAGATTTTCAAGGAGGGGGATTTTGTTGATGTCTCTGGGACCACAATTGGCAAGGGGTTTCAAGGTTTGTTGCTGTGCTATTGTCTCTGTCCCTGTGTCTCTCTGTTACTTACGTTGTTCATTGTGAATTGCATTGAGTTATAAGGGTGTTATGTCTCTCGCTTGTGCCTTTTCATTTAGTTTATTTTGATTGGATTGACTTGTAATGGTTATTAATTACATTGCTTTTTAGTTTTAAGCTCTAGATTCAAGAAAGGAAGGATGTTTGATGACTTCATACGACTTCAGGAAAATGAGGATATGAAATTTATCATATCTGGATTATCGATGTGCATATTCTTGTTGTTTCTAGTAGTGGCTTAAAATATAGTTTGAAATTGTGTTTATGGTAAGCTGTACAAAGAGATTTCCATAATAGAAGTTGCAATCAGATCTCTTTTTGCCTACCATTGATACAGAATTGCCTAAAACAAGTAGCTTGTGGAATAGAACAATTGAATAAGGAGAAAGTCGCTAGGCTGTCATATACGGTATTTGTCTCAGGTAAAAGATAAAACTCAGAGATTTGAAAATGATTAAAGGAAATGTGAATCAAAATCCAAGTCAACTAGCTTCCAGTTGTAGAAAAATCTCCAGTTTTTTTTTTTTTTGAAAATTATACTCCTCTTTCTTTTTCTTCTTCTGCACTACTAATCAGCAAGGATAAAAATAAAGATACTATTACTAATTATACATTTTTTTATTTGTTTTGACCTTAGCAATTCTAGGGTTTTTGCTGCCACCACCAAATAAAATCCTTGAATGCTGAGAAAGAACTGATATAACTGCAGCAGAGCTTAGCTAGTACTAGTTTTACTGCATTTTCTTATTTCAAGCATAGCCATTCATGATTTTTACTGCCACCACTAACAAGAATCCTTAAATGTTGAGAAAAATTCTTTAACTTCAGTTGAGTTTACATATCTTTCATTCAACTTCTTACGTATCCATCCCAAACTGAGTAACTCTTTATCCCTTGTCAACTTCTTTGGCTCATTGCAATAAGCCTCACCAGAAGTCGTTGCTCTCCTTTTCGAATCTTCCAGATAAGAACATTTTTTTCTGGAAAGAAAGATATTTCATTCATTCACTTAAGCTCTTAACCATAACTTGTTATCCTTCTTATCAGATGGGGGAGGGCTCTAGGTTCAATCTTTATATTTATTTATTATTATTTTTATCACAAACTGCGGATGAAAATAGAATTGCCTGTCTTGCAAATTGTATAAAGAACTTCCATGTTACTGTCAAATTTCAAAACCTTTCATTACCACAAACATACTCTACAATGCTTCTTTTTGGGTAAAGGAAGCTTGGTAGAAAGTCTTTTTACATGTTAAACTCAACTTACTAAGAATCCTTAACACCAAACCTGAATCATAGGAAGAATTTGTCCAAATTCAGAGTGAGAGTCATAATTTTGAAAGATTTTCATTGGTGTAGGTCACCAGGAATGAAAAGCTTACCATAAGCACAATTCCAAACTATATTATAAGTGAAATTACATCTCACAAACATTGTGGATTGGATTGAATTGTAATGTTTGTTAGGTTAAGTTACTTATAAAAAATGTTTGTTAGATATGTTGCTTTTTAGTTTTATGCTCTAGATTCAATACAGGATGATGGTTTGATGACTGAAAACTTCAGAAGATTGAGGAGGTGTAATGTATTATAACTGGACTTTTTCTTGATGTGCAATGTTTGTGAGCTGTTCATATTCTTGTTGTTTCTAGTAGTGACTTGTGAGAAAGTTTGGGCTTTTCGCTTATTGGCACAAAGAATTATAAAATTGGACCAGTAATGAAGTTTGTAGATAGCTGTGTAAAACCGGGATGCCAACATTATTGCTGAGAATTGTCTGGAGGTCCTCACATGCAAACTTGTCTGACCATTTAGAATTTAGGATAGTGTTTTTGAAGCACTATGAATTAATCAGTTAGAACTTAGAAGGCTGAATTCAGTTGCTTCAAATCACCATCCATTTATGTTATTCCTACTTAGTTATTCAACCTGCTTACATGGGTGTTCTTGAATTTGAGATTCTTTTCTATTTATAAATGGGTAGTTTGGAAGCATCTTTTATGCTCTTTCATTTCTTAGTTTTTAGTTTGCTTAGATCTGCAAGGTCTTCCATGTTGAAGAAAATCTAGTCATCTGAGCAGGTAAGTGCATTATGGGAGGAACAAGGATTGTCTTCTAAAATCCCTTGCTGCTACTTGAAGACACGGAGAAGATAGATATGGGGATGTATAACTTGTTCTACTAGAATTCATGTTCCGCAGCATCATTATATACTCCATAGGATCCACTGCCCTTGGAGATAAATATAGCCAGTCCCTTAAAAGGTACTAGCAGTTCCAGTTACTTGTCAGCATCAAGGGCATTGGCTACTAGAACTCAGATTCTTTCTTATTGTGATGATTAAAAGAAAATACATGCATTTGAAGCTTCCTGTGTTAACAGAGCTGTCCCCTCTTAAACCTTGCCAAAATTTTTGGTTGTAGTTGTGGAAAGCCTCCCATTTACTGTATTTGTAGATATTGTTATCTGCTATTACCTACTTAAGTTGTCAAATGCCGGTGGATTCATGATCAGAAAAAGTAGAATGATCTGCACTTTAATAATCTTTTGGTGAAACATATTTGGATTCTTTAGTTATATGTGAAGACATGATTTATCAGAATAAAAAACACCAAAACAAAAGTGTATTATATATATATATATATATATATATATATATATATATATATATATAATGGAGGAAATGTGGTGGATTTGTAAGTGGCGCTGGCATTGTAGCATTCATCATGGAAATATGCCAATGTTATGGACTTACAATGTCAGAATGAGCAATCAGTTGATTATCCCAAAGTTTGAAATTGATATCTGAAATCTAAGTATGTCTATGTAGACATAGAAAAGCGCATATATATGTGCATTCCCTTGGTTAAAGGGCGCGTGACTTGGTTGAGTGTGCAGGTTTTGTGTGAATAATAGCTTTATTACGAAAGTATGCCAATGTTATAGTCCTTTTTTTCTGTTTTTCCTTTCTTTTCAATAATGGACACTTTCTTTTTGGTGTGTATGTCCAATGTTATGGATATACAATGTCATGATGATTTTTTGGTCAATGGTTCACATGGTAATTTATTATGCCCGTTTTCTATTGGCATGCTAACCATTATTTCACTTGCTTATTGTTTATGTCTCTGGTATTTTAATCAGTAACTTATTTTGCTCCACTACTGAACAGTTTTATTATCTAATTATCCTAGGCTCATAGTTTGGGTGAATATTATTATAATGTAACAATAATGTTAGATACTTAATTGGCAGAACCCTGATTCCAATTTTCTTCTTCCCAATTCATCACAGGTGGAATTAAGCGGCACCATTTTAAAAGGGGCCCAATGACCCATGGTTCCAAGAGTCACAGAGCTTTGGGGTCCATTGGTGCTGGAACAACACCAGGACACGTATACAAGGGAAAGAAAATGCCTGGAAGGATGGGAGGAACGAAAAGAAAGATTCGGAAACTCAAGATTGTCAAAATTGACAATGATCTCCGTGTTGTAATGATCAAAGGTGCTGTCCCTGGTAAGCCGGGAAATCTTCTGCGTATAACTCCAGCGAAGATTGTTGGGAAGAATATTCCAAAGAATTAGGTCCAGTGTATTCGGATTTCTTTTGTTTTCCTGTAGTTCTTTATGGTCAAAGAGTTAACACTGTATGCAAATTTATGTTTTGATTATCAATTCAGAAAGCGATTGTTTCTTAGCATATGGAGTTTGTTTTTTGGTTGATATGCAATTCAGAAGAGAGTAACAATCCGCTAATTATTGAGATTCATCATCAACAATATAATCAACTAGCAAACAACAAGAATATGAAGTTAGAGTTGCCAAGACTCAAGGAAGGAGATCCCACTGGCTTTTTCAAGCTGAACAATTTTCTCTTTTTACAACACCCGAGTACCAGAAACTGCAGATCATTTCCTTCCATCTTGATGGACCAACAGCTAGTTGGTTCCAATGGACACATCATAACAAGAATATTCAGACGCGGCATTATTTTGTGAAGGCATTGTATTGTAGGTTTGGTTCTTCTGTGTATGAAGAGCCACAAGGAGCATTGACCAAGTTAACACAATGCAGCACTGTATTGGAGTATCAGGTGAAGTTCGAGGCTTTGTCAAGTAGAGTTGATACTGAAAGGTTCTTAATGAACCGTTTCACTTCAAGATTGAAGCCAAGTATTAGGAGAGAGGTACTAGCTCATAGACCTCATGACTTTCATAACAAAGTTGCAAGAAGATAGATCGGGAGAGGCTAGATGGACTTAAAGATCTTGAAATCCTAGACAGAATTCAAGAGTGCGGGATACTTGGCGACAGAATTTTGGTTCTATTTTTGGATCAAAACCTCAGTTAGTAGTCCCACCTGCTCCAGCATTGCACAAACTGCCTATTAGGACTTTTTCTCCTCAAGAAATGTAATAGAAGAGGGAGAAAGGGATTTGCTTTAACTGTGAGGAAAAGTTTCAGCCTGGCCACAAGTGTAAAGGAAGGTGTCCTTGTTGCTGTTGGAAGGAGAAGAGCAGGAGGTATCAGAGCATGAAGTCATTGAGTTCACCAATCCTTTTGCAGTAGAGGAAGGATCACACAGATATCTCTACATGCTCTTTTAAGGCATAGAACCCCGAAAACAATGATGTTGCTAGGGATGTCAACAATTATCCGGTGCAGATCCTCATTGATGGAGACAACACTCATAATTTCATTCAAGAAAAAATAGCAAAATTTCTTGGATTAACCATAACACCTACTCATTTCAAGGTTCAATTCCGGAATTGTGAGTACCTAACATGTATTGGCTTATGTGAGAAGGTGAGGGTTTCAATGCAGGGATATGTGTGCTAAGAAAATTTCTGTGTCATCTCTTCAAGGGACTGACCTCATTCTTGGTGTACAATGGTTATAAGAATTGGGGCCTATCACAACAGACTACAAGGCATTGACTATGGATTTTTTTTTGTAATGGAAGAAAAGTACACTTGAAAGAAGACAGAGAGGTGAATGCTGAGCATATTTCTTGCGGCTCTCTTAGAAAGTTATCTAAACATGATAGAATAGACTGTCTATGGAAGGTGAGAGAGTGGAAGAGCAAAAAATTTCTAAGAAAAATACTTGAGGTGTTGCAAGCATTAGAGGATTTCAGTACTGTTTTTTCAATACCCTCTGTATTACCACTAAAGAGAGTCACTGACCGTAGGATTACGTTGGAACTGGGTGCAAAGGCAATAATTGTGAGGTCCTACAGGTATCCCCACTATCAAAAGACTGAAGTAGATAAATTGGTCTATGAGATGCTTAAAGATGGAATGATACAACTAAGCAACAGTCTATACAGTTCACCTGCATCATTAGTAAGAAAAGAGGATGGAAGTTGGACGTTTTGAGCGGATTATAAGGCATTGAATGCCTTAATTGATAGATAAATTATATGGTGCTGTGCTGTTTTCTAAGCTGGATCTCAAAGTTGGATATCACCAAATTAAGATGAGGGAAGAAGACATTATAAAGAAAACATTTAGGATTCACCAAGGGTATTATGAGTTCTTAGTAATACCCTTTCGGTTTGACAAATGCCTCGGCCAACTTTCAAGAAATAATAAATCATATATTTGAGTCTGATACGCGTGTAAACATTAAATCAATGCATGATAAATAGAAATAAGCATATGTACTCAAAAAAGAAAATTTTCTTTATTTATTCAAAAGAATAATGAAAGATACCAAAACACAAATATTAAAACCTAAAGAATTCTAAAACAAAAATCCTAAAACATCAACATAAATTGATTTTACCCTAACAAACAACCTCCACAGCAAGCCTTTTAACTTCAACATCAACACAATTAACTGAACCGAATTTATCTTCTGAAACATCAATCGAACATGTCTCCTTTCCAACACATTCATTCTGCAAAATAGACAAAGCATCATTTTTTCCTTCACAAGTTCCTTTCTCAAATGATCCACAAACCCCTTGTGGATTACCAAAACTAGCAAAACGAATCTTCGAAATGGGTCGACCTTGACATGACAATTCCAATGTATTTTTCTCATAAGCATGAGCACATGCTTTTTCAATAACCACCGTTTGAAAATTTACTTGCGACGGATTGCCACCAAACTCTTCAAATAAAACCAATGTATTCACATCATTTTCCATAAACGAGCGAGGAACGTGATACCTAACAAATCAAACAGCAAAATTGTAAAAATGATAAATTTTCAGATAAATAAAATAAAATAAAATTTGACCTAAAAGACTAAATTAATCTCACCATCTTTGAGTTGGTTTGCCGCAACCAGAAACACATTTGTCGCCATTGTATGAATCGCGATAATCACAAATGTCATCACTACATCCATCCTCATCAGCAAGAAAGCTTGGCCAATAACGACCAATGCTATGGCCATTAACCCAAGCTTCACCTTTCCCAAGACCTAACAAATCTAGTACAACAGGATCTTTTCCCAGAGGAGCTTTAAAAGTTGTCTGAAAATATCATATCATCAATCATTTAATTAGATAAAAAAAGAGAAAACGATAGTTAAGCAATTTTTTTTATTTTATGAAATGAGATAAATACGTAGGTTATCCCTTGACCCACAACACACGAGTGAATTTGAAATAGTCCCACCAAACTTATACCCGGGTTGAATCTAAGAATCACTTCGCACTTGCACAATAAAAAGACTCGAACTCAAATACTTTTAACGAGAAAAACGAACTCTTACCAATAAATATTTGTTGGCAATTACAATTAAGTAATTTCTCGTACCTTATACCATGTCATCATTCTATTTGAAGGAAGACTTTCTGTTGACCACTTTGAAGCAGTTGGTGAATTTGGACTAAAAAGTTTGTTCTCAAAGCCAAGCAATCCAGTCTTATAACTCCATTTATGAGTTGACAAATCTTTAACTACTCTTTCATCATCCTTTCTCCCAACTATCTCAACTGGACCAGGAATTCCACTTTGAATCAAGTCAAACTGGTAACCATAATTCTGTACAAACAAAAGTAATAAAAACTTGTTATATTACAATCTAGATTTTAAAAAAAAAATTTAAAATTAAAATGTTAATCTACCTTCATGCCAACAGTAACACTAAGCAATGCAATTCTATTAATTCCAGGATTCAATTTGACATTCTTCTCAAACACATAGCTGAAGACTTCATATTTGGCCCATTGAGAACCTGAAATTAAATAAAAATGTCAGTTGAAAGAAAATATTTATAAATTTAAATATCTAAATTATAGTACTAAATAAAGGGTTTCAGTATATCAATTAATTACCAACATATTCTCCGTTAACATATGCATGAAGAATTTGACCACTGCCCTTTACCCGAAGAGTCATATTGTCGCTCCAGATTGGATCATCATTTTTAAGGTTCACACTATTCAAATTAAAAGATGCAAAACAAAATCAGTAACCCAAAAAAATGAAAACATTATATAAGAGTTGAAACTAATTAGCGGGTTCCGATTAAAGCATGCTTTAATCACTTAAATCACATGCTTTAATAAGAACCCAAACGTCGTTATTACCTTGTCATATACCAGAGATAGTCACTAGCATCATTAGCAACATCTTTCTGATCAATAATTTGATTTGCAGAAATGTCTCCCTTCCCTTGAACAAGGGCTTGATCAATTATCTCAGGCCTCCACATCCATTGAAGTGAAGCAGGTTCAGTTTCAGCTTGATTTGATTTTTTAACCATCACTGAATTTTGAGTATTCACCTGATCATATATAGAAAATAATTAAGAATCATTTATATTATATAACAGTACATTATAAATACATATTATAGTTTCCAAAATTACCTTGGCAGTATTGTAGACTACATTTTTACAATCAGGAAGAATAGAAATAGACCATGCAGGAACAATGTAATTAGTGCCTTGAAAGGTGATTGGAACATCAGCAGTCGCATTTGCATTGCCCAAAAAGCAACTTGATGCGTCCTCAGTAGCATAAATGGTGGCCTATATATATGGCATATACAAATAAATACAACATTCACATATGATTAAGTTAAATATATATTAGCATGAAAAATAAGACCAGTGAAAAAACTAGCATTTTTAATTGATCCGTATCAGGTCTAGGTCGACCTTTTCTCATCCAAATAAGAGAATTTTTGCACATACCTATTTTTGTCTCGGTTACCCGCTAACTAAAACACAAGAATGATCTGTTACCCACAAGACCTGACCCGTATCAAACCTGAATCGACATTTTCTCACCCAAATCGTAAAACCCGACCCATATCAAGACAGAGTTGGCCTTTTCTAAGCCAAATAGGATAATTTTTTCCCATATCTATTTTTTGACCTGTTAATCCGTTATCCATAAGACCCATATCTAATATTAAGTTCATATTTTAATTCTTATATATATAATTTAAAATGAAAAAAAAAACAAAAACAGATCTTACCGTGACTTTACTTCCAAAATCCACACTAGATATGTTTCCATAAGTAAGAGTCCTCTCCATTGACTTCAAAACTTGATGAAGTTGTTTCAAATGACCCCATTTTGGTTGATTCAAATTGCCTATCATCAAAATTATAAATATTGTAAAAAAAAAAATTTTAAAAATAACAAAAAATTTAATCATGTTCTGGAAAAAAATTAAATTAAAGGGAAGTATATATAGTACCATATTCATCAAGAGGTGCATCATAATCATATGAGGTAGTGATGTATGGACCTCCTGCTGTTCTTCCAAAATTGGTACCACCATGATACTGCAAGAAATCATATTTTAATTTTTTTAAATATAAAAAAAGAATAATTTTTAACATAATTACTACATATTTCAATCGAATAAAAATTAATTAAAACCAACCATGTAATAGTTTTGAAATGTGCCTCCAAATTGAAAAAATCTTGCAACAGAAAAAGCAACATCCTCAGCAGTCCTGAATGGGTCTTTTCCACCCCAACTTTTAAACCTAAAAAATGAAATAATTTTACCTCAATTAATTAATTACTAATTACTATATAGTCTAAGCAAAGAAATTAATAATTAAATAATAATACTCACCATCCTGTCCAATTTTCAGTCCACATTTTAGGACTATTGGGATTATTTGGAGTGAATGAATCACAGTAAAACCCATTGCATGTGTCAATCTGATAAAAAATAAAAAATAAAACATTAATTTTAATTGAAAAAATTTAAGAAATCTTAAAATTTAATTTAATTTAAAATTTATAAAAAAAATATAAAATATATATACCATTGGCTGTGGAGCATCACTCTCTTGGCACATGATCCATGGAACCCCAATGTTAAGTGATTCAGCCATGTTTGCACACCAGTTAATATATGCTTTGCCAGCATCTCCATATTGTGATACGAAATTTCCATATTCATTCTCAATCTAAGAGACAAATACCAAATTTAATCAATATATATATATATGTATATATATATATATATGTGTGTGTGTGTGTGTTTGGTATCTAAGAAAATGCATTACTATATATATACCTGAGCAAGAATAATGGGACCTCCTTGAGATGCAAAAAGCTTTTCTTCTTTAAGCATATCCACGATCAAGGTTGTAAAGTTTTGCATTTCATTCTGAAAAGAAAAAAAAACCCAATTTGTTATTAAAAAAAATTGAAAATATGCATACATAATCAGAAAAAATATTCAATGGAAAAATGAAATTTTAATTACCATGAACACATCATTCACAGTTCGAAGCTCAATACCAGGCATGTTGTGCAACCATACAGGGAAACCTCTAATTAATTATGGACAAGCAACTCCATTAAGATAATTTATAAGCTAGTAAAATATATATATATATATATATATAATTAAACAAAAGAAAATAAATAGTATAAAAAAAACATACCCATAATTCCATTCAGCACAAACATAAGGTCCAATTCGAAGAACTGAATAGAGTCCTGCGTCTTGAATAGTTTTAATAAACCTTACGAGATCATGGTTGCCCATAAAATCATATTGACGACGAAGGGGTTCATGAGCATTCCAAAACACATATGTCTCGATTGCATCTAATCCACCTTCCTTCGCTTTCTGAATGAGATCCGGCCACATCTGAAAGGTATACGCACGTGTATACATTAGTTAGTAATCTAAACACATTGAATATATGCTACATAAAGAAAATAATTCATGACAACTAATTACTTCTGCAGTGCTTCGTGGATAGTGAATTGAACCAGACAGCAAAACCCTACGTTCGCCATTGATTGTGATCGCTCTTCCATCATGAGAAACAATGGTAGCATGACAACAGGTAGTGAACATCAGAAAAATAAAGCATAAGCAAAGAGCAGAAAAATTTAAAGAAGCCATTTTTCTTTTCAAGAAAGGAAAGAAGGGAAAGTACAAAACAAAACAATGAAATTCCATGTATTTATAGGGCCACCAGTTTATGAGGATAAATCCATGGATTATTTTGTGATTATCCTTGAATGATTTGAATTAGTTTTAATGTTATATTCTGTTGAAAGATATAATATTTTGTTGTTAGAAGTTTTATCAAAATCAAATTTTATCTATATTAAATTTTGAATTAGCCTATACTCTAGATGTTTGTTACCCTTTAAATTTTTGTCCATTATTTTTAGGGTAAATCAGAAAAACGTAAATAATAATTACTATCACTCGAAAATTACACTAATTAGCCTATGTATTATCATGTAAGTTTTGAAAATTACACTAACCTAATTGAGATTTCGGTAGGAAAAGAGAAAAACTAGATAAAAAAAACTTGGTGATTTGTGTTATTTTGTATTTTTTGGTTTATGACAGTTAAAGTTTGAAAATTAATTTAATTTTACGTTCCCTCAAAAAAATTATACTAACCTAATTGCAAACCATTTTTTTCTTTTATGGTTGATAATAAGTTTATTAATTTCAAGCTTTCTCTCAATTTAAATTGTTTTCAAAGCACGAGAGAAATAAAAAAGTGCACCTAATTGAATTTCAAGATTGATAATAAATTGAGTTTTGTTGTAATTAAGCAAATTGATTAACAGTAAAATTGAAGTGTAAAAATACCATCACTTGACTTGGTTCTCTTTTAATATAGATATATAAGTTGTGTTACGTTGTAATTAAGTAAATTGGTTAAGGGTGAAATTAGAACGTGAAAGTGCCATCACTTCAGCTCTTGCTTATGTTGTAACTAAGCAAAGTTGTTTAGGGTAAAATTGAAATTCAAAATATCATCACCCATAATTAAGCAAATTGGTTAAGGATAAAATTTGAGAAAAATACCATGAATTTTATTCAATTTTCATTATCAAATGAAGATGATCTAAATCTTTAATTATTAGGGCGTAAGATTCATTGAGTATTGTAATTCGTGGATTCTCACGATGAAGACATCCATGAAGATAAATATATAGTGGTTAAGATTTTTTTTTTCAAAGTAATTTTCTGAATTGGGTGTGTTGTACGAAAAAAAATAAACAAAAATAGTAAAAATCACTTAAATTTATCAAAAGAGATATTTACTTGCAATAATTTAAATCTTAAGTTGGTAATTAAAGATATACCTTCACTTGTTTGCGTAATCAACTCACTGCACTTCAATGTTATTACTAAGAGTAATGAAATTTCTATGGTAAATTGCGACATCCAAATCAAACACTCATATTACCGATGAGACCTCTTTAAAAATTACCAATGGAACCATCCGTAATTCACTTGTTAGAATGATTTCACTATTGGCAAAATGATAAATTACACAAACTATCAGTGAGAATTACTTGAAGATTATCACTCGAACTGCCAGGATGTCCCAAACACTCAAAAGAAAAATAAGTGTATGTATAGAATGTTGACACTCAGAATGTGATGAGGCTCAGGCTTGAAGGAACCCCTCGAAAAGTTTTATCATCTTTGCAAGCTACTGGCTTGGAAGTTGTATTTTCAGGAGAGGAAGTATGTGCAGCCATTAGTGAATGTGATGGAAATAAGGCGCCAGGACGGGATGGGTTTAATTTCTCCTTCATTAAGAAGTGGAATATCTTAAAAAAGGATGTGATGGCTTTTTTTGGATGACTTTCTTAATCATAGCAAGCTGGTAAAAGGAATTAATCCTTCCTTCATTGCTTTGATTTCGAAAATGAACTGTCGGGCTTTCGCCCTATAATCTAGCTTGATTGGTAGCATATATAAAATCATCGCAAAGATGTTGGCAACCAGATTGAGAAAAGTTATTCACAGTGTTAAGGCTTTAGTCATATAATTCTTATCGAAATGGAACTAAGGCTTCCGTAATCATACAGTTTCACCATGGAATTAAGGTTTCAGTCATACAACTCTAGCCGAAAAGGAGTTAAAGCTTCAGCTCTACAATTCTTAATGAAGTGGATTTAAGGTTTCCACAATCACACAGTTCCTACGTGAAATTTAGGCTTCGGTCATACAACTCCAGTCGAAGAAGAATTAAAGTTTCAACCAAACAATTCTTATCGAAGTGAAACTAAATCTTTTATACTACCATACAATTCCATCATGGAATTAAGGCTTTAGTCATACAAATCATACCGAACTAGAACTAAGGCTTCCGCAGCCATATAGTTTCACTCGGCAACCACTCAATTCTGCAGGGACTTACCAAAAAGTCTACATCGAGGTGCACATGCAATCAAAACGAGAACAACTAGGAATGCATAAAGAAATAACTCTACTCCCTTAGAAAACTCTCGAAGCTTCTAAAAGGAGTGGATGCCATATAATATAGACAAAACTAGCCACTCCATTAAGACCCAGACACGTGGACACGTATTAATGACCAGTCACCTTAGGCTGCATAAGGGTTAGACTTCTCTAAGTAGGCAATGATGAAATCATCGCCCTAACTCTGAAGATTCCATCTTTGGTCAGCAGAGGTCGCATCACACAAATCTCAAGGTGTAAAAATCACATCCCTGGTGACACCCACCTCAAAACCATGGGAATAGGATCTCTAGTGCCATTATAAAGGAACTCAAGCCCTAATGATGGATGAGGCTCTCTCAAGAACACAGAAAATCACTTCGGCTCTCTTTCTACCACTTCGATGCACCTACTGACTTAACCATCAAACAATTTTTTTTGGAGAACCCAATTCTAAGTGACTTTCCTTGTGAGGGTTTGTGTATCACACTGATGTAATCACATGAATGTGGCCAACACCAAACTCCTTTTTTATCAATCCAAGACCAATGGATAAAACTACCCTTTACTTATTTTTGGTATCAAAAAGACTCCAAACAGGAAGTCGAGGAATTGAGTCATGGGGCTTCTGATGTGGATCCGAATCACTTCTTGTCGAGAGTTGATTAACAGAGACTAGAATTGTGATCGCGGAATTACTGTGCTGATTGGCTTGCCAACATATTCGAGAACATGAATTTGGGTCTACATGAGTTCGATAATCCCCTTAGGGTCTCCTCCCCCATTTGCAGAATGATATGTTAGGGATTGTTTGGCCCTCTTTGTTGTAGAGCGCTAGCATTAAATAAAAATAAAAAAAAGGTTTCATGAGTAAATATCTTTTTGTCCTTGATTTGACAATAGTCTAATAAACCCCAAAGATTATAAATCTCAAGTGTAAGGAATATGGAGGGGGAAGTTATCTACAGGGTACCTTTGCAATGGATTTTCCTCTAGCGCTTAATTATTTAAACAATGAATTAGACATCAAAAGTTTTTAAATTTTTAATTAGTTACAATGTTATCATTTTTATCAATATAATGTTAATTTTTTTTCTTCTAATTTGAGATAGTTAAATGAACTAAATAAAAGTTCCAATAAACTATATAAACCGTTTGAAGATGATCGTATATATAATTTTTAAGAAATTTTCACTTGTGCTTTTTTTTTTGTTGTAATTTATCATTATTTAATAGCAAAAAAATAAGAAACAAATTATTTTAGTGTTAAAAAAATTCTTATACTCCATATTTTTTTTATCACGGTTGATCACATTTATATTTACATGTGCAGAAAAAATCATGGTCAAAATTTTGTATCGTTTAATTTTAAGATAATTTCATTTGTGAATAACGTATAAAAAAGCTACATTGCAACTATTTTTTGTGTGAAATTTATAGTATAGGGATCTAAATGCTTAAAGACAAGATTGAGGTTCATATAAAGAGGTAATGACAGAAAAACAATAATAATCACGAAGATGAGCAGCTGGTTTACTTACCCGGAAGAGAGACGACGAGTTTGACATTAAAAGTCCTTAAACAATGAATTTGACATTAAAAGTCCTTAAACTTTCAATTAATTACAATGTTATCATTTTCTTCAATATAATGTTTATTTTTTCTTTTACTTTGAGATAGTGGAATGAACTAAATAAAGGTTATGATAAACTATATAAACCTTAGAGATCATACTACATACAATTTTTAAGAAATTTTCGCTTGCGCTTTTTTTTTTGGTGATTTATCAATATTTAACAGTAAAAAATAAGAAACAAATTATTTCAGAATTAAAAAAAATTCTTATACTCTGTATTTTTTTTTTCACCATTGATCACATTTATATTTACATGTGCAGAAAAAAATCATGATCTAATTCTTTGTATTGTTAAATTTTAAGATAACTTCATTTATGAATAATGTATAAAAAAGTTACATTGCAAGTATTTTTAGTGTGAAATTCATAGTATAGGGATCTAAGTGTTAAAAGACAATAATTCAAAAATCTCTTATGCAATTATCCTAAAAGAAAAAGTCTTGAGATCCAATATTTCACTTTAAATCATTCTATATATGTTTATTTTTAATTAGAATGAACAAAGATTTTCAATACATAAGTAGTTAGTTATATAATATAACGAAGGGAGGTACAGAGGCAACAATTGAAAAGAAGATCGAGGGAGAAAAATCCATGAACTTGAAGAAGAAGGGTGCAGCAGACAACAGTGAAGTCTTCCTTGAACACAAGAGGAAGGTCTGTTTTCTCAATACTCACTTTCTTTCTCAAGTGGAGTGAGTAAAAACTTTTTAAAAACTTCTTTTGGTATATTGAGGAATTGGGGATCGAACCCGATTTCCGATTTCTCTTATATGAAAAATCTTGAAAGTAAACAAGGTCGTTGGATTCAAAATCCCGAGTGCTAACCACTATATAACCCTTCTTTTAATTGGACTTTCAGAAATAGAAAATTGATGAAGCTCAACTCACTATTTTTCTTTTTGGTTTTCCTTTCAATATATATATATATATGCAAGAAAAAATGGGATGATAATAAGAGTGGGCATAAATGCTTCATGTTGTATGCAAGATCACTATATTGTTGGATCATAAACTTAATCCATTATGGGAGCCTAAACCCAAACCCAATCAAATTGGAGTTCAAGTCCATAATCAAGATCCAAAACTGCAAGCCTTCTTCTACCTAGAATTTTATAGGTATGGTAGTTGTACATGTGAATCATTTGGTAACCTAAAATATTGTTAGAACCACCAAGAAAAATGAGGTGTATGGTTATTGTAATTTTGGATTAATTTATTTGTGTGGTGTAGGATTGTTCTTAAGTAATATAAATACCCCTCCCTATTTTGGTTTAATCATCAAGAAGAAGTAAGAGCTTCTAAGTGAGTGAAGAAGCAAAGTCTTATAAGAGTAAGTTCTAGTATCTTGTTTCTTTTGAGTGAGAGTGCTCTTGTAATATCTCTTTAAGTTTGAATAAGAGTTGTTTGTGTGAGTGTTTAATTTCCAACAAAGTGGTATCAGAGCTTGAGTTGGAAAGTATACACTATTGCATATCAAATCGAAGGTCTCGACGAGAGAAATCCGACACCGCCAGAATCTCCCCGATCGAAGTTCAGACGCGCCTCCACGAGCCGCCGGAAGATTGCTGCCAGAAAACCGAGTTGACTCACAGAGTTGAGCTGGGTCAGCCGAGTTGGAGCCGAGTTGACCGAGCCATAAGCCTGTTTACTGAGCCGCTTGACTGAGCCGTCCAAGCCAAGTTGACCGAGCCGTAAGCCTGTTGATAGAGCCGTCCAAGCCGAGTTGACCGAGCCGTCAAACTCAACTGTTGACCAGTTAGTGTTGACTTTGACCGTTGACCGAAAGTTGAAAATTTTGACCAGGTCCCTCCCAAAGTTTTTCAACGTTCCAGATATATCTACGTAATCAGAATTTCCAAATTTTCAACATATTGAGTGATATGGCAAATGGTGTGGCATCCTTCCAAGTCCCGGCGCTCATCAACAACAATTACGACAACTGGAGTATCAAGATGAAGGCTCTTCTTGGCGCACATGATGTTTGGGATATCATAGAAAAAGGTTTTAGCGAGCCAGATAACGAAGCTGCGCTGACCACAGCTCAAAAGAATAGTTTGAAAGATGCGAGAAAGAGAGACAAGAAAGCTCTCTACCTCATCTATCAAGCATTAGATGATGATGTTTTTTAGAAGATTTCGAGTGCAAGCTTTGCTAAGGAAGCGTGGGAAAAGCTGCAAACCTCTTACAAAGGATCCGAGCAAGTGAAGAAGGTCCGTCTGCAAACATTAAGAGGTGAATTCGAATCCTTACACATGAAAGTATCTGAGTCTATTTCCGATTATTTCTCAAGAGTAGTAGCTGTTTCTAATCAATTAAAAAGAAATGGTGAAAAGTTAGAGAATGTGAGGATAATAAAGAAGATACTATGTTCGTTGGATTCCAAATTTGAGCACATCGTCGTGACGATTGAAGAAACTAAAGACTTAGAAGAAATGACGATCGAGCAACTCCAAAGATCATTACAAGCATACAAAGAGAAGCATAAGAAGAAGCAAGGGTTTACTAAGCAACTCCTCAAGCTGCAACTCAAGGATATGCATGAAAGCCAAGGAAATGATAGAAACCAACTTGGCCGAGGCAGAGGTAGAGGCCGTGGACGAGGTGGAAGTCGCGGTCGTGGATGAGGTTGGAATTACAACAACAACAATTCCAACAATAACTACGAGAAAGGAGAAAGCTCAACACGAGGCCGTGGAAGAAGCAATCTAAACTCGAGGAATGACAAATTTCAAGTTCGATGTTATAATTGTCAGAAGTTTGGGCATTATGCTTCAGAATGTAGAGCTCCTAACAACAGAATTGAGGAGAAGGCCAACTACGTGGAGGAGAAGACCGATGATAAAGAAACTCTTCTTCTAGCACGAAAAGAGACTGATGGTGTCCAAACAAAATCCTGGTATCTTGACAGTGGTGCAAGCAATCACATGTGTGGAAGAAAAGACATGTTTGTGGAGCTGGACGAGTCAGTAAGTGGAAATGTCTCATTTGACGATGATTCCACAATAGTAGTAAAAGGGAGAGGTAACATTCTTATCTGTTTGAAATACGGGAGACATCAGTTTATTTCCAATGTCTACTTTGTGCTCAATATGAAAAGTAACATCTTGAGTTTAGGACAACTGTTAGAGAAAGGTTATGATATTCATATAAAGGATCATAATCTTTCTATAAAAGATGATAAGAATAATTTCATTGCTAAAGTACCAATGTCAAAGAATAGAATTTTCCTGATCAACATACAAAACGATGTTGCAAAGTGCCCGAAAGCTTGCTACAGAGATGCATCATGGCTATGATATCTTCGTTTTGGGCATCTAAATTTTGGAGGTCTAAAGCTACTATCCAAGAAAAAGATGGTGAAGGGACTACCTCGCATCAACCATCCTGACCAGCTTTGTGAAGGGTGTCTAGTCGGGAAGCAATTCAGAAAAAGCTTTCCAAATGAGTCAGACTCAAGAGCCAAGAAGCCACTCGAGCTCATCCATACCGATGTGTGCAGTCCGATCAAACCAAGCTCTCTTGGTAACAATAACTATTTTCTTCTCTTCATTGATGATTTTTCAAGAAAAACATGGGTATATTTCTTGAAACAGAAGTCAGAAGTTTTCGAAGTCTTCAAAAAGTTCAAAGCTGCAGTGAAGAGAGAAAGCGGTAGAAAGATCAAAGCTATGAGATCCGACCGAGGATGAGAATTTACTTCTAGGGAGTTTCAAGAGTTCTGCGACGCAAATGGAATTCGTTGACCAATGACAGTTCCTAGATCCCCTCAACAAAATGGTGTAGCGGAAAAAAAGAACCGAACTATCCTCAACATAGCTCGGAGTATGCTCAAAAGCAAGAAACAACCCAAGGAGTTTTGAGCCGAAGCAGTGGCGTGTGCGGTCTACTTATCCAACAGATCTCCAACAAGAAGTGTTTGGGGAAAGACACCGCAAGAAGCATGGAGTGGAAGAAAGCCCGGTATCTCCCACCTAAGAGTTTTTAGAAGCATAGCCCATGTTCATGTTCTAGACAAGAAAAGAACAAAGCTTGATGATAAAAGCGAGAGTTTCATCTTCATCGGCTATGACGCAAATTCAAAGGGCTACAAGCTGTACAATCCGAACAATAAGAAGGTTGTGATTAGCAGAGATGTGGTGTTTGACGAAGAAAGACTATGGGATTTTGGATCTCATATAGATGACTTCAATTTCTCTCCTCCATTTGAAGATGAGCTGACACAAATAGAACAGCCTGGAGAAGCCCAACAAGAGCCAACAACTCCACCTACTTCACCAACATCAACTAACCACGGAGACGAGTCACCTTCATCATCTTCAAGTGGGAGTCAAAGTGAAAGAGATGTGCAACGAACAAGAAGCCTTCGAGATCTCTATGAAGTGACTGAACGACAAGATAACCTTACATTATTTTGTCTATTTGCTGATTGTGAACAAATGAGCTATCAAGAAGCTGCAAAAGAGAGGAAGTGGAGAGACGCGATGAATGAAGAAATCAAGGCTATCGAGAAGAACGACACATGGGAACTCATTTCATTTCCCAAAGGGCACAAGGTGATAGGTGTCAAATGGGTCTACAAAACAAAGCGAAATGCTAAGGGAGAGATTGAAAGACACAAGGCGAGGCTTGTTGCAAAAGGCTACAGTCAAAAAGCTGGAATTGACTACGATGAGGTATTTGCCCCTGTTGCTCGGTTGGAGACTGTTAGACTAATTATTTCCTTGGCAGCTCAAAACAAGTGGAAGATACAACAAATGGATGTAAAGTCTGTCTTCCTAAATGGAGTTCTTGAAGAGGAAGTATACATTCAGCAACCATCAGGCTACGAAGTCAAAGGCCACGAAGACAAGGTGTTGAAGTTGAAGAAGGCTCTTTACGGGTTAAAACAAGCACCAAGGGCATGGAATAGCTGAATCGACAAGTACTTCCAAGAGAATGGCTTTAACAAATGTCCCTATGAGCACGCTCTATATATCAAGATCAAAGATGGAGATATTTTGATCGTGTGCCTCTATGTAGACGATTTGATCTTCACCAGAAGCAACCCAAGCATGTTCAATGAATTTAAAGAAGTGATGACGAAGGAATTCGAGATGACAGACATGGGGCTTATAGCGTACTACCTTGGCATTGAAGTTAAGCAACAAAAGGATGAAATTTTCATTTCACAGGAAAGCTATGCAAAGGAGATCCTGAAGAAGTCCAAGATGGAGAACTGTAAGCCGATAAGCACACCGATGGAATACGGAGTCAAGATGTCCAAACATGAAGAAGGCGAAAGTGTAGATCCAACATTTTTCAAAAGTTTGGTGGGAAGTCTATGCTACCTAACTTGCACGAGACCCGATATTCTTCACGCAGTTGGATTGATTTGTTGTTACATGGAATCTCCAACAACCACCCATTTTAAAGCCGCAAAAAGAATTCTTCGCTATCTAAAAGGTACAATTGACTTTGGCTTGTTCTATTCAGTTTCTAATGATTACAAGCTTGTTGGATATAGAGATAGTGATTGGGGTGGAGACATAGAAAATCGAAGGAGCACTACTGGATTCGTATTTTTCATGGGAGATACTGCTTTCACATGGATGTCAAAGAAACAATCGATTGTTACATTGTCCACTTGTGAAGCAGAATATGTTTCTGCTACCTCTTGCGTTTGTCATGCAATTTGGCTTAGAAATCTATTGAAGGAGATAGGCTTGATACAAGAAGAGCCGACCAAGGTTTGTGTCGACAACAAGTCAACCATTGCCTTAGCAAAGAATCCAGTATTCCATGATCGAAGCAAGCACATCGATATTCGCTACCACTATATAAAGGAGTGTGTTGCAAGAAAGGATGTGCAAGTTGAATATGTGAGGTCACAAGATCAAGTTGCTGATATTTTTGCCAAGCCACTGACAAGCGAAAACTTCATAAGATTAAGGAACTTACTAGGGGTCACAAGATCAAGTTTAAGGGGGGGTGTTGGATCATAAACTTGATCCATTATGGGAGCCTAAACCCAAACCCAATCAAATTGGAGTCCAAGTCCATAATCAAGATCCAAAACTACAAGCCTTCTTCTACCTAGAATTTTATAGGTGTGGTAGTTGTGCATGTGAATCATTTGGTAACCTAAAATATTGTTAGAACCACCAAGAAAAATAAGGTGTATGGTTATTGTAATTTTGGATTAGTTTATTTGTGTAGTGTAGGATTGTTCTTAAGTAGTATAAATACCCCTCTCCATTTTGGTTTAATCATCAAGAAGAAGTAAGAGCTTCTAAGTGAATGAAGAAGCAAAGTCTTATAAGAGTAAGTTCTAGTATCTTGTTTCTTTTGAGTGAGAGTGCTCTTGTAATATCTCTTTGAGTTTGAATAAGAGTTGTTTGTGTGAGTGTTTAATTTCCAACATATATATCACTTGGGGTGGTAATGAATACTGGAATTGGAAATGTTTTAAGGAAACAAAGTAAGGTGACCAGTTGTCAATTTCTGTTTCAGACCATAAATAATTAATGTTCTAACTAGCTATTGGGTGGATATATGCAGTGATGAAAACATTGAAGTAGCGAAACTAAGCCATGTGTGCTGGTTTGATGTGAGAGGAAAATTCAAAGCATCAGAGCTGTCAGCAGGAGTGGAGTATGAAACTGTGTATAAAGTTAAGTTAAGCAAAGGGGCATCTGGGTGGGAATTACCCATCACGCTTCGACTGACGCTCCCCAATGGCACAACCCGAGATCGCCAAGTTAGCCTTTTGGAGAAGCCTAGAGGGGAATGGATAGAGCTAAATGTTGGCAACTTCTTAGCAGAGGATAGAGAGACAATAAGAGAACTGTGGTTTGATCTTTACCAGCATGGTGGACATTGGAAAACCGGACTTATCATTTCGGCTGCCATTCTTAGGCCAAAAAATTGAATGGAATGAAAAGTACTAATGAATGTAATATATATATATATATATATATATATATATATACATATATATATATATATATACATATATACATATATATATACATGTTGTATTTCACAATAGTGTTTGATGACGTTGTATCGCATATGGTTCAGTTTTCAAATTTTTTAATATTTTAATTTAATGTTTTGTACCTATTTAAACCAACTTACTTTAAATTAACTTAAAGAATGTACCAAACGTGGCCAATGTGCTCGGACTTCTCTAGTATATAAGTAGGACTGATGATAGCAGACTATGCATCAACTCTTGAAGCAGTTTTGTCACATGCATTTCTTCATTTATATTGGATGATTCATGATGTATGTAGTCCATCTTGTTGTGGGCGTTTCATAATTATGGAATTTTCATGTTAAAACATTTTTTTTTAAATCAAATTGATTTAGAAATTGGAAGCAGATGCCTACAAAAACAGTATTGTAATTTGCTCATGAATTAAGAGAATTAAATATGCCAAACTTACGATATCTGGGATGGGATTCCTCTCCAATTTCTTTCTTCACAGCTCTCTTTAGATGTTGGTGGTTAAATAATAGTTGTCTCTGTTTAAGGGTTTTATAAAAATAAAAAATAAAAAACGTTGTTGTGCATGTGGGTGGCCTATATCAAATTTTCTAATAAATATTCAATTTTTCTTGATCCATCTTTCTTTGAGGATTTCTCTTGGCATAATATTGAATACAAAGACAATTATATTTTGTATGTGTACCTCTTCTACTGGATTTCTCCATTTGTTATTGTTAAAGTTTAGTTTTTAATAAACAAGCCAAAAACTTATCCATCTGTCAATATTCCCTATTTCTGTCGTGTTTCAATATTGTTAAAACCATGGATGACATGAACAATACTTCGTTTAAGACTTTGACATTTATATTTTGTATGTGTGAGTATCTCTTCAACTTAATTTCTCAATTTGTTATTGTTGAAGTTTAATTTTTAATAAACACGCAAAATACTTGTCATCTTTTAATATTCTCCACTTATCATCTTCATTATTATTTTTGGTGAAGAAAATGCTTTTGGCAATTGAAAACAATGTGTGTGTGTGTGTATATATATATATATATATATATATATATATATATATATATATATATTTCAAAAATAACAATGAAAATGCATCAAATTTAGAGCGTTAAAAAATGAAAAATACGCGTATTCAGATGTTTTAATTAATTCAGTTATCAAATAATGTAAACACTTAACCATTCAGTATTCAGATATTGTCTTTTATTGGTTCAACACTATTCATATGCTCATTCGATATTCAGTACTTATCACTTAAAAAAACAAACACCGCCTTAATCATTAGGCTAAGTTCATATATGGTCATGTAACTTCTCTAATTATCGATTGCCATCTTATTTTTTATTTCATAATATATTATTTTTCCGTTAATATATAAGTGATTGTTCTTAAAATTCCATTTGGAACTAAACGAAAATGAATTTCTTTTTTTTTTTTTCATATGAATTGAAATTAGAATTCATTTAAAAATAAGCTAAGATGAATTTTTATGTTTGATTTCTTATTTTAAATTGTAGAATTCATGTGAATTATCATGTTTAAAATGTTTGAAATAAATGAAAAATTCAAAAGAGGAAAGAAAGGAAATGGAGAGGGAGAGGGAGGGAAAGACAGAGGAAAAGACTATTTTTGTCAACATAGTATTTTACTCTTCATTTGTAAATTCTATAAATTTTGATAGATCTTGCAACAAACCAACTCAATTTTATAGTGAATTCATCTAGAAATTAATTCCAGAGATTTTTTTTTCTTTCGCAATGGCAATTTTAAATTTCGAAATGAATTCCATAAAAACTATAGAATTTTTCACTTATATTTTTAATGTCCTTCCGTAGTTGTCTCTTTTGTTTATTTTTTCATGCATGAAGTAAATGTGCCAGCACACGGTGAACAATAAACTTGATAAAAAGAAATATTTCAATAACGTTACGTTTGGTTGTTTGGAATTAAAACTTGAAATTGGAATTGAAATAGAATTATATTTTTTTTAACATTAAAATAGTTTAAAAAATCATGATTCTACTTCAATTTAAATTTCAAACTTCAATTTCAGATAACCAAACATAACATAAGTTTTTTTTTTTTTTTTTAAGTTTTGGAGGGAGCTCGGGTTTCCTCCGGTCCCCCATTCTCTGCCCTTGATTGCAATTATGCATTATTTGCTTCATTTTGGACAAATTACTTAAAAGAGAATCTAACAAAAGAGAATCTAACGCGTTTAGATTTAATTTTCGAAAAAAAAACAAATTCAAATAATTTTATTTTCAAAGCTCAATTTCCCACGTTGATAGATTCATTGTAAATTATTGCATAATAGAAAAGTCTTTGTAAATTAATGTATGATGATGATAGAAAAGTCTTTCCTTATATTATTTTATTGTGTCCGTGTGTAGTTGCGTTAATTACAACATGCAAAATAAAAATGCCAAAGGAAAGTACCTGGATTGGTAGACAAAGCAGAATCAGGTTGGGTAATAGAGTTAGAAATAACCTGTTTTAGGAGGACTTGAAAATCATTGGTTGAAAATATTGGTGTTGAGGAACTATTATGAGAACCTTTAGAAGCAACAACAGTGGTGAACCGAGATCTAGATTTAAAGGTAGACTGTATACCTGATCTAGATAGAATACTTCGAAGAAAATTATATTTCGGTGGTCGGATGGGACAATCTGCAAGAAAATGACCATTTTGATGACAATACTAAAAAACCTTATTTGGACAATATGTAATAAAATGTCCAGACTTCTTACATTTCCTCTTATTGATTCAACACTATTTAAATGTTCATTCAATATTCAATACTTATCACTTAAAAAAACACCACCTTAAGCATTAGGCTAAGTTCATATATGGCCACGTAACTTCTCTAATTATTGGTTGTCATCTTATTTTATATTTCATAATATATTATTTTCCATTAAAATATAAGTAATTGTTCTTAAAACTCTATTTGGAACTAAATGAAAACGAATTTCATTTCATTTTCAAATGTATTGAAAATAGAAATCATTTAGAAATGAATTAAGATGAATTTTTATGTTTGATTTTCTTATTTTAAATTGAGGATTCATGTGAATTATCATGTTTAAAATGTTTGAAATAAATAAAAAAAAATTCAAAAGTTGAGAAAGAGGGAGGAAAAGAGAATGTTTTGGTCAACATAGTATTTTACTCTTCATTTGTAAATTTTAATTTGCAACAAGCCAACTCAATTTCATAGTGAATTCATCTAGAAATTAATTCCAGAGATATTTTTCTTTCGAAATAGCAATTTTAAATTTCGAAATGAATTTCATAAAAATATAGAATTTTTTACTTATATTCTTAATGTCCTTATATAGTTGTCTCTTTTGTTTACTTTTCCATGCATGAAGTAAATGTGCCATCACAACATGAACAATGAACTTAATAAAAAGAAATATTTCAATAATGTTACGGTTGGTTGTTTGGAATTAAAACTTGAAATTGAAATTGAAATTGAAGTAGAATTATATATTTTTTTAACATTAAATTGGTTATAAAAATCATGATTTTACTTAAATTCAAATTTCAAACTTCAATTTCAGACAACCAAACATAACATAAGGTTTTTTTTTAAAATTATTTTTGGAGGGAGCTCGGGTTCCCTCTGGTCCCCCATTCTCAGCCCTTGATTGCAATTATGCATTATTTGCTTCATTTTCGACAAATTGCTCAAAAGAAAATCTAACTCATTTGGATTTAATTTTCGAGAAAAAAAAACAAATTCAGACAATTTTATTTTCAAGGCTCAATTTCCCTCCGTGGAAAGCAAAGTTGAAAGATTCATTGTAAATTAATACATAATAGAAAAGTCTTTGTAAATTAATGTATGATGATGATAGAAAAGCCTTCCCTTATATTATTATTTTATTGTGTCCGTGTGTAGTTGTGTTATTTCTTTGTTTCTGCTAGCATTTGCTTATCAAGTAAGTAAACGATCAAAGAAAAATCAAGCGATGGTTGGCCCATTGGTTACTGGTCGTTTTTAGACAATGAAAGGAAAGGAAATTATTTTAGACAATTTCTCAAAGAAAAATCTACCTTCTCTCTACTTGCCCCATTGGTCGTTTCTAAAGATTAAATATAACGTTGAAAAATAGTGCCCTTGCTTTTTGATAAGTCAATGCATCAACGTCATGAAGGGTTTCAAATTCAACTTAAAATAATGTATTTAGTCTTTACTTTTTTCACTGACCCTGATTTCATTTATTGTAAAAACCACTAATCCCAAACCACCAAAAAATTATCGACCCCACATGCACTTACAAACCCATAGAATGCATATCAAAGTGAAAAGAAAATTTGAGGAAATCTTGGTGCTTGCTGATGTCGACAGCGGCAAGAAAAAAAAAAAAAAAGAATTTGATGACGGTGGCTTGAATGGGAATTAAGGAAATTAGGGCTTTGATATTATAATAGAAAATTAAAAGCAATAGAGTTCTAGAAAAGAAGAATTGTATTCATCTCCGCCCTTATTGCAATTATGCATTATTTGCTTCATTTTCGACAAATTGCTCAAAAGATTTGGATTCAATTTTCCCAAAAAAAAAATCGGACAATTTTATTTTCAAAGCTCAATTTCCCACGTTGTTAGATTCATTGTAAATTAATGCATAATAGAAAAGTCTTTGTAAATTAATGTATGATGATGATAGAAAAGTCTTCCCTTGTATTATTTTATTGTCAGATTCATTTGCTTGTCAAGTAAGTATACGATCAAAGAAAAATCAAGCGATTGTTGGCCCATTGGTTACTGGTCGTTTTCAGACAAATGAAAGGAAAGGAAATTATTTTAGACAATTTCTCAAAGAAAAATCTACCTTCTCTCTACTTGCCCCATTGATCGTTTCTAAAGATTGAATATAACGTTGAAAAGTAGTGCCTTTGATTTAGTCTTCACCTTTTTCACAGACCCTGCTTCCATATATTGCACAAATGAACTGAAAAGAAGAAAACAACTCATCAAATACATAATTGATTGATCATTGAGCAATCAAGAAATTATGGCTGACATAGCTATTTCGCTTGTAGTGAGTCCCATAATTAACAAAATCATTGATGCTGCAACCTCTTTGATCGAAGAAGAGATTCTTTCGATCCATCGTGTGAAGGAAGATGTCACAAAGCTGAAAAACACTCTAACCACCATCCAAAGTACGCTTAGTGTGGCAGAGGAGAGGCAACTGAAGGAGCCATCATTGAGAAATTGGCTTGGAAAGCTGAAGAATGCAGCTTATGATGCAGAGGACATACTAGATGCTTTGGCGACCGAAACATGTCTTTGGAAGAGGAAGCAGAAGTCACGTAAGGTTAGGCCTCCATTCAGTGCCACTAAAGCTTTCTACCAATATGATGCGGCCCAAAAGATTAAGAAAATTTCAGCAAGACTAGATGAGATTGCTCAAGAAAGACAAAAGTTCCTTCTCAACTTCACTATTAATGTTGATGTTGAAATTAGCAAGTCTCAAAACCATCCACAAACCGGTTTTTTTGTTGATACACCGGATGTTTTCGGTAGGGAAGCTGATAAAGAAAGATTAATAAATCTTTTGATATCAGATGAGTATGATAAAGAAGGCGATATTTGTGTCATTCCCATCATTGGCATGGGAGGCCTCGGAAAGACTACTCTTGCTCAATTCATCTTCAATGAAATCAGAGTGAAGGATCATTTCGAGTCCCGGATGTGGGTCTCCGTTACAGCTGATTTTAATTTGTCAAGGATTCTTAAAGAAATGATTGAGTTCCATTCGAAGATGAAGTTCGCCGACAACTTGTCTCACAGCCTTCTTGAGTCTCGCTTAATGGAATTCGTGGTCAGAAAACGTTTCCTTCTTGTTCTCGATGATGTCTGGAATGAGGATTACGATAAATGGGAGAAACTTCTTCGAATTCTGAAACAAGGAGATAAGGGAAGCAGAGTTTTGGTTACTGGCCGAAGCGACAAGGTTTCCAAAGTTATGGGAACACAACCTACTTACCATTTGGATTATTTGCCTGAAGACAAATGCTGGTCATTGTTTGAAAAAATTGCATTTAGAGATTGTGATTCCTCGTCAGATGGGGAGCGGAGAGAATTAGAATGCATTGGAAGGGAAATCACAAGCAAATGCAAAGGTTTGCCTTTGGCAGTGAAGGCAATGGCAGGAATCTTGCGAGGCGAGACTGATGTCAAGAAATGGCAGACGATTCTTGCAAGTGATGTTTGGAAGCTAGAGGATGGGATTTCAAAGCCTAACATTCTGCCTGCTCTGAGGTTGAGTTATGATTATCTACCTTCTTATATAAAGCAATGTTTCACGTACTGTTCCATATTTCCCAAGGCATATGTTTTCCGTAAGGAGGAGTTGGTCAAACTTTGGATAGCAGAAGGATTTATTCAATCCAATTCAGAGAAGACTGGAATTGAATACTTTGATGAGTTGTTAGTGAAGTCTTTCTTCCAAAGCTCGAATATAGATAATAAGGTGAGATACAATATGCATGATCTTATTCATGACTTGGCTCAATCGATTTCAACACTCGAATATTGCCAAGTGAAGGATATGCAGTCATGCGATTGCTCTGAAGAATCTCGCCACATCTCATTGCTTTGCCAAGATGTAGAGCAGCCTGCCTTGAAGATTGTCAATCAGTCTAAGAAACTGCGGACACTTCTACTGCCAACTGGGCATGTAAAAAATTTCGGGCAGGCTCTTGAAAAGATTTTCGATTCTTTGAAATACATTCGCGTGTTGGATCTAAGTTCAAGCCACCTCCAGGAGTTGCCAAGCTCTATTGAAAAATTGATGCTGTTGCGCTACCTCGACCTCTCTGGAACTGAAATCAAATTTCTTCCCAACTCTCTGTGTAAGCTTTACAATTTGCAGACTTTGAAACTTTTGGGGTGCCTTTGGCTCTATGAATTGCCCAAGCACCTTGCCAAACTAGTTAACCTGCAGCATCTTGAGCTAGACGAAATGTTCTGGTTCAAGTGCACTATGTTGCCACCAAGCATAGGAAGCTTAATCAGCCTGCAGAATATGCATGCATTTCGGGTTGGCTGCGGAACTGGATTTGGAATTGCAGAGTTGGGAAACATGGAGTGTCTCACGGGCACATTGCATATCTCAAACCTCGAAAATGCAGTGGAGGGAGGAAACGCAAAGTTGAATGACAAGAAACACCTTCAGAAATTGGTGTTTCAATGGAGCAGCAGAGATGTCAGTCCACAAAATGAAGCAGCAGAAGAGAAAATGCTTGAAGACCTGCAACCTAACTCAAACCTTAAAGAGCTCCAAATTTGTCACTACAAGGGCAGTAAATTTCCAGCTTGGATAACGGATGGGCTGCTTCGAAATCTAGTAGTTCTTTCCTTTAATTATTGCACTAACTGCAAAATCCTCTCTCTTGGTCACCTACCTCACCTTGGAGAGCTCTACATCAAAGGAATGCAGGAGTTGGAGGAATGGCCAGAGATGCAATGCCCCTCTCTGCATCGACTAAAGATTAGTAACTGCCCCAAGCTAAGGAAGTTGCCCGACATTTTTCCTAACTTAAGAGCTTTGAAAATAAAAAAGTGTGGCTCAGTACAGGCTCTTCCAGTGACCCCTTCTCTGATGTTTTCGATTATTGTAGACAATCTTGTTCTTGCGGATTGGAAAGAAGCAATGGTGCAATATGCTTATCAAGATGATCAAGGCCAGGTTTTAACCCGAATTCAACCTTCCTTCATTAATCTTTTAGAACTGAAAGTAATAAGCTGCCCCAAGCTGCCTGGACTGCCTAAAATATTTGCTCCGCAGAAACTAGAGATAAATGGGTGTGAACTAATGAGTTCCCTCCCAGTCCTGCAGTTTGCTCAACGTCTTCAGCATTTAGCACTGAGTGTATGTCAGGATGGAACATTAGTGAGGGCAATACCCAATGCCGAAAAATTATATTCCCTGGTTCTCTCCAACATCTCGAACCTAGCCTCTCTTCCAAGATGGCCCCATCTTCCAGGGCTCAAGGCTTTGTACATCAGCGATTGTGAAGACCTCATGTCTTTGTCTGAAGAAGAAGAAGATAGGTCATTGAAGAGCTTGACCTCTCTCGAATTTCTCTCTATTCGAGGCTGTCCAAAGCTTAAAACACTGCCAGATGGACTACCAAATGCACTTAAATGCTTAATTATTGGCTCATGCTCCCACCTCCAGTTTCTAGGCACCAAGCAGACACTGAAGAACCTCACTTCACTAAAGGACCTTTACATTGAGTGCTGCCCCCTACTTCAGTCCTTTCTTGAGGATGGGCTTCCTACCTCTCTCCAACATTTGCTCATTCAGGAATGCCCTCAACTGACAGAATGCTGCCAAAAGGATGGAGGAGGCCCAGAATGGCCGAAGATCATGAATGTTCCTGACCCGGAGATCAATAGCATCAAGGTATCTTCAGCCCCAGATCTGCGAAAGAACAAAAGGTCTTCAGCTTGGTATCGTCTAACTTTTTTCGGTGAAGGTAAGTGCTTTCTGATTCACCAAGACATGAAAGCAACCATAAAACCTTTGGCGTATTGTTATGTGATTACAAACACAAACAACATCATCTCTAAAGGCTATTCAGCTTCATTTTCACAAAGTTGTTTTTATATATGGACCTCATGTTGCAGTATTTAATCAAAGTTCTCTTTCAAAAAACAATCAAAGGATTCAAGAATCCGAAAGTTCCGGAAAAAAAACAATTTTAGAATTCTTAACTGAAGATGTTTAATTTGAAAAGGAGCAGTTCTCTTCAAGTTAGAACTTATAGCAAGATAGAAGCTTTGTTCAAATGCAACTATTCTCAGAAATTTTGTATAGTGATAAAATACTTATAGCTTTCATGTTTATGATACGATGTCCTTGTTAATAACAACTGAATTCACTTGGCTTCTTGAAAAGGCGAGATGGTAAACTTAGAGGTTATTTGTTTACAAAATTTAGTCCTTCCATTTATATATGTTTGTTGTGTTGTGCAAACGAAAGAAAGGGAGAGATTCACTCATTTAGGGACTTAAGATTTGATGTGTTTACAGGATCAAACCGGAATGGAAAGACAAAGCCAGGAGAAGTTTCTACTTCAGCAGAACACGGTCAGTAAGTTTAGAGCTCATAGTTATCATGCTAATGTTAAGTGTATTTACAGCTTCAATTGATGATGTACCATCGAGATCAAATTAGGGTTTAATTTTAACGGACTGCATAAATATTCTTCATTGCTAGTGAATATGATATAGATGATTTTTACTGCTAGTGCCTGGTACTATGAAGAAAACCAGATGGAAAAAAGAAAAGAATGATTTTATATCAGAAAAAAAGGGTACTTTTGGCTTAAACATTATATAGTGTATGTTGTCTTACTGCAGGGCCCTGAATCAGAAGGTGAACAGATATAACAGCTAAGAGGGATGAAGGAAGGATTTCTTGTAGCTTAAAGTTGTTTGGTTCTGGTTATATGTGTGTATTTCCCAATTAAAAAAGAGAAAAAAAAAAAAAAAACATTGAAAGCACTGGAAGACAATGGCTTGAATAATTGGGTACTTTGTATCATATAGTGTTAGTGTACCCTTTTGCTTCTTTGTTATCAGTTATGATTGCTGTAACTTGTAAGGTCAACTTAGACGGCATTTCTTGCCCTTGTAAGTACCTAGTTGTGTGTATTTGTTGAGCTGCATATATGTTCATAATCTGCAGTACCTTTGATAACAATTTGAGCTTGTTCCTTTCTACAATTAGTAGACTTCTTTGTATTTCTCTTCCTATTTGTTCTCTTATATTGATGGTTTTATCTTAACCTGCGTAAGATCAATCTTCTCTTTCATTTCTTAACTTCCTATGTTTCTTCTCAGTTTCTCTCCTGTATCTTGTTTGACAATGGTGGATTGAATTTGCATGGTAGTACTTTTACTTGGATTTTAAAACTCTACTAAAGACAGGAAAAGACATATATATATACAATGGTCTGTACCCAACAGAACCTTCTTTACAGTATTAACATGCTTGAGCAATTTGCGTGATTTTTTTCTTCTTTTTTTTTTTTTTTTTTTTTTTTTTTTTTTTTTTTTTTTGCTAAGCTAAATTAACAGGAGGAAACATAATTTACACAGGTAGAAATTAACTGCTGAAGTCAGGAGCTCACAGAAAATTATACAGAATGAAGAAGAGCAAAAGCAGAATTAATGATCCCAATCCAAACCCATCAGCATCAAAACTACTGGTTTACTGAATTGCAGGAGAAAATGATGAGCGATGACTAGGAAAGAACATAGAAAGCTAGTGCACAAGCAGTAACAATGATAAGAGCAGAATCACCATTACAAAGCTGCCACTACCTTCTGAGTCTCCTGCTTGAAATAGAGGAAGAACATACTCCAAAAGGGTTAGTAGGAAAGGGCCAAAGATAACCAATCCAAGGACTCCTACCATAAGAAAGGGTACTAATGGTGATGGCCCTCTACTTGCCATTGCTCCCTCTAGGATTTTGTTTTGTAGGTGCACAAACACAGCTTCGTGGCAGTTGTAAAAGATAGATTTATAGGAGTAGAAAAGATTACAAGGATAGGTGTTGGTTGCAGATAGAGATGACTTTGAAACAATCTGATGATTCTTTTCTTTGGTTATATGTAGTTAGTTGACCTTGATTCAAGATAAGCAAGCAAACTATGAAAACTTAGGAATCATTTGTTTAATTAGGAATTCATAACTAGAATAGTAGTAATGAAAGGGACATATGTTGTCAACGATGTCTCCAAGAATGTTATAAAAAATTATACAGTAAAAACTAGAGGACAAACAAAGCCAACCTCCCATATATGACAGATTAATGATAATTCTAAATTTACCCATCACACTACAAAACTATCATAAGGTCCAAAATGGGAAAATTAATATTAGGATAAAATAAATTATCATCAAGTTTTGCACATAAGTACAAATAAGTCCACTAATTTGAAAAACTAATAACCAAGTCCTATGGTTTAAAACCTATTAACTAAAACATGAAATGTCATTTACCCTTAACATTAAAAAGAGCACATCAATTGAAACATAATATATGAGTAAAGTTGAAAATATCATTTGACAAACCTAAAATGGTAAAGAACAAGCAAATAAGATGGTATGCAACAAGGTATAACTCCATGTAACTGCAATTCAGAATGAAACAGTCCCCTGCACACGTTAGTTGAGAATACAATTCATTTTTACAAGGCTATCATGAGTGCAATGATTTCACTACTAAAAACTGAACAAAGCGAGAGTGGTTCCATGTAAAAAACTGAGGTCTTCTTGATTTGTGAACAAGAATTTCTCAACTCTCAATGTCAGAAAAACATACATCAATGGCAGGTAGATGAAATAAAAATCTAACCATACAGAAAGGAGGGATAAATACAACTACATGAATGAGTCTGCCATTATTGCACCAAGACAGCATTTGTTCTCCTGCACTATCTCCTGCAAATATAGAATGGCACTCTCTCCTACAACTACAGAATTACAACACTGTGTACAACCAAAACCACTGTGTACAAACAAAACCACTGTGTACAAAAGAAAGACGGTATGAATAGAGCTATTCCGGCACCCTCCCCCTAAATCTCAGTCCAATCACAGTACTGTGGGACTGAACCTAAGATGTTGCTCATAGAAGTTGATCAACTGGCATTAAAGAAAAAAGAACAGCATAAGAATTAATTATTATAAAACTCTTTGATGATTTTATTAAATCTCGAAGCTACTGCAGTATCAAACACAATGAGAATAAGATGATAAATTACCAGAAGTGGATTGTTAGCCTTGAGAAACTTGTTACTCACCATCACTTCTTTTCCGTCAGACCTATTAAAAGTAGGCAACCACATAAGTACAGTATTTATTCACCCAAAAGGAACTTCAAGAAACATAAATCCACAATTAAAGGAACTACAGTTTTAGAAAAATATACTCCATATTAGAAGCCAACATACGAGAACAACAAGTACATTGAAAAGTTCATACTAAATAACCAGCCAGCTGTAACCACGGAATGGAGCTATTCAATATTTTCATTAGCAAAACTGATACTGAGAACCTTGTGAACTGGAAGAGAGACACTCATCCTGATTGCAATTTAGAATACAAGTAATTGAACAACTTAACTCAGTAACCAAGTTCGTCAGCACCTAAATTCAAAATAGGATCAGTAGATTATAGGAGCTTTTACAATCAACCAACAAATGTAAATTTTAACATAATAGATTTGTTTGAAATGAATCAAAAGCAAGTAGCAGTAACAATAGTAGCAAAGTAATAGTAATAGTAATAGCAACAATGTAATAGCAGTAATAATTTACAAATTTCATCCCAAGTTTTCGTCTCCCCCCCCCCCCCCCACGGCAAAAAAAAATTCATAAGCAAATTACAATTGCATCCCATGGTCCTAACGAACAATAAAAAAATCTAACAAACCCAAGTTAAATAATGATGTGGCATCACAAGTTTATCATGCGATGTCATAGATACCCTTGCTAAGTGAGTTGCATGCCACATTTGCACCTTTCTTTGTTTCAACAAAAGACCAACGAAAATTAAACACTTATAGATCGACGAGTAGTTGCTTCACTAAAAAAAACAATAAAAAAAAGTAAATAAAGAGACAGGCGCAAAATACGCATCAGTAAATGAGGGATGGGACGGCAGTTATTGAACACAACCCCAAATCAACTTGACTGAGAGAGTCCCTTACAAATAGCTTCTCGGTGTAGGGCCATAATTCTTTGGGCTTGGACTTCCAAAGCGAGGATTTATTTCTGAAAACATCATCAAGCCCTTTTCTGTTTATTAAGAGTTTATTGGTATCATATAAAACTTTTATGATGCTCAAATCTATTACAGAAAGTGGCTTGATAAGTTTTAGATGAGATGGAGTCTTCATGGATTCCATTATCTGGATCAGAACTTTAGAGAAAATGTGGTTGATAGTACAACGGCAGAAAACTCAATTAACTACAATGAAGGATAAGATTCATTACAACTCACAATATAGTGAGTCAAAATTATCTTACAATCTATATTGATTTGTGGTTATGGCAATCCTGTAAAGCTATTATGCCAATTAGCAATTGGCAGGTGTTATTCACTCTCCCCATTACTCCAGACTCCCTTTTAAATATTTCTGAACTAAAATGGAAAAAGTGAACTAACGTTTGACATGGATGAAAAGTTTTTTAGGGGCCTTGAGAACAGGACACGGTAAGAGGGTAGTTTAGTCTATTCATGCCTATAATAATTTTTTGTAGGAGATTTAGCATCATTCAAGTTGAAGCAAAGGAAAAGTGATCTTTCACTTCGTAGAATCAGGCACTCTGAAAAGAGCTTCTCCCTAATTATGCTTCCGGATCAGAAGAATTTGAGGGAAAAGCTTTTTGCGAGCATAGATGTACCCTGTGCTAATGCTAGTGCAAATATCGTCTCCATCAATGATTTGTCAAAAGCATTAGATAACAACTGTTTTACAGCATCAGCCTGTAATGACAAAATCAAAGGATGGAAATGGAATCAACACATCCAGAAACAAGAGGATAAGCCTTAAGATCATCAAAATTTACTTGTAATGTAAGTTACAAGAACAGAAGAGATCAGGGGAATAATTATACTGAAAAGCTACAGAAGAAACATTAAGAGAAAAAAATACCTTTTTTTTCGTAAGTAACAAGAGCAAGATACTTTTTGATGAGAACAAAAGCAGAGCATATTGACGACTCAGTTCGGATTTTGCATATGAGTCCCCACTAACTGTACAAATTACTCCCAAATTCTTAAGAGATAAGTATTCTTATGGAGTACACAATTAAGAATAGATTTAGGGCTTTTTATTAGGAATTAGAAGTTACTTGGATTATGGGGGAAATTTTGTAATTATAATAATATTACAGATAGCTTAGGAATTTACATTTTAGTAGGGCTAAGATTGGCTTATATATATATTTAAAAACTTGGGTTTGTAGGGTAGCTGATGAATTATGAAAAACAGTTTCTTATTGAAATCAAAACAACTCTATGATTGAGTTTGTTGTTCGTTCATTGCGGTGTTCTTTGCGCCCTATGATTGGGTTGCGGCTCCCATTTGATTTGGGAATATCCATGTGATTTGGATCGTTCTATCGTTTATTTTCTTGTTACTTGTTATTTCTCTCCTACTATTCTACATCATATTCACTTCTACAAGAGCCACACTTAAACCCCTTCTTAAGCGCACCACCCAAGAGTAAGGGAGGCCCTGATGTCTTAATTTCCATGCAAATCTACAAAGAAATCCTACAACCATGACCTTTTATTCTTTTTGAAACTAAGATCGAACTCTTAGTAATGATGATGAAAGTTACAAGACTGTGCCCCATAAGGGGGTTGAAAGATACTGTAGTAGATGCCAGATGTCATTACAGCATTAATGGCAATAAACAAATCCACTTAATAAGAACAATCTGTTCAAATTAAGCATTCTTCTTTTACTAATTAAACTTCATTTCTTTCTTCAATGAGACTCTTATAAGGCTTAAGTGATATTCTAAGGTTATCTCTGTTTGTATTCTCAACAAACTTGCACTAGTTCATTAGCTAGTTTCTATATATATCTGATCACCAAGGCAATCCATAATTTCCAAAAAAAGCAAGGCAAGCTATATCTTTAACTCAATGAAAGAGAATTTTTCTGAATAACAAGTTCAAGCACTCCGAAAAACATCAGGTGTAAACTGAAAGCTTCAAAACTTAAAGGTTATTTAGAAATATATAAATGTAATTTGTCACAACTCTAGTTATAATTGAGAACGTTATGTATGCATTGTGTGATTTATTTAAGCTGCTAAAATCTTAAACAACGCCATAAATAAGCCAGCCTACAAAGTGGGAACTACAAGATTGGAGGCAAGATGGTAAGTAATTAATCACACAAGAACCTTTCAAAAGCTATCTGCATGGTGTCCACTTCTTGATAGAAGACAAATAATAAGTTCAATAGCCTAAGACAGTGATTGAAACTGCCATTCAATATTAATAAATAGATTAAGATCTCAAACTAAATTCTGACCCTTTAAGGAGAAAGATTTCGTTAACTATGACATATTGACATGTTAGCATTCGTTCAAAAAATAGAAGTTTTCTTATAAACATAAAGGATAAGAAGTTGGAGTTAAATGACAAACCTCAATACCATAAAGTTTACGGACGCATCTTGAACATTGTCTGATACAGATGCTGAAAAGCTTATTGGCTTGATAATCCTTGTGATTGTCAAATCGTCAGTATCAGGCTTCTGACTTAAATTATTCCCTGTTACACCAGGACGTCCAGTCCCTAGCCATGCAGCTGTACCACTAGAGCCCACGGTTAAATTTTGTGTTGAATTATGTGGGAGAACTGGTTCGCATGAGGTTGGTTCTTGTGTAAACCTCTTCACGGAACCAGACTTCCTTCTTTTAGCTCCCGTGCAGCCACTCTGAACACGTTCCAGACGATTGACCTTGGGAATCCCATTAGTAGGGCCATCACCTTCAGAAGCCTTGCCTTCTTGAAAATGCATCCCAAGCTTATCCGCATTCACCTCATTGTTGAATATTGATCCTCTAAGTTCACTAAGCTTGGGATCATATTCTGTTTCACCTGTCCTATCATCAACTCTTTTTGTACCATTTGCAGTCCCATTCTTATCAACACGGTTGGCTATTTGGACACCGTAAAGACCTACATTATTCTCTCCTTCCTGACCTGAGCCCATAAGTTGAATTGGGGCAGGAATGTCAGCAAAGCTCAAAATGTTGAGAGGAACAGAGGATAAAGGTCTATCAATGGCACCAATTTCAACACCTGTTACATTATATGCAGCAGGAGTTGAACGATGCTGCTTCTTCTTAAGCTGCGAATGAGGAACCCCATACTTGCGTTTGCGCTTTCGACTATTCTTTCCTGATCGCAGGCTTCCAAGGGTAAAGAAGGAAAATAAATAAATATATTTAACAGATTAAATTTTTATAGCTATTGACTTTCTACAGCTCGGTTTGACTGCTAAGGAAATTGTGGATACGAAAGGGACAACAAATTTGAGATTTTGACAACATTTTTTTCTTTTTACAAGTAAAGAAAAGTTATATGTTACATTATCTCTCTTTAAGGAAACGAAAAGAAACTCAACTTAGCTAAGCCAAAAAGTAGTTAAAGAGTGATGGTATTCTCATTGCTTAATCGGTTTAATCTAAGACAATCTGTAATAAAAGAAATAGATTAAATAGAAAAAGGAATTAAAAATTCGTTATAAATAAAAGATACCTTTCAATGCTTTAGTTTTCTGATAAATCAAATAGATTTAGGAAAATAAAGGAAAAGTAGGGAATCTTACCTTTCCTCGAATGCATCGACAACATCATAACAAGTCTCAAGGTTCTCTACGGGCTCCCAAGTGTTGTCAGTTTCTGGCCATCCACGCCTTTAAACAAAATAAATACATACATAAATAAATAAATAAAAAGCAGCTAGAACAATAATTTGAATAATCTTAATATAATAAGTATCATGATCTTCTCCATTTGAAAATTGAAATGAGTCAAGTTTATGGTGAGATCGAACGCTACACAATCAAATGGAAAATATTTAAATTCAAATTTGTTAAGATAATATTCAAACTCACCATGAACTTGAACTCTATTTAATTTCTCAAATTGAGTGGATAGTGGTCCTTATAATAATATCATTTCTACCGTTCTGTTCCAAATATATATATATATATATATATATATATATATATATATATATATATAATCTTTACCATTGTATCAATGACTAATGATACCAAAAGGGGTAGAAAAATATACAGTAGGATTCTATTATACGGTGAAATCTTACAAGAAGGGAATAAGCGGGGGAACTCACCATTTAATTAGATACTGGAGCAGACCCTATTTTTGCAACATTCAGGAGAGACAACAGCAGAACCATCACAAAGCACAACAACAAAAAAAAAAACTTAATAATCAGATAAAAGAACAATAAATTTAACAAATTTTTTCTCTGCAACAAATAATGCCTCAAAAAAAAAATAGCCGCATTTCAAAAGAATTTTCCTTCCTCTCTTTCTTTCTTATAGGAGTGGAAGCAGCACAACACTCGGAAAAACCGTCATCATCATATAAAAGCACAGCATAGGATACCCACTTGCATATATGTAATCGAAAAAAATAGAAATTTTTTATTAGAAGACTTCATTTGCTTGTTAATTTACTAAGCAATTTCCTTGCTTTCATTCTGAAACCACAGTTCGGGTTCCAGAGAAAAACGCTGAAAAAATACCTCAAATACAAAGAAAATGGCAAAAGTACAATCCGATTAAAGAGAAGAACGAGTGAAGCAACAACAAGAGTGACATACCTTCCTAACCCTTTTACGTCGAATAGCTTCGATTTCATAAAACCCCTCTCCGAGCGTCGGCTTCTCTTCTTCGACCGCTTCTCCTTCTCTTTCCTCTCCTTCTTCATCTTCCTCGTATTCTTCGTCCTCTTCTTCTCCTTTCCGTATCGCACTACTTCCTTCCTCACCATTCGCTATATGCTGATCATCATCAATATCACAAAGAAGCAACTGATCATTGTTGTTGTTCACATGTATACCGATTGTGTTGTGCTCTCCTGAATCAATCGCTTCTACAGCGTCGTTTCCCGCTTGGTCTTTCTTCTCCCATCCTCCTCCTCCCTCCATACTCTTTATGGATTTGTTGTTGAGGACTTGAGAGATTTTAGCTGTCTGTTTTCTTTTTCTCTTCTTGTTTGTGGAAAATGAAAGATTTCGGTGACGGGAATGTGTGTGAGTGTACTTTGGTTGCTGCTTATAAAGGACATAACCTGACACGCCGTTCAAACTTTCTCAGGTTCATACAGAGATCGAACCGATTCTTGTGGGCCAAAACTTGGACCCGACCCTAGGAAACAGCCAGCCAAACCAATACTGGATACTTTTGGTTTTTTTTCATTAAATATTTATTTTAATCATATAATTATTGATCAAATTCTATTTTGAACATAATTTCTAATTGTATCACTTAGATACTACGATTTTATTTAATTTATCAATCTTATCCTTTCGGTGAATTTAATCTTAAATTCTCCTTGAATTTTCGTCTCATTATCAGTTCGACATTACGATGACGTACCATTCAATGCATTTGTGTGTTGTTTATTAATCATCTCAAAATTAATATAGTGTTGAGTGGAAATCTAACAAGATTTTAAGACTAAATTCATTGAAATGATCAAATTAAAAAACTAAACATAGTTATAAGATTTAATTGATAAAATTAAAAATTGTGTGGTAAATTCAGATAATAATTATATAATCAAAATAAGTATTTAGTCTTTTTTTTCCCTCTTTTCCTTTTTCAATCATTTTTTTTATACGTTCACTTCAACATTTTTCGGATAATGAATTTAAATAATCTCTGTAAGGGTAGATTTGGAACTAAGATTTTATTTGTTCTTGTTTTTTTTTTTTTTGGCTTTAATACTTTTTGGCCCCAATTGTTTGCGGGTTAGTGGCATATGGATGCACAACCTTTAAAATTTGACATATTGATGCATAAACTTAACAAAAATGGTGCAATCTCATGTTTCCGTCCAAATTGAGGTAGACGGCGTTAATATTAGAACACATGGGGCACACGTGGGTGAAGGGGGAAAATTGGCGCTAAAACTGGCAAGTAATAAACAGATAAACAAAATAAAAGAAAAAGAAAGGACACTAAAACGTCAATATTACATTATCCCTAAATCAGATTGCCCTAAAACCAAAGAATCTTCGTCATTTTCATCAACAACTTTCTCTCAAAATCTGCCTTGGCTCGTTGTGGGGAGAGAAGTTTGAAACTCGATGGCTTCTGAAGGTCCTCCACTAAAGAAAAGAAACCGCAAGTAAGTGTTAATTTTTGACAATCACTCATTGATTTGAAGTTGTTCATCACGCAAATGATGTGTAATCGCACAAATTAGGGTTTAGTATTTGTAGGCAATGATTGGTAAGATTGCATGCTTATTGAGTGTATAACCTCATTTTGGACAATGGTCGGTAACAATTGCATATAAGTTGCTGAATATGTCGATTTTATCCATGTGTTGTTCATGAGTTTATGAATTAAAGTAGGTGATGTGACAGTAATCATTGATCACAATTTGAAAGAGGTAACATACTATTTTACTATGAACTATATCATATTCTAAATGAGAAAGATTTAATCTCTTGACAAATTGTATTCATTCCAACAAAACTATCACCAACACTAAATCGTGTAAGTAACATGTTTGATGAAAAGCTCAACTCGACAAGATATAATTGATTTTGAGTTAGAATTCGAGAATAAAATAAAGCTTGTTTTGATAAATGAGATGAGCTCCAAACATTTAAAAAAATCTCAATTTGTGCGGAGCTTTCGAATAATTTTATTATTATTTTTATAATTAGACTCGTTCTTTCAATCTCAAGTTTGAGCTAGAACGGACTCGAGACCCGTTTAAACTCAAGTTGATATAATCTAAAGCCTTGTAAATAAATATCAAGTTAAATCAAAGTATGAATTTAAGACTCAAGACGAGTTTTTGAGTCTCTTCTTGAATCGAGCTTGAATACCAAAAAGTTCAACACCACTTGATTTATTTCAACTCCTAATTAACAGCTTGATCATCTATGTTTTCATTAAAAAATATATTTTACACATAAAATTTGTTATAATTAATATAATTCATAGTGAGTTATTTAAAAAAATAATTAAGTTGTGTATTGCAAAGTGGATGATGTGACTTAATTGTAATCATTGATCAAAATTTGAATGAGGTGGCATATAAATTTAATACAGAGGATTTTAATCCTGCAATAAATTGTGTCAGTTCCAACAGAATTACCATTAAAGCTAAATCAAATCGAGTTGTTTTATGACTTGCTTGATGAAAAGTTCGACTCGAGTTCGAGATAAAATTTAAAAAATAAAATAAGTCTTGTTTCTTAAATGAGACAACCTCCAAACATTAAAAAAAAACTCAACCCATGAGCTGGCAAGCTCAGTTTGAATAATTTTATTATTTTGATGTTTTAAATATATTTAAATAATATAATATTTTATTATTATTAATTTCGTCAGTTCGATTTTAAACTCGAGCTCGAGCCGACTTGAAACTTGCATAAACTCGAGTTGATTTAATCCAAAATCCTATGAATAGCCATTAAGTTGAATCAAAGTATGAATTTAAGGCTCGAGTTCAAATACATTCTTTTCTATTTAGTCAAGCTTAAATTCATTATTTTTAACTTAATCTTGAATATCCAAAAGTTCGACTATACTTTATTTGTTTCCACTCTTAATTGACAATTGTAGTCAGTGTGCATGAAAGATAGTTGAATGGCGTTGTCTCAGATTGGGTAAGCATCGAGATATTTTGAGTCTTGCAAGTTTTTTTCTGACTTTTATCCCAAAATAGACCTTTTCTTCCAAATTATTTTCCATAATAGACTCCAGGAAATAAATTTTCCCATTCTAGATACACTTTCCATTATGAGAATAAAAGAATTTTTGAGCACTAATGGCATATGGCGCAGTGGTAAGTTCGGTCTTTGAAATGACGATTTTCTCGTGAGGTTTCGGGTTTGAGTTATATCACTGTGCTGTACATCTTGTGATTTACATCCTCCACAGGGTCTTAGAGCAAAGATTGTGGGTACGGTCGTAATAGTCCGTTATCCAAAAACAAAAAAAAGAATTTTTGGGTTTCCATTTTTTTTTACCTTTGTTTATTCTCCTTTAGCCTTTTATCATCTCTATATCTGCTTGATATAGAAATGGTAAAATAATTTGTTTTCGATTAAGTTTTAGAATTTTTCGATCTATCAGAAACGGATATGAAAGGGATTTTATCTCCATGGAGACGAGAACGAAGATTTTTAAAAAATTTTGGCCTTAACGAGGACGGAAGCGAACAGAGCAATCTTCGCCCCACAAAATCCTTGTCCTTGCCCCATATTATATTATGTTTTTATGTTTTATATAAAGTATATTAGATAAACTTGTTAGTTACTTAATTAACTTTTTAAATTTTTGTTTTCTTTTTTGAATGAGAGATGACATGTACTTGGATTTGTGGGGTGTAGAAATGATATAGTGTTTGTATTTTTTATTGAATATATATTTTATTATTAAAAAAATTAAGTTAATAGAGAATATTTAGTTTTTTAATGAAGAATCTTGGTTTTCATTTATAAACGGAAACAAAGATAAGTATAAAGATTGAGATATTCGAAAATTTTCGACGGGACAAGAGAAAAAATGAAATTTTCCACGAGAACGGGGACGGGAGCGAAGATTACTTTTGTAAACGGGGACAGTGACGAAGATGATACTCTTAGTTTCCTATCCCGTTGCTATCCTTAACCCGATAGTTTTAAAACTAAAAATTCAAGGCCAATTTCTAACCCAAAAAAATATAAGAAATGTAAAATTGAGATCTAAACAAGGAAAAACTTTTGGGTAGCGTCTATCACGGAAATCGAATGATTTGCGAGTTAGGACTACTTTGGTTAAAAAAAATCATCTTCAGTTCACTCATACATATAGTTAGGACATGTTTGGTAGGTGTTTTTGGAAACAACATTTTATTCTAATCATATTTTTAAAGTTTTTGATCCATTACTTTCTATAATTATTTCTTGAATAGTTATAAAAATATATTAAAATAATAACAAATTTTCTAACATTAAAAATATCACCAATTATAATTAGAGCTAAAAAAAACAAAGCTTTAAGATAACAATTATCCTAACATTATTATTTTTATTTTAATATTGGTGAGAGGAAAATCGAACTTAAATCTCTTATATGAAAAATTAGAGGTAACCCACTAAGCCAATATTATATTATATTATTATTTTACAGTGATAATTGCATTGAAGATCCTTGAATTATTGTTTTTTAGCATTTAGATCTTAAATTGTGAATTTGACAGCAAAGATTTTAAACTTTCAATTAGTTGAACTGTATTTTTTTATGCATTATTCATAAATAAAATTGTCTTAAAACTTGACAAAACAAAGAATTTGATCATAAATTTTTTGTACAAAAAAATGTGATCTACTGAGAGAAAAAATATATGATTTTTTTTAATGCTGAAATATTGTTTCTCATTTTTTTAATTTTTAAATATTGATAAATCACACAAAAAAAATATTTAAGTAGGGAATTCTAAAAAAAAGTTAGATAATCTCCAAATGATTTATAGAGTTTATCGAAACCCTTATTTAGTCTGTTCAACTATCTGAAAGTAAAAAATTAAGCATTATATTGATGAAGATGATAACATTACAACTAAATGAAAGTTTGAGGACTTTTTATGTCAAAATTAATAATTTAGAAATTTAAGTGCTAGAGGACAATAATTCAAAGACCTCTTGCACAATTTACCATATTTCATATTATATAAATAATAGTAATAAAATAAAATGTAAATAGATTTTCTTATAAATTTTGTTTAATAAGTGTAAAAAAGAAATTAAATCTAATTATCGCGCAAATCATCAAATAAAAGATATCATAAAATTTAGTAATTGAACTCAACATCAAGTTTTATCAACTATAAATTATTCGGAAAGATATAAATGTGTTCGACGTTATTATATAATAATATTATTTTTATAGCACTATATATTTATTATAAAAATATATATGTTTCCTTTTCGTTTTTCGTTTACAATTCTTTTTAAAAGATTTTCAATAAATAATAGTAAGTGCTTTAATTTGGTTCAAGAACATGGTATATTTCAAAGGATCCCTTGTAGATAAAGGGCCCTCAGTTAAGGTCTCGCAGGTCCTTAGCAGGTTCAAGAACTCAAGGAAGAGAGACTCCATCAAGATTCTAGAGGCAGGCATCCAACATTCCAAGACCCCTATCTCGTCCTTGAGGGCTCTAACCACCATGTGTGCTTGCTTTCCCCGGTGACAACCTTTTTGACATCAATATCATATTTTCAATATAATTTAGAAACTAATATTTTTATTTTTAAATTTTTTCAATATAAGCTCATTTTCAAGCCGGCTTGGATTGTACGGAAATAACGTAGAATTTTGATTCCACGGACCCGGTTTCGTGGTCGTTACAATAGAACCAGAAAACTTTATTGGTAATTATAGAGAACTACAATAGTAACTGAATAAAAATAAAACATTTAAATATTTAATTACTACTATAGTTTCTTGTAATTATTAGTAAAGTTCCCTGGTTTTATGGTAATTACCACGGAATCGGGTCCATGAGAATATGACTCAATAACGTACCTCTTAGTCTTATTCTTTTTAGGTAGGTCTTTTTTCACGGTTAATTAATCTACTTCCACGATATTTATTAATATAAAAATAAACGTTATGTTGTGAAAGCAGACTAATCACGTGGAAAAAAATATGTACCCTTCTTTTTTTTTTAAATTCTTTGACTTCTTTTAGACTTCTAACAATTGTACTCATTTACCCTTCCATCTCTTTTGTTCTTGAAAAGATTAAACATTAAACCCTAACCTTTTCATCTCTCAACACTTTTTTTTTTTATTGTAAACTTGTTTTTTTTGTGTTTGTGTGTTTGTGAGGAAGAAATAAAAATCTTGGGAAATTTAAGGTTTTTAGTGAAAAAAACTACTCTCATCAAGAACATTCTTAATTGTTAATTACACAAAAGTTGCATCCTCATGTTAAATAGAGCAATAATACGCAATATATGAAGGAAATAAATATTTCATTATAAAAGTCTTTTGGGTATAGAAATTACAAGAGAAAAATGAAGTGTAACGTTCAAGCTTAACATGTTGGAATGGTGGGCCTGATTCAATTTATTTGGAATGTAACCAGTTCCATTCTTCAATTTCCCACTTATTTGTTAGGCCTACTTTTCCTCTTTTACCTTGTGGAAGACTTAATTTAACCGGCCCCATGCCTTGATCCATGCGTGTAAATCAAAGCCACTTGGGTCTATGTCTCCCTTTTGTGTGGGATAGAAATTGTTAAGCCCAATTTTATATTTTGAGTATATCCTTGGATCTTCGGCTTGGGTCCAACCAAAATACATAGGTCTTGTTTGAGTTTGTATTAAATACAATTTAAAGTGGTTCAAACTTCAAAGTTAAAAAAAAAAAAAACATGGCTTGATAATGATTTAAAATCAACTTAAAGCAATTTACTTTGCTTTTAAATTATTTAAATTGACCGTTTTAACTTGGTTTTAAGTCATTTTTAAACAACATCAAATTATATTGAACCATTTTAAATTACATGTTTTAAATCATCTTTGATACAAACTTAAAAAAGACTCTAATTTTAAATCCTATTTAATTTGTTAAAATATTGCCAACCACTTTGATTTTTTTCATCAAAGCCCACTACTTAGGACCAATTTAAAAGGTCTAATTACCTTTGATTGGACTCACCATAATTAAATCTAATTTAAGAGAGTATTTTTTTGAGTCCAAACACAACACCACATTTTTATAGTCCACAACACTTTACAAAAAAATGTATCAACACTAATGCTTTTTGTAAGTTTTGTTTCTCAAACTTGAAAAGAACATTAGAGAATATTTTCGTAAAAAGGTGTGTTTTATCTTTTAATTATGTCTTAATTTTATTTTGTTCTTCATACATTTAATCATAAAATAATCACCAACTTCCACTTCTCTGCTTCTTCTTTTTTGTTTATTTTTATATATAAAATGTGTAATGAAATAAGAGTTAAGTATTAGCTAAAGAAATGGCATGGCATTTGATCCTATGGAAGATGCATGTGAATTTTATAATAGATATGCTTAACAAGTGAGATTTAGTGTGAGAAAAAGGGTTTCTGCAACGGAAATCAGAAAAAGATGATAGCATTATTGGTCGTCGACTATACTGTTTAAAAGAATGATTTCACGAAAAAAAAAATGAGACATTTAAAAAAAGATATCGTGGTGAAATGCATGTTGCAAAATTTTATGTAAACAAAAACTAAGATAGATCATTTGTGGTTTCTGTATTTGAAAAAAAGCACAAACATAAATTGAAGATTCCAAAGAAGCGTCGTCTTTTACCATCATATAGAAATATTAATGAAAATCAAAGCATGATTGTTAACATGAGAAAATACAGCATTAAAACAAATCTTATAATGAACTATTTTTTAAGTAAATCTCATAGGAGTTTAACATGTTGGCTTTACTGAAAGAGATATTAGAAACTATGTGCGTACCGAGTGGAAGAAAGAATTTGGAATGAGACATTAACAAAGTTTGTTAAATTATTTAAATGACATCCAGGTAGAGATTCCTCACCTTTTTTTTTTATACATTCAATGTGATGTAGATGGAAAAATAACAAGTGTTTTTTTTGGTGTGATGCAAACTCAAGAGTGAACTATAGTTATTTTGGAGATGTAGTTTGACTTGATCCCCTTAAGAAAACAAGTAAGTTTGGAATGCCATTTGTTCCAAGTGTTAACCACCCTCTCCAAATCACCTTATTTGGGGTGTGCACTAATTCTTGATGAAACAAAAACTTTCTCATCCTTTATGTTTATAAGAAAACTTCTATGTTTTTGAACGAAAGCTAACATGTCAATATGTCATAGTTAACGAAATCTTTCTCCTTAAGGGGTCAGAATTTAGTATGAGATCTTAATCTATCTAATAATGTTGAATGGCATGTTTCAATTTGTCTTCTATCAAGAAGTGGACACCATGCAGATAGCTTCCGAAAGGTTCTTGTGTGATTAATTACTTACCATCTTGCCTCCAATCTTGTAGTTCCCACTTTGTAGGCTGGCTTATTTATGGTGTTGTTTAAGATTTTAGCAGCTTAAATAAATCACACAATGCATACATAACGTTCTCAATTATAACTAGATTTGTGACAAATTATATTTATAAATTTCTAAATAACCTTCAAATTTTAAAGCTTTCAGTTTACACCTGATGTTTTTCGGAGTGTTTGAACTTGTTATTCAGAAAAATTCTCTTTCATTGAGTTAAAGATATAGCTTGCCTTGCTTTTTTTGGAAATTATGGATTGCCTTGGTGATCAGATTTATATAGTAACTAGCTAATGAACTAGTGCAATTTTGTTGAGAATACAAACAGAGATAACCTTAGAATATCACTTAAGCCTTATAAGAGTCTCATTGAAGAAAGAAATGAAGTTTAATTAGTAAAAGAAGAATGCTTAATTTGAACAGATTGTTCTTATTAAGTGGATTTGTTTATTGCCATTAATGCTGTAATGACATCTGGCATCTACTACAGTATCTTTCAACCCCCTTATGGGGCACAGTCTTGTAACTTTCATCATCATTACTAAGAGTTCGATCTTAGTTTCAAAAAGAATAAAAGGTCATGGTTGTAGGATTTCTTTGTAGATTTGCATGGAAATTAAGACATCAGGGCCTCCCTTACTCTTGGGTGGTGCGCTTAAGAAGGGGTTTAAGTGTGGCTATTGTAGAAGTGAATATGATGTAGAATAGTAGGAGAGAAATAACAAGTAACAAAAAAATAAACGGTAGAACGATCCAAATCACATGGATATTTTCAAATCAAATGGGAGTCGCAATTCAATCATAGGGTGCAAAAAACACCGCAATGAACGAACAACAAACTCAATCATAGAGTTGTTTTGATTTCAATAAGAAACTGTTTTTCATAATTCATCAGCGACCCTACAAACCCAAGTTTTTAAATATATATAAGCCAACCTTAGCCCTACTAAAATATAAATTCCTAAGCTATCTGTAATATTATTATAATTACAAAATTTCACCCATAATCCAAATAACTTCTTAATCCTAATAAAAAGCCCTAAATCTATTCTTAATTGTGTACTCCATAAGAATACTTATCTCTTAAGAATTTGGGAGTAATTTGTATAGTTAGTGGGGACTCATGCAAAATCCGAACTGAGTCGTCAATATGCTCTGCTTTTGTTCTCATCAAAAAGTATCTTGCTCTTGTTACTTACGAAAAACAAAAGGTATTTTTTTCTCTTAATGTTTCTTCTGTAGCTTTTCAGTATAATTATTCCCCTGATCTCTTCTGTTCTTGTAACTTACATTACAAGTAAATTTTGATGATCTTAAGGCTTATCCTCTTGTTTCTGGATGTGTTGATTCCATTTCCATCCTTTGATTTTGTCATTACAGGCTGATGCTGTAAAACAGTTGTTATCTAATGCTTTTGACAAATCATTGATGGAGACGATATTTGCACTAGCATTAGCACAGGGTAACTCTATGCTCGCAAAAAGCTTTTCCCTCAAATTCTTCTGATACGGAAGCATAATTAGGGAGAAGCTCTTTTCACAGTGCCTGATTATACGAAGTGAAAGATCACTTTTCCTTTGCTTCAAATTGAATGATGCTAAATCTCCTACAAAAAATTATTATAGGCATGAATAGACTAAACTACCCTCTTACTGTGTCCCGTTCTCAAGGCCCCTAAAAAACTTTTCATCCATGTCAAACGTTAGTTCACTTATTCCATTTTGGTTCAGAAATATTTAAAAGGGAGTCTGGAGTAATGGGGAGAGTGAATAACGCCTACCAATTGCTAATTGGCATAATAGCTTTACAGGATTGCCATAACCACAAATCAATAAAGATTGTAAGATAATTTTGACTCACTATATTGTGAGTTGTAATGAATCTTATCCTTCATTGTAGTTTATTGAGTTTTCTGCCGTTGTACTATCAACCACATTTTCTCTAAAGTTCTGATCCAGATAATGGAATCCGTGAAGACTCCATCTCATCTAAAACTTATCAAGCCACTTTCTGTAATAGATTTGAGCATCATAAAAGTTTTATATGATACCAATAAACTCTTAATAAACAGAAAAGGGCTTGATGATGTTTTCAGAAATAAATCCTCGCTTTGGAAGTCCAAGCCCAAAGAATTATGGCCCTACACCGAGAAGCTATTTGTAAGGGACTCTCTCAGTCAAGTTGATTTGGGGTTGTGTTCAATAACTACCGTATCACCCCTCATTACTGATGCGTATTTTGCGCCTGTCTCTTTATTTACTTTTTTTTATTGTTTTTTTTAGTGAAGCAACTACTCTTCGATCTACAAGTGTTTAATTTTCTTTGGTCTTTTGTTGAAACAAAGAAAGGTGCAAACGTGGCATGCAACTCACTTAGCAAGGGTATCTATGACATCGCATGATAAACTTGTGATGTCACACCATTATTTAATTTTGGTTTGTTAAATTTTTTATTGTTTGTTAGCACTATGGGATGTATTTATAATTTGCTTATGATTTTTATTTTTTTTGGGGGGGAAGGTGGGTTGACGAAAACTTGGGATGAAATTTGTAAGTGAGTTGCTATTGTTAGACATATCAGCTCCAATAAATTAGCATCTCATCATAATAAATCTGTTACAACTGTTATCTAGTTGTTGCTATAGTTATCTAGTGAATCACTGCAGATTTGTATATTTAGATCATGGAATTTAAACTACTCTGTACTCATCTATATATATATGAATATACATGAGCAACTAGGAATCAATTGAGCCAGACTTCATTTCTTTTGTTTTTCTGATTTGGTATCAGAGCGATCCTACATGGCCTCATCCAATCCCTCTTTTGTTATCCCAAACATTACCTCTTTGGTTTCTGTCAAACTAGATGGAACCAATTATCTGAATTGGACTACCCAATTCATTTCTGTGCTTAGAAGCCACGACTTACTATGCATTGTTGATGGGTCAGAAATCTGTCCCTCTCAATATCTTCTTGATTCCACTGAGAAATCTACTTCTGATCTCTACCCAGATTACTTGGTTTGGCAGAAGAAAGATCAATTTATCTTGGCCTGGTTAAATGCCACTCTTAGTGAGAAGATCCTTTCCACAGTCTATGGATTGACAACATCCAAAATGGTCTGGAATACATTGGCTAGCAGATTTGCTCCTCAGTCCAGATCTCACATTTCCCACCTCAAAAGACAGCTCCAAACATTGCAACAGGGCACTAAAACCTACTCTGATTACTTGATCCTTGCCAAAAATTGGTCTGATTAGCTCACAGCAGCAGGTAAACCTGTTGATGAGAAAGACTTGATCTCCTATGTCATTGGGGGTCTTAATTCTATTTATAATCCTTTCATCACATCTCTTAATTTTGCCACCTGAGACAAACCAATTTCATTTGATTATTTTCAAACTGAATTGCTCAATTATGAGCAATTACTTGAATCTCAAAACAAGACCCTTTCTAATGATGGAACTCAGTTTGCTTTCTTCACAAACAAACCAAAGTTTAACCATGGCAAGAAACCCAAATATCCCACTCAGCAAGGCAAGCCTTCCCACTATAATCGATCTCATGCCAATTCAAACACTCACAACTTCTTCCTTAAGCCATAATCATCCAACAGCCCCTTCACCTCCACTAAATTCCCACCATGCCAAATTTGTGGCAAAAATAACCCCCAGGCCCTTGATTGCTATCACAGGATGGATTTATCTTACTAGGGTCGACATCCACTAGCTCAGTTAGCAGCCATGGCAACCCACTCTCATGGCACACAAGAAGTTGAACAGCCTTGGTACTTGACAGTGGTGCTAACAATCACATTACTTCTGAATTGGATAACTTGACCCTGCAACAACAGCCTTATCAGGGCAATGATCAGGTCACAGTGGGCAATGGAAGAGGCCTGCACATCACCAACACTGGTTCTTCTATGCTTCGTAACTCCAAAAACAAGTTTCTTTTACACAATATCTTGCATTGCCCTAACGCATCTTCTAATCTTTTATCCATCCAAAAATTTTGCAATGACAATAACTGTTACTTTGTGCTCACATCATCTCATTTCTTTGTGAAGGACCTATAGACCAAAGAAATACTTCTTCAAGGGCAGAGTTAAGCTGGACTGTATCCCATGTATCTCAAGCAACTGAAACTCAAGAAATCTAATCCTAAAGCTGCTCCCATTTCCTCTTTCACTGCTTTACAAGGTGTCAAAGCTCCAATCAATATTTGGCATTCTAGATTAGCTCATGCCTCTGAGTCCACAGTTGCTAGGGTCATTCATGAAGCTTTGCTTCCTATTTTTGGTATTGTAAAACAGAATAATCTGTGTGAGTCCTGTCAAGTTGCTAAGAGTCACAAACTTTCCTTTCCCGAGTCCAATAACAGATCTACACATCCTCTTGAGTTAATACACTCAGATGTTTAGATCTCTCCAGTTGTTTCTGTCAGTGGATGTAACCTCTATGTTATATTCATTGATGATTTTTCCAGATTTACCTGGTTGTTTCCTTTGCAATTCAAATCTGAAGTATTCTTTTTTTTTTAAAGTTTAAACAATTGGTTGAAACTCAATTCTCTGGAAAAATCAAACCAATAATGACTGACAATGGTGGAGAATACCTCTCCACTGATTTAAAAAATTTCCTCTCTACCAACGGAATTTTACATAAGCTCATTTGTCCTCATACTTCTGAGCAAAATGAAATTTCAGAGAGAAAACATAGGCATATTACTGACACAGGTTTATCACTCTTAGCTCAGTCCCATCTTCCATCATGTTACTGGGTTGATGCTTTTCTCACTGCCATATATGTCATCAATAGGCTTCCTACACCCGTCCTTAACAACCAGTCACCATTCTTCACCTTATTTAACAAACCACCAGATTACTCATTCCTAAAGACTTTTGGTTATGCATGTTACCCTTTGCTTAGACCTTATAAACCCCACAAATTAGCATTTAGAAGCACCAAGTGTGTTTTTCTCGGGTATAACTCAAATCAAAAGGGGTATCGATGCTTGGATTTAAATTCTCAGAAAGTCTACATCTCCAGACATGTCATCTTTGATGAAGTGAATTTTCTTGCTTCTGATATAAGGGCTCCAGCTGCTGCTTCCTTACCCTTGCAGGATGTTTTTTCTTCCTCTGTCAGTGCCTCACAATCAGGTTCTCCCTCTGATCCCTTGCCTCATAATTCTGTTTCTTCTTTTCTTATTATTACACCTCCTACATTCACTGTCATAACCTCTTCCCTTGATACATCACCCTCATCTGTCTCACCTGAGCCTAGTTTTTCCAATAACATAAGCCCACCTGCTTCACATAATGCTCCCATCTCAGAAACACAACCTGCTCTTTCTCCACCTGCTCTTTATAATGATCTTATCTCTGAAACCCTACCTGTTTCCTCCTCACCTGATCTCCAACTTCCATCACCTAATTCTACTCCTCTCACCACCATAAATCTGCATGCCTCCTCCTCCACTCAAATCATTACACGATCCATGAACAATTCCTCCAAACCTAAACAATTTCTAGACTACCATCTCTATTACTCCACCAAATATCCTCTCCAAGCCCTCTCTACCATCACTTTACCTTCTGAACCCCAAACCTATAAGGAAGCAGTGAAGAACCAGCATTGGCTTGATGCTATGCAAACTGAATACAATGCCCTCGTAGCCAACGAAACTTGGATTTTATGTCCATGACCTTGCCATAAGAAAGTTGTCAGGAATAAGTGGGTGTTTAAACTCAAACAAAAATCAGATGGGAGTATTGATCGTTACCAGGCAGATTAGTGGCTAAAGGATTTTATCAAATTGATGGGTTGGACTTTAATGAGACATTTAGCCCTGTTATTAAACCAACCACAATTAGATTGGTAGTAGCATTAGTTGTTCATCATGACTGGTTTATCAAGCAACTTGACATCTCTAATGTCTTTTTACATGGTTTTCTTGAAGAGGAGGTTTACATGAAGCAACCTAAAGGGTTTGAGGATCCTCATCTCTCTGATCATGTGTGCAGATTACATAAGTCCATCTATGGACTCAAACAGCTCCTAGAGCTTGGTTTTTTAGATTGTCACAAGCCTTACTTGCTCTCGGGTTCAATGGCTCCACAGTTGATACATCTCTTTTTACATTCCATTGAATCACATTTCTGTTTATGTACTTATTTATGTTGATGACATAATAGTTGCAAGTAATTCCTCTTCTTCCATTGATAATCTTATTACTCAACTTAGTGCTGAGTTTGCTGTCAAAGACCTTGGTCCCCTCTCTTATTTTCTAGGAATTCAGGTCACCAAAACATCAGAAGGTCTCTATCTTAGTCAAGGAAAGTACGTTACTGATCTATTGAATTGCACAAGGATGGCTGGTGCTAAACCAACTTCCACACCTTGCACCTCAGGTTCAAAACTTTCCAAATTTTTAGGGGATCCCCTCAATGATCCTACTGAATATAGAACTTTGGTTGGAGTTTTACAATATCTCACTCTTACCAGACCTGACATATCCTTCAGTGTGAACCAGCTATGTCAATTCTTACATTGCCCAACCACTGACCATCTAGTAGCAGCTAAGAAAGTGTTGCGATATCTAAAGGGCACCTTACAGTTTGGTCTCAACTTCAGCAAAGGCTCCTCGCAACTTAATGGTTTTTTGTGATTCTGATTGGGCAAAGTCTCCTGATGACAGGAAGTCCACATCTGGCTATTGTATATATCTTGGTCCCTGCCTTATTTCTTGGTCAGCCAAGAAGCAACCCGTTGTAGCACGATCAAACACAGAAGTGGAATACGAGTCTATAGCATTCACTGTGGCTGAACTCTATTGGCTTCGCATGCTCTTTCAAGAACTGCACATACCACTAACCAATGCTCCCTGCCTATGGGTAGATAATCTTGGTGCTTTGGCTCTATCTTCTAATCCAATATTTCATGCCCGTACCAAATATATCGAGGTCGACTATCATTTTATCAAGGAGAAGATATTTAACAAAGATATACAAGCGGGTTACATCTCGACAGCAGCTCAACCTTCAGACATTTTTACAAAGGGTCTCACTTCAGCCAGATTTTTGCTCCTTCGTGACAAGCTGATGGTTCGAGATCTTTTCATCACCTTGAAGGGGGATGTTAGACATATCAGCTCGGATAAATCAGCATCTCATCATGATAAATCTGTTACAACTGTTATCTAGTTGTTGCTATAGTTATCTAGTGAATCATTGCAGATTTGTATTCTGTTAGTGTTCTGTTAGTAGATGTTTAAATATTTTAATACTTGTATATATCTAGATAACGGAATTTAAACTACTCTGTACTCATCTATATATATGAATATACACGAGCAATAGGGAATCAATTGAGCCAGACTTCATTTCTTTTGTTTTTCTGACTGCTATTACTATTACTATTACTTTGCTACCATTGTTACTGCTACTTGCTTTTGATTCATTTCAAACAAATCTATTATGTTAAAATTTACATTTGTTGGTTGATTGTAAAAGCTCCTATAATCTACTGATCCTATTTTGAATTTAGGTGCTGACGAACTTGGTTACTGAGTTAAGTTTTTCAATTACTTGTATTCTAAATTGCAATCAGGATGAGTGTCTCTTCCAGTTCACAAGGTTCTCAGTATCAGTTTTGCTAATGAAAATATTGAATAGCTCCACTCAGTAGTTACAGCTGGCTGGTTATTTAGTATGAACTTTTCAATGTACTTGTTGTTCTCGTATGGCTTCTGTTAGTTTTAAGGAATGAAAGAACAAGAATTTTTTCTTAGGACAAGGAGAGAATGGAGGAAGATACACACAAAAAATGTAATCTGGAATTCTAACTTGCTGAATTCATATATCATAATGCATAAGCTTACATTATATAACAAGCTGTAAAGTAAAGCTGCAGAAAAATAAACAAGAAACAAATGCACATGGTACAGCACAAACATGGTAGTAATGCAGAAAACATAGAGTAGTGGTGCAGCATCTAACAAGTAGTTGTACAGCTGCACACATGAGGTAGTATGGGCAGAGAACATGGTAGCAATTCAGAAAACATAGAGTAGTGGTGTAGCATCTAACAAGGAGTAGTGGTACAGCTGCACACATGGGCAGAGTGGTGCAGCAGCACCTGATGCAAATCACCAACACTCCTCCTTGCATTAGGAGCTGCAAACTCCATGTCTCTGCCTAAGAAGCTCTCTCAGCCTTGCCACCTCAACTTGTCTCTTTGCTTGTTCTGCAATCTCTGAAAGTTCCCTGTAGCTATTCTTATCATTGAAAAAAAAATTGCTGGTTTCAGGTGGTTGAAGACCATGTAGGGTTCTTTGTGCAGCAGCCCATTGTGCTTCTTTCTCATTTTTGCCATAGTCTTTCTTAGAGGTAAACGCGGTCCTGCTCTCTAGGAGATTATCCCACGCCTTCCCACTCAGCATATAGTAGTTTGCAAATTTGAGCAAGTAAAGTGGGATATATGTTACCACACTATAAAACCAGATTACTCTGGCCCATCCCCAGCCACAGCCCTTTATACGAGCAAAACCCCATTTTGCATAAACTGCTATTAAAGTGCCTACCAGCTGTGCTCTTATGAAAGCACCAACTAACAGACCTGGATGCTCAATGAAGGACCAGCTGCGAGACCTTGTAACAAAAATAAGGGCCTGGCTCACAATACTGACTTGCAGATATAAAGCTGCCATCATTTGCTCATTATGATTCCTTAGTGCTTTAACACCAAATTTGTCTGTGAAGAAGTTGGTGTCTATCATTGCCCAAAAGAATAAAACAGTCATTAGCACCAAGTAACCTCCAAGCACAATACCAGTAGAGAAAATCTTCTTCAGTTTCCAGCTGTCAGGCAGTGGAGATGGCTTCACTTGATCCAAATTTTCAATCTTTTGGAGCATTGCAGGTTTTGCAGGAGAAACATGATCTGAGACCCCCACTGGAACATCACCAGATTCTTTCTCCTCTGCAAATGCACCATGCACATCTGTTGCCTTCTCTAGCCTTTCTTCATCTTCTGGTGAATATGATGATACCTCCAAGCACAATACCAGTAGAGAAAATCTTCTTCAGTTTCCAGCTGTCAGGCAGTGGAGATGGCTTCACTTGATCCAAATTTTCAATCTTTTGGAGCATTGCAGGTTTTGCAGGAGAAACATGATCTGAGACCCCCACTGGAACATCACCAGATTCTTTCTCCTCTGCAAATGCACCATGCACATCTGTTGCCTTCTCTAGCCTTTCTTCATCTTCTGGTGAATATGATGATCCACCTGAAGATGATAAGAGCATGAGATCTGAGTAACTGAGTTCGTATAGCTCTAGGATCTCTGCTTCTTCCATGTTTCTGGCCCTTTCTTGGTCACTGTCCAACTCCTCCTTAAGTGGGTTAAGTGTGAAGCTCTTTCCTCTCATCTTGATGTTGAACATCTCTTGACCAGATGCATCTTTTATCAGGCAGTAATTGTCTTCAAAATGTACTTTGAAGCCTTTCTCTATCAACTGACCAACACTTAACAGATTTTGGTCAATTTCTGGAACATAGAGAACATTAGAGATAAGTTTTGTACCTGAACAACTTGCAATTGCAATGGTGCCTTTTCCCTTGACTGCTATATGTTGTCCATTGCCAATTCTGACTTTTGAAGTCTCCGTGCTTCTTAATTCCTTGAACAGCTCCTTGTCATGTGTCATATGGTTAGTGCAACCACTATCAATTAACCAGCTCTTACTTGAATCATTGCCTGAGAAGCAAGTAGCAACAAAGAGCTGATCCTCCTCCTCTTGATCAGCAACTTGAGCATCTGCTTCTTGCTGCTGATTTTTGCTTTTGCAAATCACAGCTTCATGACCTTGTTGGTTACACTTGCTGCATTTTGCATCAGGTCTCCTCCAGCATTTGAAAGGAGGATGACCCTTTCTGCCACAGTGTTGGCATGGAGGATGATTTCCCTTCGTACCTCCAGTCTTGTTCTTGTTGGTGTTTGCTGTAGCATCGCCACTTGCAACAAAAATCTTTTTGTTCTTCTTCCTCATTTTCCAGCCTTCTTGATGCTTGACTAGAAGTGCTCCTTCAACGACTCCTTCTTGCCTCATGACCCTTCTTTGCTCTTGTGCTTGTAAAGCATTTACGAGCTCTGCCAAGGTAATCTTGGACAGATCCTTGGTGTTCTCCAAGGTTGTAATGGTTGCCTCAAATTTTTCAGGCACCGTTACTAGGATTTTTTGGACAATCCTCGAGTTAGGTAGATCAGAACCAAGCAGTTTTACCTTATTGGCAATGCTTAGAAGTTTGTCAGAATATTCTTTAATGGTTTCTGATTCCTTCATTTTCTGCAGTTCAAAATCTCTGATAAAATTCAGCACTTGCATTCCTCTGATCCTCTCATTTCCTTCATACTCTTTTTTGAGATAATCCCAGATTGCTTTTGCTGATTTGAGTGACATGACTCGGGTGAAGATAGTCGAAGAGACGCCAGCAAACAAATAGGCTTTTGCTTTTGACTTTCTTGTTTTTCTGTCCTTGTGATTCTTGATCTGGGCCATTGTGGGGTTGTTTGGCAGAAGATGAACTTCGTAGTCCTCTTCTACAGCTTCCCAAAGATCCATTGCATCTAGATAGGTCTCCATTCTCACAGCCCAAATTTGATAGTTGTCTCCATCAAAAACTGGTGGAGCCATTGATGAAAAACTGGATTCTCCTTCCATTAGAACACTCAAATGAACTCACAGATCCCTTAAGAATATAGCTCTGATACCAATTGTTAGTTTTAAGGAATGAAAGAACAAGAATTTTTTCTTAGGACAAGGAGAGAATGGAGGAAGATACACACAAAAAATGTAATCTGGAATTCTAACTTGCTGAATTCATATATCATAATGCATAAGCTTACATTATATAACAAGCTGTAAAGTAAAGCTGCAGAAAAATAAACAAAAAACAAATGCACATGGTACAGCACAAACATGATAGTAATGCAGAAAACATAGAGTAGTGGTGCAGCATCTAACAAGTAGTTGTACAGCTGCACACATGAGGTAGTATGGGCAGAGAACATGGTAGCAATTCAGAAAACATAGAGTAGTGGTGTAGCATCTAACAAGGAGTAGTGGTACAGCTGCACACATGGGCAGAGTGGTGCAGCAGCACCTGATGCAAATCACCAACAGCTTCTAATATGGAGTATATTTTTCTAAAACTGTAGTTCCTTTAATCGTGGATTTATGTTTCTTGAAGTTCCTTTTGGGTGAATTAATACTCTACTTATGTTGTTGCCTACTTTTAATAGGTCTGACGGAAAAGAAGTGATGGTGAGTAACAAGTTTCTCAAGGCTAACAATCCATTTCTGGTAATTTATCATCTTATTCTCATTGTGATTGATGCTGCAGTAGCTTCGAGATTTAATAAAATCATCAAAGAGTCTTATAATAATTAATTCTTATGCTGTTCTTTTTTCTTTAATGCCAGTTGATCAACTTCTATGAGCAACATCTTAGGTTCAGTCCCACAGTACTGTGATTGGACTGAGATATAGGGGGAGGGTGCCGGAATAGCTCTATTCATACCGTCTTTCTTTTGTACACAGTGGTTTTGTTTGTACACAGTGGTGTAATTCTGTAGTTGTAGGAGAGAGTTCCATTCTATAGTTGCAGGAGATAGTGGAGGAGAACAAATGCTGTCTTGGTGCAATAATGGCAGACTCATTCATGTAGTTGTATTTATCCCTCCCTTCTATATGGTTAGATTTTTATTTCATCTACCTGCCATTGATGTATGTTTTTCTGACATTGAGAGTTGAGAAACTCTTGTTCACAAATCAAGAAGACCTCAGTTTTTTACATGGAACCACTCTCTCTTTGTTCAGTTTTTAGTAGTGAAATCATTGCACTCATGATAGCCTTGTAAAAATGAATTGTATTGTCAACTAATATGTGCAGGGGAATGTTTCATTCTGAATTGCAGTTACATGGAGTTACACCTTGTTGCATACCATCTTATTTGCCTGTTCGTTACCATTTTAGGTTTGCCAAATGATATTTTCAACTTTACTCATATATTATGTTTCAATTGATGTGCTCTTATTAATGTTAAGGGTAAATGACATTTCATGTTTTAGTTAATAGGTTTTAAACCATAGGACTTAGTTATTAGTTTTTCAAATTAGTGGACTTATATGTACTTATGTGCAAAACTTGATGATAATTTATTTTATCCTAATATTAATTTTCCCATTTTGGACCTTATGATAGTTTTGTAGTGTGATGGGTAAATTTAGAATTATCATTAATCTGTCATATAAGGGAGTTTGGCTTTGTTTGTCCTCTAATTTTTACTGTATTATTTTTTATAACATTCTTGGAGACATCGTTGACAACATATGTCCCTTTCATTACTACTATTCTAGTTATGAATTCCTATTAAACAAATGATTCCTAAGTTTTCGTAGTTTGCTTGCTTATCTTGAATCAAGGTCAACTAACCACATATAACCAAAGAAAAGAGTCATCAGATTGTTTCAAAGTCATCTGTATCTGCAACCAACACCTATCCTTGTAATCTTTTCTACTCCTATAAATCTATCTCTTACAACTGCCAAGAAGCTGTGTTTGTGCACCCACAAAACAAAATCCTAGAGGGAGCAATGGCAAGTAGAGGGCCATCACCATTAGTACCCTCTCTTATGATAGGAGTCCTTGGATTGGTTATCTTTGGCCCTTTCCTAATAACCCTTTTGGAGTATGTTCTTCCTCTATTTCAAGCAGGAGACTCCGAAGGTAGTGGCAGCTTTGTAGTTGTGATTCTGCTCTTATCATTGTTACTGCTTGCACACTTGCTTTCTATGTTCTTTCCTAGTCATCGCTCATCATTTTCTCCTGCAATTCAGCAAACCAGTAGTTTTGATGCTGATGGGTTTGGATTGGGATCATTAATTCTGCTTTTGCTCTTCCTCATTCTGTATTATTTTCTGTGAGCTCCTCACATCAGCAGTTAATTTCTACCTGTAAAGAAGGTTCTGTTGGGTGCAGACCATTATATATGTATGCCTTTTCCTGTCTTTAGTAGAGTTTCAAAATCAAAGTAAAAGTACTACCATGCAAATTCAATCCACCATTGTCAAACAAGATACAGGAGAGAAACTGAGAAGAAACATAGGAAGTTAAGAAATGAAAGAGAAGATTGATCTTACGCAGGTTAAGATAAAACCATCAATATAAGAGAACAAATAGGAAGAGAAATACAAAGAAGTCTACTAATTGTAGAAAGGAACAAGCTCAAATTGTTATCAAAGGTACTGCAGATTATGAACATATATGCAGCTCAACAAATACACACAACTAGGTAGAAGTACTTACAAGGGCAAGAAATGCCGTCTAAGTTGACCTTACAAGTTACAGCAATCATAACTGATAACAAAGAAGTAAAAGGGTACACTAACACGATATGATACAAAGTACCCAATTATTCAAGCCATTGTCTTCCAGTGCTTTCAATGTTTTTTTTTTCTCTCTTTTAATTGGGAAATACACACATATAACCAGAACCAAACAACTTTATGCTACAAGAAATCCTTCCTTCATCCCTCTTAGCTGTTATATCTGTTCACCTTCTGATTCAGGGCCCTGCAGTAAGACAACATACACTATATAATGTTTAAGCCAAAAATACTCTTTTTTCTGATATAAAATCATTCTTTTGTTTTTTCCATCTGGTTTTCTTCATAGTACCAGGCACTAGCAGAAAAAATCATCTATATCATATTGACTAGCAATGAAGAATATTTATGCAGTCCGTTAAAATTAAACCCTAATTTGATCTCGATGGTACATCACCAATTGAAGCTGTAAATACACTTAACATTAGCATGATAACTATGAGATCTAAACTTACTGACCGTGTTCTGCTGAAGTAGAAGCCTCTCCTGGCTTTGTCTTTCATTTCCGGTTTGATCCTGCAAACACATCAAATCTTAAGTCCCTAAATGAATGAATCTCTCCCTTTCTTTCATTTGCACAACACAACAAACATATATAAATGGAAGGACTAAATTTTGTAAACAAATAGTAAGTTTACAATCTCGCCTTTTCAAGAAGCCAAGTGAATTCAGTTGTTATTAACAATGACATCGTATCAAAAACATGAAAGCTAAAAGAATTTTATTACTATGCAAAATTTCTGAGAATAGTTGCATTTGAACAAAACTTCTATGTTGCTATAAGTGCTAACTTGAAGAGAAATGCTCCTTTTCAAATTAAGCATCTTCAGTTAAGAATTCTAAAATCATTTTTTCCCCGAACTTTCAGATACTTTAATCCTGTGATTGTTTTTTGAAAGAGAACTTTGATTAAATACCGCAACATGAGGTCCATTAATTAAAAACAACTTTGTGAAACTAAAGCTGAATAGCCTTTTGAGATGATGTTGTTTGTGTTTGTAATCACATAACAATACATCAAAGGTTTTATGGTTGCTTTCATGTCTTGGTGAATCAGAAAGTACTTACCTTCACCGAAAAAAGTTAGATGATACCAAGCTGAAGACTTTTTGTTCTTTCGCAGATCTGGCGCTGAAGATACCTTGATGCTATAGATCTCCAGGTCAGGAACATTCATGATCTTCAGCCATTCTGCACCTCCTCCATCCTTTTGGCAACATTCTGTCAGTTGAGGGCATTCCTGAATGAGCAAATGTTGGAGAGAGGTAGGAAGCCCATCCTCAGGAAAGGACTGGATCAGGGGGCAGCACTCAATGTAAAGGTCCTTTAGTGAAGTGAGGTTCTTCAGTGTCTGCTTGGTGCCTAGAAACTGGAGGTGGGAGCATGAGCCAATAATTAAGCAATTAAGTGCATTTGGTAGTCCTTCATCTGGCAGTGTTTTAAGCTTTGGACAGCCTCGAATAGATAGAAATTCGAGAGAGCTCAATCTCTTCAATGACCCATCTTCTTCTTCTTCAGACAAAGACATGAGGTCTTCACAATCGCTGATGTAAAAAGCCTTGAGCCCTGGAAGATGGGGCCATTTTGGAAAAGAGGACAGTTTTGAGATATTGGAGATGACCAGGGAGTTTAATGAATTGGTATTGGGTATTGCCCTCACTAATGTTTCATCCTGACATACTCTCAGTGCTAAATGCTGAAGAACTTGAGCAAACTGTGGGACTGGGAGGGAACTTATTAGTTCACACTCATTTATCTCTAGTTTCTTTGGAGCAAATATTTCAGGCAGTGCAGGCAGCTTGGGGCATCTTATTACTTTCAGTTCTAATAGATTAATGAAGGAAGATTGAATTATGTGGCCTTGATCATCATGATAAGTATATTGTGCTGGTGCTTCTTTCCAATCCGCAAGAACAAGATTGTCCACAAGAATCAAACGCATCAGAGAAGGGGTCACTGGAAGAGCCTGTAGTGAGCCACACCCTTTTATTTTCAAAATTCCTAAGTCAGGAAAAAAGTCGGGCAACGTCCTTAGCTTGGGGCAATTACTAATCTTTAGTCGATACGGAGAGGGGCATTGCATCTCTGGCCATTCCTCCAACTCCTGCATTCCTTTGATGTAGAGCTCTACCAGGTGAGGTAGGTGACCAAGAGAGAGGATTTTGCAGTTAGTGCAATGATTAAAGGAAAGAACTACCAGATTTCGAAGCAGCCCATCCGTTATCCAAGCTGGAAATTTACTGCCCTTGTAGTGACAAATTTGGAGCTCTTTAAGGTTTGAGTTAGGTTGCAGGTCTTCAAGCATTTTCTCTTCTGCTGCTTCATTTACTGGACTGACATCTCTGTTGCTCCATTCAAACACCAATTTCTGAAGGTGTTCCTTGTCGTTCAACTTTGCCTTTCTTCCCACTACTGCGTTTTCGAGCTTTGAGATATGCAATGTGCCCGTGAGGTTTGCCATGTTTTCCAATTCTGCAATTCCAAATCCTTTTCCGTAACCAACCTGAAATGAATGCAAATTGTTCAGGCTGATTAAGCTTCCCATTCTCGGTGGCAACATAGTGCACTTGAACCAGAACATTTCATCTAGCTCAAGATGCTGCAGGTTAACTAGGTTGCGAAGGTCCTTGGGCAATTCGTAGAGCCAATGGCACCCCAAAAGTTTCAAAGTCTGCAAATTGTAAAGGTTACATATTGACTTGGGAAGCACTTTAACTTCGGTTCTAGAGAGGTCGAGGTAGCGCAACAGCTTTAAATTTTCAACAGAGTTTGGCAACTCCTGGAGGTGGCTTGAACTTAGATCCAACACGCGAATGTATTTCAAAGAATCGAAAATCTTCCCAAGAGCCTGCCCAAAATTTTTCACATGCCCAGTTGGCAGTAGAAGTGTACGCAGTTTCTTAGACTGATTGACAATCTTCAAGGCAGGCTGCTCTACATCTTGGCAAAGCAATGAGATGTGGCGAGATTCTTCGGAGCAATCGCATGACTGCATATCATTCACTTGGCAATATTCGAGTGTTGAAATCGATTGAGCCAAGTCATGAATAAGATCATGCATATTGTATCTCACCTTATTATCTATATTCGAGCTTTGGAAGAAAGACTTCACTAACAACTCATCAAAGTATTCAATTCCAATCTTCTCTGAATTGGATTGAATAAATCCTTCTGCTATCCAAAGTTTGACCAACTCCTTCTTACGGAAAACATATGCCTTGGGAAATATGGAACAATACGTGAAACATTGCTTTATATAAGAAGGTAGATAATCATAACTCAACCTCAGAGCAGGCATAATGTTAGGCCTTGAAATCCCATCCTCTAGCTTACAAACATCACTTGTAAGAATCGTCTGCCATTTCTTGACATCAGTCTCGCCTCGCAAGATACCTGCCATTGCCTTCACTGCCAAAGGCAAACCTTTGCATTTGCTTGTGATTTCCCTTCCAATGCATTCTAATTCTCTCCGCTCCCCTTCTGACGAGGAATCACAATCTCTAAATGCAATTTTTTCAAACAATGACCAGCATTTGTCTTCAGGCAAAAAATCCAATTTGTAAGTAGGTTGTGTTCCCATAACTCTGGAAACCCTTTCGCTTCGACCAGTAACCAAAACTCTGCTTCCCTTATCTCCTTGTTTCAGAATTCGACAAAGTTTCTCCCATGTAACGTAATCCTCATTCCAGACATCATCGAGAACAAGAAGGAAACGTTTTCTGACCATGAATTCCATTAAGCGAGACTCAAGAATGCTGTAGGACAAGTTGTCGGCGTAATTCATCTTCGAATGGAACTCTATCATTTCTTTAAGGATCCTCGACAAATTAAAATCAGCTGTAACGGAGACCCACATCCTCCTGGACTCGAAATGATCCTTCACTCTCTTTTCATTGAAGATGAGTTGAGCAAGAGTAGTCTTTCCGAGGCCTCCCATGCCAATGATGGGAATTACACAAATATCGCCTTCTTTATCATGCTCATCTGATATCAAAAGATTTATTAATCTTTCTTTATCAGCCTCCCTACCGAAAACATTCGGTGTATCAGCGAAAAAACCGGTTTGTGGATGGTTTTGAGACTTACTAATTTCAACATCAACATTAATAGTGAAGTTGAGAAGGAACTTCTGTCTTTCTTGAGCAATCTCATCTAGTCTTGCTGAAATTTTCTTAATCTTTTGTGCCGCATCACGTTGGTACAAAGCTTTAGTGGCACTGAATGGAGGCCTAACCTTACGTGACTTCTGCTTCCTCTTCCAAAGACATGTTTCAGTCGCCAAAGCATCTAGTATGTCCTCTGCATCATAAGCTGCATTCTTCAGCTTTCCAAGCCAATTTCTCAATGATGGCTCCTTCAGTTGCCTCTCCTCTGCGACGCTAAGCGTACTTTGGATGGTGGTTAGAGTGCTTTTCAGCTTTGTGACATCTTCCTTCACACGATCGATCGAAAGAATCTCTTCTTCGATCAAAGAGGTTGCAGCATCAATGATTTTGTTAATTATGGGACTCACTACAAGCGAAATGTCAGCCATAATTTCTTGATTGCTCAATGATCAATCAATTATGTATTGGATGAGTTGTTTTCTTCTTTTCAGTTCATTTGTGCAATATACGGAAGCAGGATCTATGAAAAAGGTAAAGACTAAATACATTATTTTAAGTTGAATTTGGAACCTTTCAAGATGTTGATGCATTGATTTATCAAAAAGCAAAGGCATTACTTTTCAATGTTATATTCAATGTTTAGAAACTATCAAAAGGGCAAGTAGAGAGAAGGTAGATTTTTCTTTGAGAAATTGTCTAAAATAATTTCCTTTCCTTTCTAAAATAATTGTCTAATAACTTTGCGGTTGCTTTTCTCCAACAATTAAATCCGAATCGGGCTTTATTATTCTTTTGAGAAATTTGTCTAAAATAACATACGAATGCAATTTCATTAAAATATTTTTTTTATCTAATTCATTAAAATATTGTAATGCAATTTCAATATATATTGAATCCAATTTAAAATCAATTTTAAGTTAAGATTTATTTTTAAAATTTTTTAAAAATTTAATCAAATCTTATTAAATAACAATTAAACATCAATTAATAAATGGTTTGATTTCATTTGATTAAGTTTTTAATAAACTTTTTTAAAAAAAACTCTGCCTTAAAGTTGACTTTAAATTATACCCAAACATCACTTTGTGGTGATCCTCATAAAATAGAAGAAAAATAAACACTAAGTGAGTTTTGGTTTAGCTGGAGATAAAAACGAAACCAAAACAATCAACTACTTTGCTTCATGATTGGACCGTGATTTGTGGTCTGATTTTACTGAAATTTCACTATGTTGTTCATAACACAGTGAATAATATTTCTATCGGTTCTGATCATTGATTGGCTTTCCCGTTTGTGTCTAAAGCAACCCACTTGATGAGATTTTTCTAGCTTAATCAGAGAGACTTATGTTGTATACTACTTATTTTACATAGTTGGAGATTAATTGGATTAGGTTATTTTTTCTCGAAAGAGTTTTCCACATAAATATTCTGGTGTTCTTATTAGTTGATTTTTGGCATTATTTTTTTATTATCAATATTATTGATATTGTGAAAATTGGTAGTTCGATTCCATATCCTATTTTAATTTCACAAAGAGGAAAAAATATTTCTTCAGCATTTGATTTGTCCATTTGATTGTGGTTCTCTCCTCCCCCTTTTCCCCTTTTCCACAAAAGTAATAGCAAATGCATGACGAGGTATCATTGAATTCATTGTAATGTTTATTATTTTGTCTTTAGCAATAGCAATTGATTTTAATGTTTATTATTTTGTCTTCAGCAATAACAATTGATTAATATTTAACTTATTTAAAATTTAAATCAAGATTACATCATAATTTATTCAATGTTAAAATACCTTTTTACCAAGTTAGCAAAATAAAATTCTTTCAGAAAATTGAACGATTCGAGATCTGTTAATTACACGAATTATAACTGAAAAAAAAAAGATAAGATTTGTCAAGGTTCACTTAAGAATAGAGTTACGTCCTGCTAGAAGTTTCTTATTATTAACCTCACAAATCTCTTTGTTACAATATATGCTCAGTACGTGAATAGTATTTATATGCAACTTAAGACGTCCTAATTAGGGTCTAATTAAGTTACCGTTCTGCTGCAAAAGTACGACTCTTCATGGGCCCAAGCCCAAACTGCCAAGTAAAAAATCAGTCCAAACTCATGTACATAACCTAACAATTGTTACCCCCTAACTTTTGCCCACTCTTTGAAGAGCGAAGCTCAATGTTCATCCAAAGTTTTACAGATCTGATCCTATAAAATATGTATCAAACCTTAATAATCTCTCAGTTGATAAATACCCACATTAAATTTTTTTTACAGAAAATGAAAGCAGGGTCAGTGAAAAGAGTAAAGACTAAGTACATTATTTTAAGTTGAATTTGAAACCCTTCATGACGTTGATGCATTGACTTATCAAAAAGCAAGGGCACTATTTTTCAACGTTATATTTAATCTTTAGAAACGACCAATGGGGCAAGTAGGGAGAAGGTAGATTTTTCTTTGAGAAATTGTCTAAAATAATTTCCTTTCCATTCATTGTCTAAAAACGACCAGTAACCAATGGGCCAACCATCGCTTGATTTTTCTTTGATCGTTTACTTACTTGACAAGCAAATGCTAGCAGAAACAAAGAAATAACACAACTACACACGGACACAATAAAATAATATAAGGGAAGGCTTTTCTATCATCATCATACATTAATTTACAAAGATTTTTCTATTATGTATTAATTTACAATGAATCTTTCAACTTTGCTTTCCACGGAGGGAAATTGAGCCTTGAAAATAAAATTGTCTGAATTTGTTTTTTTTTTCTCTAAAATTAAATCCAAATGAGTTAGATTTTCTTTTGAGCAATTTGTCGAAAATGAAGCAAATAATGCATAATTGCAATCAAGGGCTCAGAATGGGGGACCAGAGGGAACCCGAGCTCCCTCCAAAAATAATTTTAAAAAAAAATCTTATGTTATGTTTGGTTGTCTGAAATTGAAGTTTGAAATTTGAATTTAAGTAGAATCATGATTTTTATAACCAATTTAATGTTAAAAAAATATATAATTCTACTTCAATTTCAATTTCAAGTTTTAATTCCAAACAACCAACCGTAACATTATTGAAATATTTCTTTTTATTAAGTTCATTGTTCATGTTGTGATGGCACATTTACTTCATGCATGGAAAAGTAAACAAAAGAGACAACTACATAAGGACATTAAGAATATAAGTGAAAAATTCTATATTTTTATGGAATTCATTTCGAAATTTAAAATTGCTATTTCGAAAGAAAAAATATCTCTGGAATTAATTTCTAGATGAATTCACTATGAAATTGAGTTGGCTTGTTGCAAATTAGAATTTACAAATGAAGAGTAAAATACTATGTTGACCAAAACATTCTCTTTTCCTCCCTCTTTCTCAACTTTTGAATTTTTTTATTTATTTCAAACATTTTAAACATGATAATTCACATGAATTCCTCAATTTAAAATAAGAAAATCAAACATAAAAATTCATTTTAATTCATTTCTAAATGATTTCTATTTTCAATACATTTGAAAATGAAATAAAATTCGTTTTCATTTAGTTCCAAATAGAGTTTTAAGAACAATTACTTATATTTTAATGGAAAATAATATATTATGAAATATAAAATAAGATGACAACCGATAATTAGAGAAGTTACGTGGCCATATATGAACTTAGCCTAATGCTTAAGGTGGTGTTTTTTTAAGTGATAAGTATTGAATATTGAATGAGCATTTAAATAGTGTTGAACCAATAAGAGGAAATGTAAGAAGTCTGGACATTTTATTACATATTGTCCAAATAAGGTTTCTTAGTATTATCATCAAAATGGTCATTTTCTTGCAGATTGTCCCATCCGACCACCGAGATATAATTTTCTTTGAAGTATTCTATCTAGATCAGGTATACAGTCTACCTTTAAATCTAGATCTCGGTTCACCACTGTTGTTGCCTCTAAAGGTTCTCATAATGGTTCCTCAACACCAATATTTTCAACCAATGATCTTGAAGTCCTCCTAAAACAGGTTATTTCTAACTCTATTACCCAACTTGATTCTGCTTTGTCTACCAATCCAGGTACTTTCCTTTGGCATTTTTATTCTGCATGTTGTAATTACATGACTGCTGATTCTTCTATTTTCTCTTTGAAAATATGTGATTCTTCTGCCCTTGTGATTTATACTGCTAATGGGTCTTCTATATAAACGATTCGAGAACTGTCAATCACACGAATTATAAAGAGAAAGAAAAGAAGACAAGATTTATACATGTTCACCCAAGAATAGGGCTACGTCCTGCCAGAAGTTTCTTATTATCAACCTCACAAATCTCACCGGGGAGCGAGACCCCGTGTTCGTCCGGGGTTCTACAGATCTGGTCCTGTGAAGTATGCACCAACTCTAACAATCTCCCAGTTGGTAAACACTTCACACACATAGAAAACTTCCCATGACTCTGTTTCTTCAAGCCCATTTAGTAGCACACTACTCAAACTTTGCTAGACTAACTGTTTTAGTTAAGAAATCTGCGTTGTTCATTGCTATATTGACTTTCTCCAAGATTATAACATTTTCTTCAATCTTTTCCCGAATGAAGTGATATTAGATATCAATGTGCTTCATCCGTGAATGAAATGCAGGATTCTTTGCTAAGAAGATAGCACCTTGATTGTCACATTTCACCTTCACTGTTTTTCATTTAAACCCAAACTACTTCCTTTCCCGCGTGAGTTATTGCCATATACTCTGCTTCTGTAGATGAAAGGGCAACAACACTTTGCTTTTTGCTCATCCAACGCACTACCCCACTAAACGGATTGAACACATACCCACTTGTAGATCTGCTGCTATCAATATCTCCTCCCTAGTCATCATCAACTGATCTTACAATATCAAGATTCTTTGTACCTCCATAGCATAATGCAAACTCTGACATGCCACAAAGATATCTAAGAACTCTCTTAATTGTAGTCAAATGCTCTTTCCCATAATTAGACATATATCTACTCAATACTCCCACTGCTTGGGCAATATATGGTCTCGTACACACCATGGCGTACATCAAGCTTCCAACTGCACTAGGATAGGGTACGTGTGCTATATCTTCAACTTCTTCCTCCGTCTTCGGACATTGTTTCTCAGATAACTTGGTTCCCAAAAGCATAGGAGTCCCTACTGACTTGCTGTCAGACTTGTTGAATTTTTTCAACACTTCTTTAATATACTTCTTCTAACTTAGCTATAGTTTTCGATTTTCGTGATTCTTCTTTATCTACATGCCCAGGATAAAGTTTGTTGGCCCTAGGTCTTTCATGTCAAACTACCTTGCCAATAATGCCTTCACAGTGCTAATCATCTTCCTGTTATTTCTAATCAACAGCATATCATTCACATATAAGGTTAAAATGACAAAATCAACCCCTAACCTTTTCACGTAGACGCAGTGATCAGCCTAGCTATGAGTGAACCTAAGCTGAATGGAATATGTACCAAAATTCTGGTACCACATCCGTGGTGACTGTTTTAGTTCGTACAGAGACTTCTTCAATTTACACACCAGCTATTCCTTGCCTTTGCTTACAAAGCCTTCGGGCTGTTTCATGTAAATTTCCTCCTCTAAATCCCCATGAAGGAAAGTTGTCTTCACATCGAGTTGCTCAACTCTAGATCATAAGCAACTCCATGGATAAGATATATCTGATAGATGTCAACTTTGCTACTGGAGTAAATATCTCACCATAGTCTATTCCCTCTATTTACGAGTACCCCTTTGCAACTAGACGTGCCTTGTACTTTTCTACCATTCCATCTGCATTTGTTTTCTTCTTGAAAATCCATTTACACCCAATTGCTTTCTTATCTTTAAGCAATTTCACAAGGCTCCATATTTAATTATTGTCCAGTGCCTGCATTTCATTTTTCATAGCATCATCTGACAGATTTGCATCATCTGAGGTCTCTTTTACTGTGCTAGGATCATCACCAGTAATATTTAAAGCATATAATACACTGTAAGCACTAGGGGAGTACTTGATGGTTGGTCTTCTAACCTGTGTCGATCTCCTTATGATAGGTGTGGTCTCTACCTCTGAGCCAGCATCTGAATCTTTATCTTCTACATCAAAAACATGAATATCTTGATCAAACCCAACTAACTCAGTATCTAAAGTATCTGGTGCAGTCTGTGGGGTAGTCTCCCACTCTTTATCTCCTGGGCCAAGATCAATCTGAACCTGTTTTGGCTGTTCTGATACATCTTAGACAATCGTCATATCTCTTTGTGTTTCCCTGAACACAACATCTCTGCTATAAACTGTACTATTATTTTTTGGATTCTATAACTCGTACCTCTTAACCCTATCCTTGCAACCAATAAAAATACACTTCACTGATTTGCTATCAAGTTTGTTCCTATTTTCTTTTGGCACATGCATATAAGCATCACACCCAAACACCCTAACATGAACCAAACTCTGCTTCTTCCCAAATAATGCCTCAAACGGTGTTTAATCCTATAAGGCTGATATAGGTGACCTATTCTTTAGATAACATGTCGTAGCTACAGCCTCTGCCCAGAATTCTGGCTCCAAGCCTACACAACTCAACTTACTTTTCAATTTCTCCATGAGTGACATATTGAGTCTCTCGGCCACCCCATTCTGTTGAGGTGTATATAGAGTTGTTTTCTGTCTTGCAATGTCGTTTGCCACATAGAATTGCTCATACTTGTCTGAGCAAAATTTCTCTCCATTATTTGTTCTCAATACCTTTATCTTTCTTTTCATCTGATTTTCTACCAATGCTTTAAACTCACGAAACTTATCAAATGCTTCAGCTTTACTCTTAATGAAATAAATCCATGCATACCTTGAAAAATAATCAATGAAAGAGACGTAATACCTTGATTTTTCAAAGATTGGACCGAAATTGGCCCAAACACATCACTATGTATTAAATCCAGATTACTCTTTGCTCTCATGCCAGCGGACTTAAAACTCACACGGTTTTGCTTGCCATGTAGACAATGCTCACAGAAACTGAATCATATAGAGTAATCTAGGACTCCCTTCACCATCTATTTTGACAATAAATTAGATAGTTCATTTTCACCGATATGCCCAAGTCTCTGATGCCACAACATAGAGGACGTCGCCTTATCATCAGTCGTCTTCTCAGAGATAAAACTTCCACTGCACTGACTTTGTACTGTATTTTCCAGCAGCTTGTACAACGTACCATATCAAACATCTTGTGAAATTATTAACAATCCATGAGTCATCTTGCACAAATTTTTGACACAGCTGAAATTTACTCCCCCATTTGCCATCTTACTGACTGATATTAAGTTTTTGCTGCGACCCGAAATATGCATCACGCTTGGAAGTGTTCTGATTGTCCCATCATTCATCATCAACTTTACTTTCCAACGATCAATAATTTTCACCAGAGAGTTATCTCCCAGTAAAATGTTTCCCCCATCAAAAGTTTCATGCTCACAAAACTAATCCTTATGAGGCGTCATTTGAAAGGATGCTCATGTGTTAATTATCCAAACATTTTGATCTGATTAAACCAAACAGGATGCCATATTTAAGTCACCAGTATCATCATCATACTAGTTCCTGTTACCTGAAGCTGATATCTCGCTTGTTCACTTTTCAAGGTTCATACTCTTACTTCTGCACTCCTTCTTTAGATGCTCAGGCTTTCTATACTTCCAACACTTCAACCTAGAATTATCCATACTTTTCGATCTTTCCCTGAACTTGGGTATATCACCATACCACTTGTAGTCTTTATCATGAGTTCGCATTCTTATAGATAAGGTCTCATTTGACGAGTTTTCTGTACCCTGCCGCCTTATCTCCTCACACAATATGGCTTCTACAACATTTTCAAAAGATAAATCAATCGTACCACTACCAATCGTAACTATCAAGTTATTCCATGAATCATGCAGTGAACAAAGCAGTGTAATATCCTTATTGTCATCCGTCACATCAATACTGATAGATAATAACTAACTTATCAAAGTGTTGAACTCATGTAGATGAACAGAGAAAGAATCCCCCTCAGCCATCTGAAGGTTGTACAACTTCTTCCGCAGAAATTGTTTGTTTATTAGATATTTACTCTGATAAAGGATTTCCAGCTTCTTCTAGAGATCTTTCGCAATCTTTTCTCCAGAAACATTTATCAGGACTGAATCAGCCAAACACAGCAGAATAAGATTTTGTGCTTTCCGATTGAGTTTCTCCCACTTCGTGACGGTCACTGAAGATGATGTTGAAACCACCACCGGTGATGCCTCTATCGTGGATGTTGTACTCTTCGGTATCTCATCGACTATCACCATCCACAGATCCCTATCCACGAGTAAATCATTCATCTTCAGTTTCTATAACTTGAAGCTCTTCCCTCCGAACTTCTCGATTTTAATCCGTGATCCAATCAACATCTCTGATCGTTAATCCTTGAACACAAGGCTCTGATACCAATTGAATGATTGGAGACCTATCAATCACATGTATTATAAAGAAAAATAAAAGAAGACCGGACCTAAACCAGGTTCACTTAAGAATAGGGCTACGTCATGCCAGAAATTTCTTATTATCAACCTCACAAATCTCTCTGTTACAATGTATACTCAGTGCATAAAGAGAATTTATATGCAACTTAAGATGTCCTAATTAGGTTTCTGTTCTGCTATAAAACTACAGCTCTTCATAGGCCCAAGCCAAAACCACCAAGCAAAAAATCAGGTCCAACTTCACTAGGGAGCGGGACCCCTGAGTTGGTCCAGGATTCTACAGATCTGGTCCCGTGAAGTATGTACTAACTTTAACACTGTGCATGTCAGTCACATTTCTACACCTACATTGTCCTTACCTAACACTTATTTAATTCATAAACTATCTTTTAATCTTATTTTTGTTAGAAAACTCTATGACATAGGCCTTCATGTTCTTTTTTTAGGTCAAACTTGTGTAAAGTATGATGCATGTTCGAACTCATCAATTTTCATTTTCCATCTTCATTTTTTGCTTTCGCTTTGATATCAAATATTTCTCCTCTGAGTCTTTGGCATTTGCATTTGGGTCATGCTTCTGTTAGTCGAGTATGATAGTTATATTCTACTGGTTCTGTTAAAGATGATCATTTTGATTGTTTGCCATGTCAACTTGCTAAATGAACTACTTTACCTTTTAGTAATAATAATTTGATGTCATTTGCTTCTTTTGATTTAATTCATTATGATGTTTGGGGTCCCTCTCCTAATCCACTATGGGGTGATCGAAATACTTTGTCATTTATGTTGATGGTTTTTCTAACTTCACTTGATTGTATCGTATGTGCACTCACTCTAAATTACCACAGATTTATCATAATTTTGTTGATATGATTAAGACTCAATTTTCTTGTTCCATTAAAAAATTTCGTGATGACAATGCCATAGAATATTTAGAATACGATATTCTTGCTTTTCTCCATAGCCAAGGTACTCTTCCTCATCACTCATATCTTGACACTTTTCAACAAAATGGGCGTGCTAAATGCAAACATGGACATATCCTTGAAACTGCTAGTGCTTTAGTCATTTCTTATTCTTATCCTGAGCGTTTTTGGGGGGGAAACTGCTTTTACTGTTGTCTACACCATTAATCGTATTGCTTTCCCTATCATTCAACATCAATCTCCATATGAACGCATATATGGTGCTTCTTCAAATTATTCCATTCTTAAAGTATTTGGTTGTGCCTATTTTGTTCTCCTTCAACCCTATGAAAGCACTAAGTTAGAACCTCGTGGTAGACTTTATTGTTTTCTAGGATACAACATTAAACATAAAACTTGCAGATGTTGGGATCCTATATCTAACCGACTTGATATTTCTCGTCATGTTGTTTTTTGGGAATAGATTTTTTTTCCTTATCATCTTTTTCATCTTCTCATAGTAGCTTTGTTTTATTTTTCTCTGATTCTTCAGGTGACTTATTTCCTGATGATAATGTTTTTGACAACGTAATTGACCTCCCACAGGTTTCTTTTGACACTACTACAGCTCAATCTGTAGAGTTTTCTCTTTTGATGATTCTAGTCCAGCTCTTCCTAAGTATTCGACTCGACTGTTCGTCGTTCTTTCTTCCCAGGTAAGTAAACCATCTGCTCATCTTCGTGATTATCATTGTTTTTCTACCATTACCTCTTTATGTGAACCTCAATCCTATTAAGAAGCTAGTTCTGATCCTTTTTGGCAACAAGCAATGAATGATGAGCTTCAAACATTTGCTAAAACTCATACTTGGGACTTGGTTGGTATACCCTCTAGTAAAACTGCAATTGGCTATAAATGGGTCTATAGAATCAAAATTTGTTCTGATAGGTTTTTGGAACGCTATAAAGCTCCTCATGTTGCTAAAAGTTATGCTTAAGAATACGGTATTGACTATGAAGAAACATATGCTCTTATTGCCTGTCTTACATTTGTTCTTAGTTTGCTTGCTATCGCTACAGTACGAAAATGGAATATGTTTCAAATGGAAGTAAAAAATGCCTTTCTCAAGGTGATCTTGATGAAGAAGTTTACATGCAACCCCCTTTTAGTTATTATCACCCACCTGATAAAGTGTATCGTCTACGACGAGCTCTGTATGGTCTTAAACAAGCTCTATGAGCTTGGTTTGCAAAATTTAGCTCCAGTGTCAGCTGGTTTGGTTTCACTTTAAGCCCCTATGACATAACATTTGATCTTAAGAAAATTGAACGAGGTTACATTTTTCTTCTTTTTTATATTGATGACATGATCATGACAAATGATGATATACATAGTATTTCTGAGCTCAAAGCCTTTCTTAGTCAAGAATTCAAAATGAATGATTTGGGTTCTCTCAGCTACTTTTTGGGTCTTGAAGTATCCTCTGATTCCAATGGTTATTATTTATCTCAAGCTAAGTATGCTTCTAAGTTTTTACTCGAGCTAGTTTGACAAATAACAAGGTTGCATTTACTCCTCTTGAGGCCAATGTTAAGTTCACTTCTACCGATGGTCAACCTCTTAGTGATCCTACACTTTATTGCCAGTTGGTTGGGAGCTTGGTTTATCTCATTATGACTCATCCTGACTTTACTCATGTTGTTCATATTGTTAGTCAGTTTATGTCTATACCTTGTACCACTCATTTTGTTGTTATTCTTCGCATCCTTCGGTATGTCAAAGGTACTTTGTTTCATGGCTTGCATTTCTCTTCAGTCTTATCTTGAGTTATATTCCTATTTTGATGTTGGTTGGATTGGGGATCCTACTGATCGAAGTTCTACCACTGGTTTCTATTTATTCTTAGGGTGACTCACTTATTTCCTGGCAAAACAAAAAATAAACTATTACTTTTAGATCCAGTGCAGAGTTAGAATATCGAGCCATTGCTAATACTGCTGCTGAACTTCTCTAACTTCATTGATTATTCCAGGATATGGATGCTATACATTTTGCTGCCACTGTTATTTTTTGCGATAATCGGAGTGTCATGGCTATTGCTCATAATGATGTTTTTCATGAATGAACCAAACATATTGAGAATGGTTTTCATTTTGTTGGTCAACATATCGACTGCGGTACCATTCACCTTCTTTATGTTCGCTTTGCTGCTTAAATTATGGATATCTTCACTACAGCTCAATTACCTGGCCTTTTTTATGAGTAAGTTGGCAAACTCAAGTTGGTATGTACTTTACCACCTTGAGTTTGAGGGGTTGTTAGAATATATATTAGGTTACTTATCTAATTAGGTTTTAATTCTTTACCTAATTTATACTTGTCACATATGGCTCTATGTGCCACTATATATACTGCTGTATATTTAAATCAAGACATACTAAATACAATTCTTCTCTTTCAAAACCCTACTACTCTTAGTTTTTTTTTTTTTTTTATCAAGAACAAGTTTCAATACAACTTTGTTTTCTTCACTTTCTAAAATATAATTTGTTTTCATGAAACAAAAATTGGCTCAAGATTTTCCATTTATGAATCATAATAATATTTTACAAATTGAATCTACATAGAAAACAAACTTAGTAAAACCTTTAATTAACAAAAACCCTAGAATTTTTCTCTTGGTATCTTTCCTCTCAAACGTTCATTTCCTCTTACCTCAATTCCAATCCTAGAAAAGAACAGAAAATACCAAAACTCTTTCCTCCCAAATACAGAGACCTCTTGATTTGTCTATTTTCTTGATAAAAATAGAGAAGGAAAAATATTTTCCCACGCTTTCTTGCTTACCAAACACTATTTTCTTCTCTTAAATCCTAACGAAAGTCCTAAAAAGGAAGGGAGAAAAATAAGTTTAGCAGACTCAATTACTCCTAAAGCAAGTATAATACAATCACATATTGGCCATGTTTGGATTCTACTTTAAGTAGCACTTAAATAAAATTAAAATAAAAAAGTAAGCCTTGTTTTTTTATTTAAGTACTACTTAAAGTACCATCCAAACATCCCCATTGTTGTTTTATCTATCTACTTTCCTAATTTTAATTAAATCAATTTGACATTAAAATGTTTAGAGTAAATTATATTTCCATCCCTAAGTTTTGCATCTAGCTAATTATAATCAAATTCAATATTTTGAAAATTAGACATTTGTCTCCCCCAACTTTTGATATATATATATATATATATATATATATATATATATATATATATATGTAAATAACAAGTAGGTCTAAACATGAGTTCCTGGAAAGATACTTAACGAAAATTATCTAATATCATCACATGACTATAGTGTAGCATCAAAATTGGTCAGATTACCCCTAAAACTCGAGAAACATCCATATTACCCCTACATTGTGACAACTGTAATTTGATTTGTATCAAAATAGTGGTCCGTTACCAGATTGATAAGAAGATAGAAACAAATAAATAAATGAGAAATATAGTTGTTGAATGGTTATAATGATGGAGAGAATATAATTGTTGAAAGCATTTTATTGTGTACCTTAAACACATGCTAAAAAGATTGGCTAAAACTTATTTGAGAAAAGAACACGAAAGAAAAGAGAATTGGGAAAAAAATTAGGGCTAAAACATGCATGCCAAGTGTTCAACAAAATGTTTGTTAACAAGTTTGAGATATTTGTATATAGGGTTGATACGTATAAGGGTTTTGTGGACATTTCATGCTTCTGTTACAGATTTTAAACGACATGGTCTAGTTGTCGGTTTTTCAAATTAAGAGAACCGGTTGTAATTATAAATAAAACTTGAGGATGGAGATATAATTTACCCGAATGTTTAACATGAAAAGAACTACCCGGATCACAAGAAAAAAATAGGCGTTCAATTAATATCTACATAATTAAAGAATAAACAATCACAATTTGATTTGAGTAGATAGATAGAGTCATAAATAAATTATCTTATACAATGAAGAAATGTGAGAAACTGCTACAAGCATGGAATGAAAAGCAAACCTAGCATTTGCAATATTATTATTAGGTGTTCAATTTTTTGGCCTAAGAATGGCAGCCGAAATGATAAGTCCTGTTTTCCAGTGTCCACCATGCTGGTAAAGATCAAAGAAAACCTCTCTTGTCTCTCCATCCTCTGCTAAGAAGTTGCCAACATTTAGCTCTATCCATTCCCCTCTAGGCTTCTCCAAAAGGCTAACTTGGCGATCTCGGATTGTGCCGTTGGGGAGCGCCAGTCTAAGCGTGATGGGCAATTCCCACCCAGATGCCCCTTTGCTTAGCTTAACTTTATACACAATTTCATACTCCACTCCTGCTGACAGCTCTGATGCTTTGAATTTTCCTCTCACATCAAACCAGCACACATGGCTTAGTTTTGCTACTTCAATGTTTTCATCACTGCATATATCCACCCAATAGCTAGTTAGAACATTAATTATTTATGGTCTGAAACAGAAATTGACAATTGGTCACCTTACCTTGTTTCCTTAAAACATTTCCAATTCCAGTTTTCACTACCACCCCAAGTGATATATAGCGATCTTGCATACAACATGAAGCATTTATGGCCACTCTTATTATCAACCCATTTTTTCTGCATATTGAACGGGAAACCAAAATAGTGAGCTGAGCTCCATACATACATATATGATTTTGCACATTTCAATTCGTTGTGCAATATCTCTAACATTCTGAAATGTGTAGACTTTGAAATTGAAATTGCATGAAAATGTGGCGTAAAATTATAAGATTAGAAACGTTTGGGCATGCTTGGTTGCTCTTTCTAAAAAGAGTTTGGGTTTTTAAAATATGAAAATATGTTTGTCTACCAATTGCCAAACATAATTTTCGAAAACTATTTTCAAAAAAAGTTTCTTATTTTCATTTTTCCTTTTGAGATTTTATATGATACCAAACAGTAACCTTCCTCCCCCATTCTCTTGCTACCTAAATAGAAAAAACTACAAATCCAGTGCTTCTCCTTCCTCTCATCATTTCCTTGCGCTCAACCTAATGTTCTTTCTCTTCATTCTCTTTTCATATCAGCCGCAAGATTTACGCCGCGTCGCCGCACTAAAGAGGTCGCAGAGTCGTTGTTAGCATCTGACCTGGAGATCACCGTTTGGCTTCCTCTTGCTCCATCATCCTCAGTCGTCGAGCACAAAGTTTTCAGTTTAGAAAACTGTATCTTTAGGAAGAAAGAACTCGATCCCAAGTGTTCAGTTTCATTTTAGAAAGCCAGTGAGAAGGATTCATCTACTTCAATTGACGATTCAGCAATACTATTTAACATACCACATAAAATTATTATAAAACTTGAACATAGAAGTACAGATTAAGAAGACACACCTTCGTCTTGTGTTCAAGGAAAACTTCACCGTTGTCTGCAGCTGCAGTCTTTTTCTTCAAATTCATTGATTATTCTCTTTTCTTCCCCTTTTTTCCTGTTATTCTTTTCACTTGTTGCCTCTTCCTTTGTTCTTCAAATTAAGTAGCTATGTATTGAATTCTTCTCCTTTCTACAATCCAGATGCGCGTGTGGACCATTCAACCCCATTAATTTGATCATACGAGTGGTTAGTTTTGTTTGAGAAATTCCCCATCAGGCTTTTTTTTTTTTTTAATTTATTTATTGCTATCGTCGGTCGTAGTGACGCATCTGATGACTAAGATTGAAACGTGCATTACAGAGATTTTTGGATTTGTCGGTCCTTGAAAATTTGATTAATAATATTTTATAAATATATTATTAAAATATTTAATTAATATTATTAATAAAATTTTTAAAATTTATCAATCAAGTTTTATTTTACATCCGATGTAAATAAGAATTATGGTGTTTTTTTAATCAATTTCAATTATTTGAAGCAAATTATTTAATTTATTTGTAATTTTTTTCATTTGTTATGTTTGGAACGATAAAAAAATTATTAAATTCATTTTAAAATGAATCTATTATGAAATTGAGTTAATTAATTTGTTATAAATTTTATTAAAATTAATAAAATTTACAAATAAATTTTAAAATATATGTTGACCAAAAGATTCTATCCTTATCTCATTCTTTCCCTCTTCCTCTCACTGTTTTTCTCTCTCTCCTCTTTCGATTCTTCATTTATTCCAAAAATTTAATCATAAGAGTTCAATTTAATTCTACAATTAAACATGAGAAAACCTGATATAAAAATTTATTTTAACTCATTTTAAAATATATTTTTTTAATTCATTTTAAAATAAAATAAGTTTTATTTTCATTTGATTTCAACCAGAGAATAAGTAAAAGATTCAAATATCGAGCTTTTCCAACAACTCTTTCTATTGAGAACTCAGGCTTGGGGAGAAAATAAAAGATGGGCAAGGTGGTCATTTCACATGAACTCCAATTTTAATTTTGTAGGATTTTTCATCAAAATGAGTTATTGGATACCACTCTACAATGAAAAGGAGAAATTGATCAAATTAAAAACATAAAAAAAAAACATTAAAACACAATTCAAAAGATAAAGGTGTCTTGTGATAATATCTCTTTCTTTCCTCTCGTTAAAAGAAATGCTTTCTACTGTCTTTTCTTTCCTTTCCCTCTTCATTTCTCTCATTTGATCCAACTGCATCATTTGCATATTAAGCAAAAGGGACGCCCAACGAATAGCTAGGAAAGCTTGAGGACATGCTGCTTATCAGCCCATGGATTACTTTTCCAGCATTCCTGTCTTCTGTTTATTTCATCCACTCAATAGCTACAAAGAAAGCAAGAGAAGAATTTTTTTTTTCTTTCTAAAAATGGCAGATTTATTACCCAAATTGAAACCATGATAAGAGCTGTTTCATGCTCAAAACTGCAATTTTGTAGAATACAACAGTACGATCATAGCAACAAACCATAAATTCTGATTAGTAACATATTATTAAGTAAACAAAGACAACTTGCTTTACTGCTGGATAACACGCTTCGCACCATCCAAGGTATTCTTGAGCAGCATTGCAACAGTCATGGGGCCCACACCACCAGGGACGGGAGTTATCCATCCAGCTACCTTACATGCTTCCTGGAAATCTACGTCTCCGACCAACCTATAACCTGATTTCTTACTTGGGTCATCGACAGCATTTGTTCCAACATCAATAACCGCAGCACCAGGTTTTATCCAACTGCCCTTGATCTGAAAAGTTTAATGTATTCATAAATGAATAAACAATACGAGGAACGGTAAGTTAATGAAATCTTCTATCATTTCTGCAGGTGGATGTCAGTTTATGCAATATAAGTAATGCAGCTTATCAGAGTAGTAATTGAACATAAAGCAGAACGATAAACCTTTGCTTTTTTTATTCCTCAGAAGGTACCAAAGCACAAAATGCACAAGGAGTATAACAGGAGGCCGGTTTGGGCCAAAAGAAAGAACGCAAAGGAGAACAAACACAAAAGGATGCAGAATGCAATAAATCAAGAAAATTGAAAGGGAAACTTTTAGAGGAACTAGAATCTGCCTCCATGTGATTAGATTCCTTAAATGAGAGGATTGAGGTCCAAAATCCAAATGATCATTCCCTTCCCTTAAAGGTCGCATGTTAGCTCTGACCACATGCACCAAAACATGAAGAAAGCAGTGATCCTACAAGCTAGGACGTTATTATTTTCAAATCGACTAGTACAACAAGATAAACCCAATTGGTCAAACAAATGAAGAAGAAAAAAAAATAAACACAACTCCCGCCCCACCCCATGATACCGAGAAAAAGGCGACAAAAATTTAAAAGAAATATACTTTCCTGGCAAGTGTACTGACCATTGACGGTCAAAATGTAATCAGTCCAAGCAAAAACAGACCCTTAAAGCCAGTGTATGACAAATCTACTTCCACATTCCGAGGAAATTTCTAAGAGCCTTCAATGTCAAAGATAAACATTTGACATCAAATCTTTCAAAAATCATTCAAGAACAAAGATTATCAATAGCATGGTCTTTATTACCGTGACTAATGAACAGATGAGGGCGCCCTGGAAAAAACTTTCCATCTTTCCTATTTTATTTCTATTTTTCCTGGTCAGTAGCAACCTTAATAAAGCCTTTAACTCAGAACTGTAAGAATTTTTTTGTCTTTCTTAAATGACATAAATAGTTGAACAAGCTTATTTTATGAATATCCAAGAATATAGGGCCCTTAACTCTAGATGGTCCTTTCTTGCTTTTCATAATAATGTCGGTGTCAACCACCTAAGCACAACTAGCGAGGATTGCAGCAATGAGTTGATTTTTGAAGAGAAGGTGAAACGAATAAAATCAATAAGGCCAGTATATAATTGGTTGATAAAGTTAATGTAACAAGAACAAACAAATCTATGAACTAGCTATAATTACCATCATCGCTTGTCCTGCTGCTGCAATAATGATGTCAGCTTCACGAATGACACTCTCAGGATCATGAGAATGTGAGTGGACAATAGTAACAGTTGCATCTGCTTTCAGCAGAAGCAGTGAAACAGGCAATCCAACTATGTTACTTCGACCCACAACAACTGCCTTTTTTCCCTTTATACTTATACCACTTCGTGATAGAAGTTCGAGACATCCCTGCACAGAAAGCAGGAAACACGCAGAAAAACAATGAAAAACCAATGCCCCTTAGATTACATAAAAATAAGAAAAAATAGGGTAAAATCATTAGTATATTTCTCCAACGACGGTACCAATACAATATATAGGAAAAAAAAGTAAAATTATAAATAAACTATTATTATCATATTTCAAGATAGAGTATATTACCTTAGGGGTGCAAGGAAGGAAGAGGGGTTCTCTACCTTTCATGGCAAGCTTACCAATATTTAGAGGATGGAAGCCATCCACATCTTTCACAAGGCTGATTTCACCTAAAACTTTCTCTTCATTTATATGCCTTGGCAATGGAAGTTGAACTAATATACCTATCAATTCAAAAAAAAATAAACGTAAAAGGGGCATACTGTAAAAACAAAAGCCTGCATATATGTAATATGACTGAACCATCTGCATGGTTTATATATCAACTTTCTTTTATTTAAACAAAAAATTCTTGTTTCATTAGAAATCACACACAAATATATATATAAGTGATTCCATAGCTACATAGTCTTCATAAGATCACACCAGAGCTCTAACATAGCATGCCACTTGATATTTTGGTCTTTATAAGCAAGGATAACTTTTTTAGAAATCAGCTTTTCTTGAATTTAACATATTGACAATCTTTAAGATCACTCAATGATCATATACACTTCTTCCTTTTTCTTTTTCAAAAATCAAAAATGATCTTTTTGATTTCTTCTACTCACAAGATGAAAGTATTCTCAATACATACAAAACTGGAAACTATAGTGTAAAAATAAATGGTTTCCCAATTGTTCTCCATCTCCATACTTATGTGAGTCTAGATATTATCACCACAAATTATAACTAAAATAACATGCGAAAAGATAACAATTATTTGTTTCAACTTGTAACACAACAACTGACCGTGTACATCAGGCTTTGCATTTAACTCATGAACCTTGCTAATGAGCTCAGCTTCAGATACTTGCTCCGGTAGGTCTACATCAAAGGACTTGATCCCAACCTCAGCACATGCTTTTCTCTTCATACTCACATAGCTCTGAGAATCCTTCCTGCTCCCTACTATGACTACAGCCAGCCCTGGGACCTGAGCAAATCAAATGTGAAGATGTTAATTGTACTAATTCATTATCCCTCAATGTATTTAGTAAAGCTAATGAACTGATCAGATTTTCCTTTCCTTTTGAAAGGTAAAAAACCCAGGAAATTATATAATTAAAATTGGCAACGAAAAATTGACAACCAAACAGTAAATTTGCCAAGTTGTTTCTATCATTCAAAGTTAAAAATGCACTATTTTGCATTTAATCGTATAGTTCAATTTTATTTACGGCATGTGAAATGCACAAACAAACCTACTTTAGTGCTTATGTCAATGAGGAGGTGAATAGTATCGAAAATTCAATAGAATAAAGATTTAGCATAATAAATTGTAGAAAGCCAACAAAAGCAAAGATATGGTGGCATGCCCAACTATATAAACATGTTATGTAGTAATTTTTCATACTTCAGAAACAGCCAAGGGGGCTAACTTTTTGAGGAGTTAATCCATTTGATCCACAGAAGCTGACTTACATTTAGTTTACGGTATGTAAAATGCACAAACAAACTTACTTTAGTGTTTATGTCAATTAGAAGGTGAATAGTATAAAAAATTCAGTAAAATAAAAATTTAACATGATAAATTATAGTAAGCCAACAAAAGCAAATATATGGTGGCATGCTCCACTATATTAACATTTTATGTAGTAAATTTTTCATACTTGAGAAACAGCCAATGGGCTAATTTATAGAGTAGTTAATCCATTTGATCTACAGAAGCTGAGTTAACAACATAACAATAAGGCACAAAATACCAAATAACTAATGGTAAAAAGATAAAATCTAGTGAACAAGCAAAAATAAGCTAGATCATGTTAATAAAAATTAACTAACATACATCATGGTAAAAGTGGTAAAAAACTATAAATAAATAAATCACAGTACAAAACCTAGATAGGTATATACAGAAAGAGCGAGAGAGATGTACCTTGCCATATTTGGTAGAGAGATGGCGGACTTCATCTGCAATTTCAAACCGAATGGTCTGAGCGATAGCTTTTCCATCAATTATGGTGGCCTTACTATCTGACGGTGACTCCATCTGCCAATAATAGAATACGTCGGATATGGGCCTATGTGGTCTCAGTGCTTAGCCAATTACAACTTCAGTATTGCACAGTTTTCCAAACTTCATAAATCACTAGAAGTCAGCACCAAATACACACACTTAGGCTTTCAGTAGAGAGCATGAGTAACTGACATCTGGAATTTTAGCTATAACACAATAAAACCAATTACCTTGAGACAATAAAATCATATAAGATAAACAAAATAACATATGAAACTTAGAATCATTTTGAATCAGTTTCTTCTTTCAATTATTTTATACTAAAAATCTAGGATTGACAAGTACATTGATTTTTCTCAAATTCAATCTAGTAGATGTCGATTTCTGAAATATGGAATTAGAGTTACAAACATGCAAGCTGAGGTACATGTTGGGACTTGTAACAACAACTGTACAAGGAATTTAATTGACTTTGCAGATTGGTAAAACAATTATGGACATTATAATCTGCAATTATCAAAACCAAAACACTAGGAACCATAAGATTCCCAATTGCAAGCTCATTTTCCTTTTCTTCAATAACCAAGTGTCTAATTCAAATATCTAATGCACTTATTCTATATATTGAGAAGCCCTTAAAACTATAAAATTAAGAATAAACAGATTAGAAATCCGATAGAAATGGGTTATTTTTAGCACTAGATTAACAACTCGAAAGAGATAAGAGCCCAGAATTGTATATAACTTTAGCTGGATACTAAAGCTAGAACTTGTGTTCAGAATCAATACACAAACTCATGAAATGACAAATTTTCCAGAGTATTACTATAGTAATGGTGACTTTAATGCGATTTAGCCCTGGTTCTCTGCACAGAGAAGAGACCCAGAAGATTAAGGATGATCATAATGAAATCATCACATTCCTCTACATGTCTACCATGAAAATCAACATGTAGAGTTGTAGACCATGCATGAAACACCAATTTCATTTGGTCCCCCAAAATCAACCTGTAGAGTTGTCTAATAGCCAAGAAAATTTATTATAATCTTAAGAGCAGTTCAAGTCTTAGAAATCAATAGGCAAGATCCAAATAATAAATACTACAAAACAGAGTCAATTTACCCACAATCCATCAAGATAAACAAACATTTAATAACCAATTTTCATGCATACATGCTTTCTTCAAATCAGCCATAAAAGAAATGTTCAAAGCCTTACCCGCATAGGAGGGGGAGAGAGAGATTTCGGTCGAATTGGCAAGCCGTAGCCACAAATTGAAGAAGACGGAGTGAAAAAGCAGAGAGGGAGAGTGGCGTAGAAAGTGCGGTGAGCAAACTAAGAAGACAGTAAAAATTAAGAGAACGGGAAATATTACATAAAGGTCCCTAAATATTAAAAAGCCTGAGTGAAAAGATCATTTTACCCTCACTTGTCATTCTTTTCCCTAACCCCTCCCACCATGCCCTTTGACCATTTTCAATTTTCTCTCACTTGTCAGGAATTTTATAATATAATTATTAAAGTGTATAAACTGATGGAGGATTTTTCTTTAGACCATCCAAAATTTTATTAATAATATTTAAAAAAAAAATATTTGTAACATTATTTTTTGTTTTACATTTATATTTATGATTTTATAAAAAAATTTTAAAATTATTATTAAAATTTTAAATCCGGTCTAATCAAATATTTTTGACATGGATGAGATATAATTGTTGGGATGTTGATTTGAGGCAAAGGGGATTGATTGGATGTATGGACTGGGATCGGGTATTTCTTTGATTTACATGTGTTTTATTTTGGATATTGGAAAATTTTGGGAATGTCCCATAAAGAAGGCAAACTCTGCCAGAGTTTCTAGTAAAAAATCTCATGATTTTTTTTTTTTATATAAAAGTTTCATAAAAGAGACGTAAGTTTACATAAGTTTCTTACATCAAAAGGAAAAGGAGAACTTTGAAAATTTTTATTTTTGATGCATAGTGAATCTTATAGAAGATGCTGCGATAAGGTTAATTAGAAGTGTTTGCTTATTCATCTATAGAAACAAATTAATTTGTGGGACAAAAACTATTGTTAAATGTAAGCCTACCAGTGGAAGATTAGGGTGTTTCTTCGCTTTTTTTTTTATGGCATCTTGACAAATCAAAAGGAAAAGAGGATATGGTTTTGGTAAAGTAAAAGAATTCATGAAAAGAGATAGCAAAGAATAAAGAATAGATTATTTTGGAACATTAAAACCCTTAATAAGGAGGGGTAGTATTGCAGTTCACCGGTTTTCACTTTTAGTCCAAATTAAGGCATTTTACAAAGCACAAAGTTCGGTATAATTAAAATAGTTGTGATCACAACCTCATAAATGTCTAAATAATTATTGGATAATTTTATCTTACTTCGTATTTACTCATAGGTGGGATTATTGTCATTTTGATTGTAACAACAACCTCATTAAACACAATAATGTCAATTGACATGAATACTCCAAGCAAAATGCCTCTTCATATTCCCTACACTTTAACTTCGCTCTCTTTACCTCTCTCCTCTCACCCCATCAACAATCATCAAGTGAAAAAAGTATAACATATTATTGGAGTTAGGGGTAGATTCAAGCTAATTCGAGCCTGAATGTTAAGGTATTCGAGTTCGGTTCAAGCTTAAATAAACAGGTTCGAGTTTGAGCTCGATAAATTTTATGAAGGCTCGAGCTTGATAACAATCGAGCCTATTCGAGCTTGAGCCTGAGTTTTGGATTGTCCATTTGAACTCGAGCTTAAGTCCAAACTATAATTTTAATAAATAAAAAATTAAATAAATATTGGTTCGAGCTCGAGCTTAATAATACCTTATCGAACTGTTCGAGAGTCTTTCGAACTGAACCTTAAAGTATTCGAGCTCAGCTCGATAAGTTATTCAAGTTTAATTTTCATGTTCGAATTCGAGTTCGAGTTCGAGTTCGAATTTGAATAGTTCGATAAAAGTTCGGTTCGATTCCAACCTTAATTAGAGTGGTTAGTACTTTGAAATAATTAGAAAACACATAGTAGAGATAAATGATAAAAGCGGAATTGTTTGTGGGATGCGATGAGAACATCACTTTTGAGGTCAAATATGTTGGTGTGGGTAGTTTTAACCTTTTTTTTCCCTGATGATTCATAGAATCAATGAAATATAATTGAAATTTTGAACTTATGGGAAAATATATCACATTATTGGGTTTTGTTTGATACCAAAATTTAATGATTTTGCCTCTGTATTTTTTCCAGAGACAATGAAAGTGCAAGACCCCAAATAGAAAAATCAATTACCCTCTTGAAATCTTTTGTTATCTCTTTAAGATCTTGAGGAATCATTCTTTTCTATGTGCAAATGCTATACAGGAAACGTGAAACGAGAAGAAATAACCATAATGGAAAGCTCCCAAGTGTGGATATTCTTCAACGTATGAAAAGCATTTCAAAGTGCAGTGAAATGAGAGTTTTGAATAAAAGTGGAAAACTTGAGGAGTAAATTTTAGTTTACCTTGTGTCTTTATTGTGTCATGAAGTTTAAAACGTTCATATTAAGTCCTCTAAGTTTGGTTATTGTTCTAATAAGATCTTTCACCTAAATGATTCGGTAATCTCATCATAAGTGGCGTCCTATGTGGCATTAGACGGTAAAAAAGAGTTTTTTTTTTCAAATCTCATCATCTCTATCAATAAAATCATTAACAATATTTTTTTTCTTCTATTTCTTTCTTTCAATGAATAAACCAATCAAAGTTTTCAAACTTTTAAATTGGTGAGATAATAGTAGCCCATGGTAGAGAATTGAAAGCGGAACTAATCACAACATTATTTGCCTAAATCTAGGACCATGAGCTCGTCATAGCTTTCCTCAAGCATTAGATAGCATGAAAAATGAAATAATGCACTGAAATTTTCAATTATTTTCAATTTAGCTTTTTTTAGGATAAATGGTGAAATTTATTTATTTAAGAGAAATAGTTCAATAAAATCAGAAAAATTTATGCATCTTTCTTTACTAATTGTTGCTTGCTTTTTTTTGTCTTCGTAATCACTTTAGATGCATCACCGCTCGCCTTCGAAAGGCTACACAAAAACCTCCGGTAAACAAAGTTGAGAGCAGATTGGACAGTAGAGTCGTTCTACGTGACAGATCCGCTATTAGAGTTGGTGCATACTTCACAGATCTAGATCTGTAGAACCCTCGACGACCACAGGGTCTTGCTCCTTGGTGAGCAGGCGCGGGGGTAGGGGAAAGTACCCCCGAAAAATTCAAGCCCTGTACACGTTTTGAGTATAGTTTTTTACTTGACAGTTTGAGCTTGGACCCATGAATAGCCGTGGTTTTGCAACAGAACGGAAACCCTAATTAGTTTAAGTTGCTTATAAATACTCTCTATGTACTGAGCGCACATTGTAACGAGAGATTTGGGCGGTTGATTATAGTGAAACTTCTGACAAGATGTAGCTTTATTCTAGGGTGAACTTGGGTATATTCGTGTGATTGACAGGTCTCGAATCATTCATCCGTAACGCGATGTTGTAGATCTTTCATGGTAGTGCACGGTGCTGCGCGATAGATGTGGCAGGAGAGAGAAGAAGAATAGGAAGAAGAAAAGAAAGAAGCGGAAGAGAAAGAAGAAGAAGAAGAAGAAGAAGACAAAAATTGAAGAAAAAAAAAATCATATTTGTAATTTTGTTGGGAGAGATATGAGATTTGAGAAAAAATATTTTTTTTACTATCTAAAATCACACAAAAAGAAACCATTTAAGATAAAATTACCAAATCATTTAAGTGAAAGATCACCACACATGACATTAAAAGCACAAACAATAGAATTTACTCTTGTTTTTTAAGGAGAAACAATTGAGCATTGATAATGCTATTTATTTACAGGGTTATTTTTGTTTAATTATTAATTGACATTAATGGGTTGGGGCAATAGCCTATCACCCTTGCTCTAAAATTAATTCTAAACCCACAATCCCTCACTTGTCAGTTTATCATTCATTCTTCTGAAAATGTTCCATTTTATATACATGTATTATGATTGTGTCAAGTACGCTGTCAAACCAAAATGCAAGTTGTTTGGTTGATTAATATATAATATAAAAAAATTACCTTCAGCTCGTCTCGTTTTTATCTCATAATTAAATGAAATACACCTTTTTTTATTGGTTCATAATGAAATACACCTTTCAACAATTAGAAAGTATTCTCATTAGTCTCTTTAGAAAAATCGCTTTTGGCCATAAAAAAAAACGCTCCATTGAAATTTTTTTGGTTTCTATACACAATCATTTTTCAATGTTTTTAAAAACAGAGAAATATTACAAGGTGGATCAACTCTTTAGAGCTTCAATGTTCTAGCCGGTACTTCAGGAATCTGATTCCTGGATCTAATGTGGGCTTATGCAACCAAATACTGCTGCAAATGTTTGGTTCTCTTCTTGTTCTTCAGCTTTCGGAATGCGCTTGATTCAATTTGCCGAATCCTCTCTCTGCTCACGCCCATCATCTCCCCAATCTCTTGCAACGTCTTCATCCTTCCATCTTCCATCCCAAACCTCCATCTGATGACCTGCTTTTCCCTTGGATTGAGACTGTCCAACACCTTCTTCAGGTCCTGCTTCATAAACTGCTTGATCAGAATATCTTCTGCTGTTTCGGCATCAGGATTTGCAATTACTTCCTGGACAAAAGACATACAAATACATCAGAAAAACTATAAAAATAAAAAAGAAGCAAGAGTAGTGTAAATTTGGACGAAAAAAAAGGAAGTGGCATTAGAATAGGAATATGACAGACTGAAGGTTTAAGATTCTGGCTGATCCCAATCTTCTGGTCAAGTGATCTTGGAGCTTTAGGAGTGAGTAGTACTGCCGTGAGCCTCTTCATTGAGAGCCCTGTAGCCTCTGCAACTTCTTCATTATTGGGCTGTCTACCATTTTCACTATACAATTGCTTTCTAGCCTCCTTCACTCTGTAAGTTGCCTCCACCATGTGAAACTGTAAAGCCAAAAATATTGGAAATGTAAGGACATTAAACACTATAGACCAGAAGCAATGCTGTTGCTCATTTGAAAAGGCAATATATTTGATCTTAGTGTGAGAAGAAATGACCAGGAGATTGGAGTTAGAGCTTACTGGCAACCGAATTGTCCTAGACTGATCAGAAAGAGATTTCCGAACTGCCTGTTTAATCCACCAGTGAGCATAGGTTGAGAACTTGAAACCTTTTGAAGCATCAAACTTTTCAGAACCTCTTACAAGACCTCGACATCCTTCCTGTGAGTCAACTAGCAAGATTCAGATATATGAGAATCAAAACTAGCAGTTCTCGAAAAGAAGGTTCTTTTCTTTCTTTCTTTTTTTCCTAAATTTTTTAACTTGATATATTGAGAATGAACTTAATGTGCTTGTCTGCATACAAGGGAAGTACGTACCAGAACAAGATCTTGGAGATTCATCCCAGCTCCCTGATAATTTTTTGCAATTGAAATAACAAGCCGTATGTTGCTTTTAATCATTCTGTCTTTGCAAAGAATACCATAGTTTAAGCGCCTCCTAAGGGTTTTCTGATCAACTCCTGCTGCAGCTGCCCATTGTGCGAAGGTTGGCTGACCGCCGCATCGCTCCACAAGCTCCTGCTGTAGCTTTTCCAGTTTTAATAGGTCCTGAATTACATTATTGACACAGTGGACTTCAGAAACTCAGAGATGGAAAAAACAAAACTAAATGTTAGAAATTCATTTTAAACATCCCGAAACAGTCATTTGCAACAAAAAAAGAAAGAAAGAAGGAAAAAATCCACCTTGCCAAAGGATGGTAAATTTAGTCTGTTAAAAATCCACCTTCTTACCAAAGGGCATACATCGATAAGTTTCATGCCACAACAATGAGAATAGTTTGTAAACAATATTAACCAATGAATTATAGCATGGTTGATGTCGGATTCCCTTACATCACTAGCACTGGGAAGACCACTTTTTTTTTTCAGAAACATTGGAAGCCATCTATTTATAGAATGTCATCAGGGTAATATTTATTACAATAAGGATAAAGGACATGTTTTAGGCAACAAAATAAGTAATTCCAAGTAAATTTTTCTCAAAGAATATAGGTACTATCAACGTTTAAGTTACATTGACAAACCTGTATTCCTTCTGACAACTCCAATTCTTCACTGGCAGTTAGAAGCCTGGAACTGCTAGTAGTTCCTCTCAAGTAACGCAATGGATCAGAGTAGTCCACTTCTTGTAAAGAAGAACGTTTTTTCCGGCTGGTAGAACTAGACTTCACAGACACGACATTGGAAGCAGCCTTCTCTGCTGCTTTTGCTCTTCTGGCTTTTCGTTCAGTTTGGCGCCTTGATCTTACAGCTACACTCTTGGAAAGTTGATCCTGAAGAAGCTCAAGTTCTTCATTAGTTAACTCTAGATCATCGTATTCTTTCACAGAGTAATGCATGCTGTCATCTTCTCCTGGTCCAGTTTCAGCCGCAATGTGATCTCCTAAGATACCAGCTCTTTCTGTTTCTGTAAACTGATTCCACTTGGATGCCACCGTATCAGCTGTGGATGGGATTGAAGATTTGCTTTCTGTTTTTGCAGAGTTATAACTGTTATAAATTAGGGCTGTGTCCTTCGCAACTTTGACGGCAGATCTTGCAAGAGCAACTGCTTCAGCAGCAGCTGCAGCAATTACAGCCTCATCACTTGTAAGACGCGTTTCAGTAGCAAAAGTTGCTTCAAAGTTTGCCTGCAAGAATAACAAAGATGATAATAATTCCAACCTTATCTAACAGCGTATCAATGAAGTCACACCAAACATGAAACATCAAAATCCCCAGAGTGGCTCTTTTCCTTTTTCTCTGATTAAGATTGTTCAGTGGATTGGACGCAAAATTCTGCGATTCTGATACCAACAGCCAACCATAATCATATGAAACATGGTATGGCAATCTAACCAGCATAATTATACCCAACCACAAAACAGTTTCTGCTCAGTTTTTGATTTTTTTTATTGACAATTTTCGAAAGGTCAGACAAATTTCCATCATTTTGACCAAAAGCCTTGACTTGATTAAATGAAAACTCAACAATGGTAAGCACAAAAAAGGGGGAAAAGAAAAACTACACTAAGCCTACTTTGCAGCATAACAGCTTTATATACACAAGCTTCATTTAAGTTTATCAGCAGATAGAAAGAGAAGAGAGGGATGGGGAGAAAACTTGATCAAGAAAGAAATCATTCACAAAGTGCAATAACAGTATTTAACTTCTTTTTTTCCCAATTAGAGTGCAAAGCTTTCATCTAATAAATTTCACTTCTCACCTCTGTGGGTGCACCAATTCCCCCTGTATATGTCCATGGCCTGTTTGGAGTGACCAAATTTGAATGAGCTTCAAAGGAAGGTAATCTCAGGTTCTCCACATCAAGCACCGCAGTTGCTGTTGATGGTGATGTAGTGGATAAAACACATTGTGTTCGGAAGCAGACAGAGTCTTTATTGCTTGCTGTAGATTTCAACCAAGAGATCATGATGAAATAATGGACAATAAGATCTGTTACTCTAAGTAAAACATCACAGACCAACAAATCATGACCACTTTTCTTCAATAACTATGACCCGCATTGCTAAAAGTTGGTAACGTTTGACGCAATTAAATGAGCATCAGAAACTGTGAGGACCATAATCAACCACCTTTAGAAACAGCATCCATATGTCTGATCAGCTCCCTTAAAAATAACGCAATAGCAGATGAAAAATGAAAAATGAAAAATGAATTCTGATATTCTACCTTCTTTACTGATTATTCATAAAAACTTAGCAACAATGATATCACTGGTACAATATAGGTACAAACTAGACAATGTTACCAAACATTAACATCACCCCGATAAGACTACAGTTGCTAAAGGCTGTCCTGAAACAGAAATTAAATTTGCAATACATTCCATCTTCCAAGTAATTCTGGAACAACACTTCAGACTATTAATATCAGAGAGAAGATAATTGCTTATCAACCCAAATTAGGCACTACCCATAAACGTGATAACCAGCTTAATTAAAGCAACAGCATCTATTAGGTAATTTTAACAATTCATGAGGCATCATGCTCAGACTACTTCGAAGAGAAAAGAAACCATATTTCAAGTAATAGATTATTCCTACCGTGTAGAGAATATTCAGCTTATGTAGGCACAAATAAAATGGGTTTAGTCAGCTCAACAAAATGGAGAGCAACAATATGCTGTCTTAACATAAATAAAACTCCTCAGGACATACACAAATCTACTAGAAATCAGTTTTAGTTCCAATTGACACAATGGAATTTGGGAGTGAATAGCATTCAAATTTTTTTTTATAAAAAAAAATCAATTGTGATTGGAATGAAGGCATCCACAACGGAATGGCACCCAAAAATACACAAAAGAATACAATAGAACACAACTATGTCGATTCTAACAGAAACAAAGCTGGCTTATGAGTGGCATTCAAAATACACAAATATTCAACAGACCCATCACGGCATTAACAAAATGCACAAAAATACAATGCACCCATCTCAATTCTGATTGAAATTAAGCATTTGCAAGCAGATAGTATTCAGAATACAAAAAAAAAAATACAACAAAACTGTCTCCTTTTTGAGACTGCAATTGAATGGCGTAAGGCATTCAAAACACACCCAAAACGGGGGAAAAAGAAAAGGAGCACACCCGTCTCGATTCTAATTGAAATAAAGGTGAACGGCAATTCAAAATATTCAAAATCCAGTACATATCCAATCTTACTAAAGATAAATAAATATATGCAACAGATTACAGAGAGAGAGAGAGAGACTTACAGAAGTGAGAGGTGGTAACAGTTTGGTGGTGGTGAGCTCTGAACTGGATAGCAAAGGAGTCCGGTTGGCACTTGAATTGTGGCAATAGACAAGACATCCTCCTCCACTCTTCCTATTGAATTGCTTTACATAGATCATAAAGCCAACGATAAATAATACCTTAACACAGTTCCAAATGAAAGATAGAGAATTTGCTAATTTACCCGACAGATTAATGTGTCTGTGTTTTCTGTGTCTGTGGAAGAGAGAGAGAGAACAGAGAGGAAAAGAAAAGAGGGAGAGGTGGACTGTGAACTGCTAATTTCTAATGGGTGATAAATAAAAGGATAAGGAGAGAAGGCCGGCTTGAGGATGAGGGAGGGACAACCTCTCCATTTACCCTTATACAGTTACCTTCCAAAATATTTGCATCTCTGTGTATTAAATATTTAATTATTTTTCTGAAATGATTAATTACTTATTTCTCTTTCATCCTAAAATGAGTAACGAAAAACAGAAGAATCTTGACCCAAAGAATTCATGCAACAAATTCTCCAACAATTTTATAATTCTGTAAAGTTTCATTTCTTTCAAAAATTCGTAAGTCCTTCCAATTTTCAAATATAAATATTTTTAGCCAATTTTAAATTTTCAAAATTTTGAAGTTTGTTTTATATATAAAAAAAAAAAAAAAAAATCTATTGACTTTGGTACGTAAATTGAGATGCATGGTCTTGACCTTTAGCCAAATTTTCAGCAAGAAATTCAAAATTTTGACTTTTTTCATTTTATCCCAAATTTTATTCATGGGTCATGATTCAACGGCTTCTTGTTATTTCATTCATAGTCATACCTTCTTCCTTGTACACTATTTGCGAACACAATTCAAGGGAGAATAAAGTATAATTGGTTAAAAGTAGATTAAAGTAATACAATTTATATTTCTGGTTAAAATACAGGTATAATTTTGAGTTTTGATTCCTTTTTATAATAAATTGTTTATTTTTTTTCTATACATAACAAACTTTGTAATTTTCGCTATTAACATTGGTGAATTTTTATAACTTTCATCTTTTATATGTATCTATTTGGTTGCGAAATTGACTTATTTTTACATCCGATAAATTCTATAAACCATTTAAAGATCATCCAACAATTTTAAAAAAATTTCACTTGCATGATATTTTTTTATGGGTTTTCAATCTTTAATAGTAATATATATATATAGACACACATTTTTAGTTGTAAAAAATATATATACACTAACTGAAGCCACATGAATTATTATGTACCCAAAAAATATTCAAGGGTTTGTTATGAAAATTAATCAAATTATACATGTATTTTAGCATATATTTTTTATTTGGTTAAATGAAAAGATAAAATCTCTTCTTTATCCATCGAAAATCATAATCTTTGATCGGATTGGATAGATTTGGATCATTAAATCAAATAAATGTGTCAAATGATCGAATTGAGTTGATAAAAGTAACGCAGATCGAGAGTTAAACGAATATGGATAAAAAAAAGTTTTGATCTTGTATTGATCTTAAAATTAAGATACATTCCTAACCCATTTATAACTAATGGTAACCATGGTTTACGCAAATAACTTGATAATGTTTTCCTAATGCAACTAGTGTTACTTGAAACTTCATTCTAATATATGCAACTATTATCACATTATATTACACAAAATACTAATTGAAGTACCTTAAACAAACTAGTATATCATGCCTTCTTTTTCCTAAAAAGTTTAGTTATAATATCATGTCATATTTTTCCTAAAAATTTAGTCACCATATTGTACTCATATTACAAGAGAGAGACGTAAACAAGATCCATCCCTTCCTCGCTTAGCAAGTAAATCCACCCCTTGATAATACCAATCCATAGCCCATATTGGTATTCCACACTAAAACATGTTCCCTCCTATCTATGTCGAGAAATTTTTGGTTGTATCGAGTTTTTGATTTGCACCGATTGAAAATTTGATTGATAATTTTTAAAAATTTTATTAATAATATTCGTATATATTCAATTTAGTATTATTAGTGAAGTTTTAAAAAATTACCAATCAAGTTTCTTCTTGATTTGCACCCAGCCAAAAACTTTTCCTCTGTCACCTCACAATCTCGTACAACATGACCGAAAACACATCACACACAAAACAAAAACATAGCATTTTTTAATTTCATTTAGTTTTATATTTGAAATGAATTCAGCTTAACGACAAAGCTCACAAATATCTGACGTACCGTTGTGAAATGGTTGTTGGATGCTCAATGATGTACTTACCTAACATATGAATTATAGATTTGACCAATCATATTTTACCATTTTAAAGAAAAATTTACATTTTAAAATAAAAAAAATATTGATTAAATTCTGTTTAACACATTAATTATAGATTAAATCAATTATATTTCATCATTTTTAAAAACTTAATGATTTTAAAATGTCAACCGTCTAATAAATTTTCAAATACAACTCTTATGATGGGTTTAACTTATTAAATAGAATCTATCTAAGAATAATTTTTTAAAATATCAATTATCTAATAAAATTTTAAAGTAAAAATTCATGATCGATTTAGTTTATTAAGCATAGTCCTGCCCAATTATTTAGAGGTTTAAATTCAAATCTCCAACCCTAATAAAAAAGAAGGGTGGTAAAATAAAAAATAAAAAAAAATTTAGTGTGTTTTGTTTTGATATTTAATTTTACATAATTTTTTTAATTAAATTATATTTTTAAAAGTATTTAATTTTAATTAAATCTATTATTATAAGTTAAACCAAGAAAACCGTCCTCTCTAACTAGACATAGCTCTGAATAAAATCCCTCGTCAATCGGAGGTCTCGCTGAAAAATCCTCACTCTCAACCGGTAACCAGACAGAGAGACAGGAGAGAGAGAGAGAGAGAGAAATGTCTTCTGTGACAGCTAGGGTTTTTAAGGGCTGCAGGGTACTCTTAGCTCCTGCAGCATCAGCATCGAAGTCCTCCAGCACTGCAGCTACAGCAAAACTCAAAACTACCACAACTACAACTACAGCTACAAGCACAATCAACAAGCCCAAGGCAAAGGCAAAGGCAAAGGCAAAATCATCATCGTCAGAAACTCCAACCATGGCGAGACCCACGGGCATTTCGAAGGTGAGCCCTGTTTCCACCGCCCTCGGCCACTTTGTCGGCGCCTCCGAAGCCTCCCGCTCCGACGTCGTCAAGAAAATCTGGGCCTACATCAAGACCAACAACCTCCAGGTGCCCCACCTCTCTCTCTCTTTTTATATTTCTCTTTTGTGTTGAAACTTAAACTCTAGTTTTATTTACTCATGTGTATATATGGTTTCAATGTGTTTGCTGGGATTAGAAATTGGTTATGGTGATGAATGCATTTTAGTTTATCCATTTCTGGATGGGCATCTATTTGTATTTATGTGATACATTGTTGAAGAATGCATCTATATGTTTACTTTTTATGTTGGAATGTTTTTTTGATTGGAGTGGTATATTATCTTTTATTCCAGTTTCTTAGGGCACGTTTGGGGAGAGTTTTTAGTTTTGAGGGTTTGAAAACTGATTTTGAAAAGAGTTTCTGAAAACATTTTTAAGTGAAACGTTGTTTGGTAAACCAGTTTTCGAAAACCGTTTTGAAAATAGAAAACTGTTTGGATTACACTCTTGTAATTGTTTTCAGCTTTCAGTTTTCGGTTTTCAGTATTCAATTTAAATTTTAATATCTATAATTAATTTTATTTCTCATATTTACTAAATATAATTTTTTACGCACATACCAAATACTTGGAAATAATTAATATTATTTTGTTTTTAAAATGTTAGTATTTTCTATATGTCATTGATCAAACATGACAACACTCTTCTCCTGTTCATGTTATGTTTGTTTGTTAAATAAATTCTTAAAAATAAAAATAAAAATAAAATATACAATACAACTTTTACAATTTGATAACATTTCAACAAGTAACCCATTTTATTTCTCATGTTTGTTTGTTAAATAAATTCTTAAAAATAAAAATAAAATATACAATACAACTTTTACAATTTGATAAATTCATAAAATGGAAATGAACGACCCAAAATTCTTCCTTCAAACGGGTTTGCCTCAACTGTCCAATTTTGTTGGTTTGCCATCCTCACATCCTATAAGTCAAATAATATATCAATGTGTGAAATATATTCCTAAGAAAAAAAAACATAATTCAGTAACTAAAAAAAACTAAATTTGAAAAAGAGTACAACAACTTGATTGTGTAAGAGTATAACACTGGCTCCAAATAATAGCATGTAAAAGAAATCTGCAGTCCGTCCCCTGAAAGAGTTCTCTTCAAGAAGTTTGCAGTATCGAGCAAGAAAGAACATATGGAACATAAAGTCCAAATCTGCGTTATCAGAGTGCAATCATGTTACAAAACAAGAATTGCCAGGAACTAAAATCAAATTTTAATTGATCAAATTTTATTATTGCTCTCTCGTCTTTGTGTCTCGCTCTCTTACAGTCCCAAATTCTCAGTCTTTGTTGCATCTATCCAAGAGGGAGAGAACAAATATGTTGGTTTACCAGGATCTCCTCACCGGTGACAAGCTTCTCTCTGGCTCGTTCCCATACGAGGAAACTTCTAATTGATCAATATGATTAAATTATCAAGTTCATCAAATTGCTACAAAGCATAAGAATGAAAGCTGGTATGCAGAAATATATTCACAACTAATTAGCAACGCCGTTCATGCATGAAGATTGGGGGAGGTTTGGAGGCAGTAATCATGCAATCAAAACTTCCACCTTATGATTTGAAGTAACAAAGTACCATTAGCTAAAAAAATCATCAGGGTGCATGCTGAGAATGGCAAGCAACCATATTGAAAAAAGTGTAATAACTGCAAACTTGGTTATTAACAGAATAGGTAGTGGGATATATTCCGCTTTGCAACATAGATATCTTCACAACAAATTTGCAATCAAATTCACGCATATGCATACCCTCCGGTAAATTTCTATGTTTGACTGACTTCTTGTGCAAAAACAAAAAAACTTTTGACTGACCTCATTTTTATATAGACTTAATCTAATCACATGCCATATTTTGATTTGTAATATCCATTTCAGGGTTGTACATATGAAAAGTGTTTTGCTTTGACAGAGTTAACTAACAACAGAAGTAATCCAACATCAAATATGCAATAGTTAATCTCTTCCCAACTAGAATAACCAAAGCAAAAGTTAGGCCTGCATATTGTCTACCAACTGAGAAGATAGGTAGCAACCACTCATTACTGACAAGATGCAGTTTCAATAAAAGTTTCAATTCAACCACTAGTCCAATTCTATGAAGGGTCATCATCAATGCAAAAATGAAGACTTTTTTTTTATAAGTTGTAAAAAAAGGAAAAGACTTTAAATAAGACAAGTTTAATTCAAGTGGCATACATACTTTGTTATAAAAGAAATTCCAAAACTAACACTAGAAGTCTGTATTACAGCTTCTAAAAACATTATACTTTATTTTTTTAGTGAATTCAATTCTCTAATTTTCTCCTGGTTACATGCTTCTTTACACATCCTTTCCCTTGTGGACACATTATGCAAGTGTCTAAAAGAAAATTGTGGTTACACTTTTAACTTCCAACACTAACACAAAGTTGGAGGCAAATTTCCCTCAATCTCATCTTGCAGATAAAAGGACAAATAGCAGTACCCATTACTAACATCGCAAGAAACAACTGGTTAAATAACTAGCGTTACAAATATTACATGAATTTTATACCCAAACTAAATGAAAGTTTTTGGAAACTAGAAAACCAATGGTATCACACAACAAAGTTCATGGGTACATGAGTCCTTTTTATCACTGCACTAGTGCACTTAAATAATTAATCTAGGTTAAAATTAAGATGTATGCATAGCATGCATGAACATCTTATATTACAGAAATTCAAGGAGCATACAAAATTTTAGAATTAAAAATTTCCCTATATATAAATCCAAATGGGCCAAATGGCATATTAACGTTAGCAAGTTCACCCAATCAAGCATTGACAATTGAAAAGGATAGGAAGAGAAGTAGATAAACCCTTTTTTATTTCACTCAGAGCACTTTAAATTCAATGCCATAAGGTACTATCATTTCGTGTAAGACACTTTATAAGATGAAGAACCTATCACTTATTAGCCACTTTAGTCAAGGGGAAGAGAAGAAGTTCAGCAATGTTTGCAATGAACCACTTAATATGATTATTACCATTAGACTCAAAATAGAATATAAATGCAGATATTTTCAAATCAAAGCTAAGAACTTACCCATTTTTCGGAAATATAGAAAATTGGTGATGAGGCACCAGAACTGGTAGTTTTTAACCACAAGTGTAGGGTTCAAGTACAGATTATAAGGAGATATTATCTGCAAAATTTTTGAACCAAATGAACAAAACAATTAATGAATATAACAAAGAAATAGTTATTTAACCTGCCAGACATAAATCAAATTAAAAAAAAAAAAAAACTTAAGAAATATCCCATAATATGAATCAACCCAGTAAAATTAGCCTAAACCAATCAATGCAAATTCGCCTGGAAATTACTCGAGGAACATGACTCATCAAACTACAGAACATTTCCGAATTGAAGTGTCTAAACCTCCAATTTTACTTTCGATGTATTATAAACAGATATTAAAAAGAAAATAGTGCAAACCGTATAAAAAATAAAATAAAAATAAAAAAGAAAGAAAAACTATAGGCGAAGAAAAAACCCAGTTCAAATCAGCCCAAAGCAATCAAACCCATTTGCAAGGAATCAACAAGAAAAAAAAAAAGGTGTAAACATTGGAAACTAGAACCCTATTAGCCCTTCACACAAACAAACAAAAAAGAACCCAGATTGAGAATTAACACCAAATAAATAAAAAAACTTAATTCTCAAGAGAGAGTGACATACATCGAGGGAGCAATCGATGGTGGTGACAACAGAAGCTGTGAGATACGAGCGGGTAATGATAGGCATCTGCTTGTACCATTCTTCAATAGCTTGAGCCATTTTTTCTTTTATTTTTGCCTACTAATTTGTTTTACAACAATTCAACCAAAATATTTTAATCAAAATACCAAAGCTATGGAAATTTGTATGAGTTTTGCGATAAGTGGTTCAAATGGAGGTTTCGAAGATCGGCACAGAGTTTTTGGAGGAAAGAAAATAAAACTTACCAGAGAAGTCGCGATCTGGGGGAGTGACGGCGCTGGGTCGTACTAGAGAGGAGGATGAAGGAGTGATGGCGGTGAGAGAGAGGGAAGAAAGTGAGGAAGAAGTTGCGATTGAAGGGAATGACGACGGCAGGTCGTAGTAGAGAAGAAGACGAAGGATGACGGCCGTGAGAGAGAAATGGAAGAGGAGACGCGATCTGTGTGTGGAGAAGAGGAAGAACGAAGAACGAAACAGAGGAAAACTGAGAACAGAAAGTTGAACTCGTGAAAGTGAAAACTGGACAGTGTTTTAAGAGTGAAAACTCCAAATTGGAGTGTTCAAAAATCAGTGTTTGAATAGCCATTTTTACAAAACTCTGTTCAAACACTGGTTTGAACACTGCTGGCCAAACAATCACACTAGTGTTTGAACAGCATTTTCAGTGTTTGAACACTGAAAAGGGTTTTTGAAAAACCTCCCCAAACAAGCCCTTAATGTCCGATGGCTTGATTTCCCGTTTGCTCTTCTTCCTTACATAGCATGTAAGTAAACAATACAAAATATAATAATACTAAAACTTAATGTTTATAGTTGTGTTGTGTATTTCAAAAAATTTATAAACTTAGATGCTTCCTCGTTTAAGTACTTCAATGATGCCCACTTCAATGCATTTTGTTTTATCAACAGGACGTACACAATGTATAGTTATTTGTTTTAGTTTCTTACAGATGATAAATCAATTTGATGTTCACTATCATTTTCAGGGGTCCAAAATTATGGCATATTTTGTTATATGTTATCAATTTCCCTGTGATTTCAATGCGTCAGTAACTTGTGTTTGAGACCATTCTGTTCTGTTCAAATCTTCAGTTTGATGAATTAGAAGTATAGGGTATTATATCATACCTGGCATGTTTCCTTTATCCGGGTAGGTTTTGTTTTTACTTTTGTGTGAACTTTAGCAGATGAAATGGTTTTTGTAGGTTTCTTAAGTTGAAGCTGAAAAGTAGAAACTTGGATTCTTCGATATCTAGGGAATTAAAACATTGATGCTCCATGCTTCTCACCAAAAGGAATGATATCAAACCTTGTATATTTTATTTTGCATCTGCAAAAGTGCAAAAGATATCAGCTTGTGGTAGGGTCAATTTATCAGGGAATTTACTATGCATACGACCTATATGTTTGAGTAAAAACTTAGCTTGTTGTCACAATGGTTTAGTTTAGTGTCTCTGTGCGGTTTGGTGATGTGGTAAATTAAAGTCATTCTTGTTGTAAAGTCTGCTTGCCATTGAAAAGTTGGAGTTAGAGGAGGAAACATAGAAAGAAAAAAAATAGAACTTCTATGAATGGAGACACTGGTACTACAATCATCTTAGATATGCAATACAGATCAACCTTTTTTTTTTATCATCTTAAGCTGTATTATAAATATAGACTTAAGAATGGCGTTGCGGGTCCATGCAGTGTGATGTTAGCTGGTGTTCTGCTTTGAGGGTTACGGGTATGTCATTGCAAGTGAGCAATCATCAATATTTGGGAAAGTTTACTAAAACTGGACCCTTTTAACCATTCTTCTCCTTTCTGTGACATTCTTCTTTTCTCTCTCTGTTGCTTTGTTCTTTCTTTGTCTTTTCTTTTTACTCTTCACTGAAATGCTTCCGAAAACAAATCTTCACTTTCAAGTGCTTGCAATTTGTGAAAGCATGTGTTACTTATCAAAAAAAAATTTGTGAAAGCATGCGTTGGTTGTAGGGATTTTTCATATGCATTTTGAGCAAGATTTTTTTGTTGAGGCAAACATTGTTTAGCCATTCTTCTTCAAGTGATTCTCTATTTACTCTTTCGAGGAAAAAGAAAGGTACAAATAGAAGTTAGAATTTGTAAGCCATGCAAGCACCATAACTGCTGGAAGACCTCTAAATCTAGTTGGTTGCATACATACGATAAATTTAAGCTGTGATGGTTGGATCTATAGGAGGTATGTTGAGCCATGTGGCTACAGTACCAAGAGTTGATTCGTGAACCAAAGCTGATCGAATTGTGCATGTGTTGGTGGCTGAGTGGCCATAAATGTGTTTGCGTTCATATCATGTTGTCTCTTCTCCCAGCCGATTTCTTGAAAAGAACTATTTTCTTGTCTCTCCCGAAGCAATTAATTTTTTTTCTTCTATTTAGTACAAATTCATGTAAAAATGCTCAGAAAGGGAATGCACCTTGGTACACATGAGGCATTCAAGAGAACCCCCAAAAGGGGGGGGGGATGTAAAATCCAATACATAATGGAAATCCAAAAAGGATCCGAAGAATCCCAAGTTCATGGTAATGGAAAACCAAGAGAATAAGTAATCTGATAATAGGGCATTCCACTTCAACATATGCTCCATGGTCTCTGAAGCATGTGAAAGTACCTGTTTTTGTGGTTACTAAAGCATTATAATTATATTTTGTTGCGTGAGAGAGAAATGTTGCTTGTAGTTAGTATAATTTGTATCATCAGTTTCGATCATGCTTACTTTCAATTGTAAATATCTTCTGCCTTTAGTTATTAGATCTATATAAATGGGATGCTGTGATGGATGCTACGATGTCCTTTATTAATATAAGTGGATACTTTTGCCTGCAGAACCCCACAGATAAGAGGGAGATCTTTTGTGACGAGAAGCTGAAGGCCTTATTTGATGGGAAAGACAAAGTTGGGTTCCTTGAGATAGGGAAATTGCTGAACCGCCATTTTGTTAAGACTAATTGACTGCTGATTCTGATATGAACTTCGGGTGTTTGGCTCCTGATTGGTGCCCCAACTCATTACTGAGCAAGGTCTTGTGATCTTTCTCCTCGTTTTGGGCAATTGTCATGTTGATATTTACTTTTGCTTGAGAATGGAACTCTTTGGGTTGGGTTTGCCACTTAAATGACTTTTAGCTTGGATTGATGTAAAAATTTGCTAGAAAGAAAATTGTAGACATTGTTATGTGGTTCCCTCATGTAAATAGGGCTGTTGCTCATTAGGTTTATAGTTTTGAGGGGTAAATTTTTGGAGAGGACAGTGAGCAGATATGCACATGCACATCAGCACATGCGCAATATATAATGCTTTTTTATATGGATTATGTCACTGCAAAGGTACGGTACAGTGTCATCATGCCTGTGCACAAGCTCTTGGGCATATTTCTGTGTCTAATCTGTTTTAGTATTTGCCGTTGGACAAGGATCTAAACCGTATCGGTGTTCAGTATTTGGTTTTGTACAAGGATCCAACTTTTGGGTATGGTAATGATGATTCAAATGGTAGAAGTAACAATGTAGATATACTTTTAAAAGATAGCTTGTAGGCTTATCCAAAACTGGCTATGGTGGGATAGTGAAGCAGCCCAACATTGGATTGTGGATATGGTGGGGGTTGAAAAAACTGACAGGAACACCACGCAAGGGAGACATAATTTTATGAAAGGCCAATTCAATACAGCATCACTTCTTATTGGTCTTCTCAAAGGTGTGAAAGAGGGAGTGCTTGGGGGTCTGAACAAGGTCATTTCGAATTTTGTGAAGATCTTGGATTTCAGATTTCTCAAGCAACAGAGTTCACACGTATTACAGAAGGGTTATGTTCTCAAAATACTTGGGTCTTTTCGTCTTCTTGGTCTATTCTCTAAAAAGCAAAAGGGGGGGGGGGGGGGGGAGGTTATTTATTTGTTTTTGTTTTTACAATAAAAATAATAAAAAGGGAAATATTATTGTTAAATGTGGTGTATGCTAAAAGAAGAAAACAATGGGTTTCTCTGTTGACTTATTTGATGATCTCTTAACCTTGTAAGAGATCAGAAGTGATTAATTAGCTTCCCCACCTATTGCCTGGAAACTGAAAGGTGACAAGAGACTTGTGATTTTTATTGTGAGATGCAGAACAAGCATCTTTAATCGGCTTTCAAGGTAAGTCAGGTACTCCATAAGTAAATAACATGAATGAGATCAGCCAAATGTAGCCTTGGTACATCTTATATCTGCTTCCATGCTTCTCCAACTTTAGGTGAAAAGATATGAATTAAAGAAAAATAATAAAAATATAAAGAACAAAAAAAATTTAAAGGACATTTTATTCATTGACTACCTGTCGAAATGAATATTGAAATACAACTTCATTGATGAACCGATAGCAATGGGATTATATATCTGTTTGCATGAGTCTCCTATATGATTAGTTGAGGAGGTAGTGAATCCATTGCTGTACAGCATCAGGAGAACCATACCAAGGTCTCAATGCATCATCTGAACCAACTGGTGAGTGGTAAATTCCATCCAAGCTTATGTTGAGTGCACCCTCCAAATGGGCTGATACTTCTGGCACAACTCCATCACCCCATACATCTGCCTTCCCACAAACCTGATATAATTATCAGTAATCAGCAGTCAGTATAAGGTAACAGGGTTGTTTTCAGCATACCTTAATAGAGAGGGCAAGGCCATGACATTTGGAAAGGGGAAGAAAAAAAGCGACGGGCAAATGAACTATAAAATGATTTTTAAAAGAAATTTCTGAGATTTCGAATTCAATTCCAAGCTATTTTCATGATGATCCTCGACTTGATTACTTCTCAAATTGCACAGATCTTATTTTCTTGGTAGAGCAAAGGGATGGTTTAGCTCACAAAGATCAAGCAAGTGTAAATATTGATTATGGTAGTGAATTTGTTCTCATCACAGTGAAGAGGTTTTGAACTTTTGGTAGAGAAAACAGAACTTTTGTTTTTTGCGTTGATTGAATCATTCTTTTTTTCATTGGATAGTTAGGGTTACCTGCATTGTCCACCTTGTCATCCAATATATAACCATACAGTAAACCCTGTTAGAGTTGGTGCATACTTCAACGGATCCAGATCTATAGAACCCCTGACGACCACGGTTCCCGCTTTCCGGTGAGCAGGCGGAGGTTAGGGAACAGCACCCTCGAAACTTTTAGGCCTTGTACATGAGTTAGGTCTGGTTTTTTGCTTAGAGGTTTGGGCTTGGGCCCATGAATAGCCGTGGTTTTGCAGCAAGGCGAAAACCCTAATTAAAGCGTCTTAAGTTGCTTATAAATACTCTTTATGTACTGAGGACACATTGTAACGAGAGATTTGTAAGGTTGATAAAAGTGAAATTTCTAGCAGGATGTAGCCCTATTTTGGGGTGAACCTAGGTAAATCTTGTCTTGTTTTCTTTCTGTTATAATTCGTGTGATTGACAGGTCTCGAATCGTTCAAACCCTGCATACAGTCACCCGCAAGCCACACAGTGGCTGAAAAATGAGACTCAAACAGGATAGATATAATCTAATTTTATACTGATTCTACAATTTTGAAGAAATTTAGGAAGGAATTGGGGAACATTAGTCCTTATTCTTTACCCAACAGTATGTTTGGGAGTCTGGAGGGGAAGAAAATGGAATGGATAAGAAAGGGAAGGGAAAGGGAAGAAAATGGAAAGTAAAAAAAGGCTGCTTACGTTCCCACCATCCTTTGATGGTTTAATAAAGGAAATGAGAGGAATGAGAGTATACAGTAGATTATTCTCCCCTTGTTTGGTAAGAGAATGGAAAGGAAAGTATGAATAAGATATATTTATAAAACTACAAGTATATGCTTTACTATTAAACATGAAAAAGATCTCAATTTACTTCCATCTCCTCCATCCATAGTGCCTCCTGCTGGTTTAAATTTTGATATATGTGGGTCAGTCTTGCGATGAATAAATCATCTTTACTGAATGGGACCAAAGCTCAAAGCTCATGAAAGAAGGCATGTAAAGTTTCTACTCTAGCAAACTGCGCAGAGGACATAGTTAATGAGCAGCAAATGAATACTTGGCAATCAGTTGTGATATAGTCAAGGTAACTTCTGTTAATACCAAGGCACCTGCAACTTGGGAGATTTATTTGGAGGTACAGATGAAGAAACTCAAACTTTTGAAATTCATGAGGCTTATTTTGTCGGGGAAAAAAATGGTTTTCAAGCCTCCTATGGAAGTGATTGATGGAGCCGTTTACTGGAGTGATTGCCTGGTGGGCCTAATTTTTGGAACAAAGCTAAATTATGATACCATGAATAAGCTTTGCTGAAGAGAAGGCAACACTGAGGTCGTTGAGGTAGAAAATAATTTTTATGCGTTCCAATTTTTCAATATGAGAACTAGAGAAGGGGTTTTAGAGGCTGGTAATGGCACATAGCAAATAAGCTGCTTATTCTGAGAAGATGACAGCTTAAAACAAAATTTACTGAATATACGCTTTAAAGATGATTTCCATGGCATTTTATTCAAGGAAGGTCTAAGCTATATAGCTAGTGCACTTGGGCTAATGGCACTCCTTTGTACATGTACAAGGCCTATTGAAGAGGCTTCCTTTCGCCGAACTATGCCCATATAAGAAATTCCAGAAGTATAGCTCTGAATTTAAAGATGGTGATTCAGTCGAGGTGAAAGTTGAATTTTCATGGCTCTTGAAACATGCATATTTCAGAGAATTTGGGCATACGATTGGTAAATGTTCAAAAGTGAAGTAGAAGAAAATTGATGGTAAGCAAAAAGTGAAGAAGCAATCTAGATATAAAGGAAAGCTACCTGGGTTCCTAAAACCAAGTAGTGACACCACTGATCAGGAATCTGTTCAGGTAAGTAAAATACTACTAGAACAGATAAGTCCAAAGAAGACTAAATGGCGAAGTTGATAAACTGATCAAGAATGTGTTCAGGTAACTGGTCAGGCTGCTGGTATCAGTATAAATAGTAATCAGATAGCTTTTGAAGGATTTCCTGGGTTTAAAAAGAGAAAGAAGCAAGTGAATTTGACTGCAAAAGATGAGGCTGGTCCTAACAGTACTAATAGATTTGATGCCTGATGTTTAAAGGAGGAAAGAGAAATCAGTTTTAGCATTGTTCTTCCTAACAGAAACCCATTGGATGTGGAGACTGCCACTGCTGCGATGAAAAATCAGTTTTAGTTTAAGAGATGAGAATCGCATTTTGTATGATGGGTCTAATAGATTTCCATCAGACCTTGATGAAGTAGAGCCGGGAGAAGACCATTCTATTCTTAGGGACAGACTAAAAAATTTCAAGACAAAAACAGAATAAGAAAGAAATTCAAGCTCAAAATCAAGTTCCAAAAGGTTGACTGATAATGGAGTTCAATCTGTTACTTCTAGGAAGTAAAAAAGAAAGAAAGAAAAAAAGTAGTAGTAGAAGAAGAAGAAAAATCTAGTTATACCTTCTTCTTTGGTTGAAAGCAAACCAAAGAAACAGGTTCAGAAGCCAAGTCTATATATTCAAAAGCATATAAGTTTCTGTTTGGTTTTTCAATTTTATTGATGGTTAGCTATTTGAAGGTTTAGGTTGTTTTGTTTGTTTAAGGCCCTTGAGGCTTAAATGCAAGTTCCTGTGTATATCAAGTACTTATTCCTTTAGGAATAAAATAAATCAATCAATAAAAAAAGAAATGTGAATGAGGCGCCTAAACAGTTGAAATTACCTGCTTGTACCCCTGCCCAACAAAGCGTGCACGGAAGGTGGTTGCTACTGATGTCGAATTGGTCTTGTTATTCACAATAGCAACCTCTGTAGTTAATTGGTCGTTGTCAAGGGTAACCATAGAATCAACATCTACATTTGAGTTGCCAAAGAAGCGAGCTCCCTGAATATATCTGCAATATGAATGCCCATTCAGATTCCAAGATTTACTATTTTAAAGCTCATATACATGTCTAAGTGCGTGCATAGGAAGGATCAATTATCACTAAGTGTAAAATTACCATGCTCTTACGCCACCCTGTTAGTTTTAATGCTATTTATTTTCCATGAAACCAACAATTAGATTTAATGTTCTATACATGTACCTTATGCATGCAAAATTTGAAAATTGATGTTTTTCTTGTATTCCATATTGCCATCTGTAGTGTGTTTTTATTGTTGTACAGAAAACCTATAGCACAGTACTAAGACGCAATCTGAACTGAATAGTCTTCTTTACATAATAGAAGAAACCAACATGTCCAAGCCTGTTCCATTGTAAAATGATCTATGCCATGAGAAAACAGATCATCAAAGAATTTAGACCAAATGCTAGTTCCAAGACCAGATACATCAAGAAGCATACTTTCATACTGAAGAAGTATGTAATTTAGGGATTTGATAATAAAGAAAGCTACTTAAAGGATAAAAATTGTAAAATGCATGGTAGAGAACAAATGAAAGGATTATAGAATGGAATTCCCCTACAACCCATTCAGGTCAAATTTGCATGACAATGAAGCTAATACTTGTGTGTTTGTTGGTTATGGTGATAATGAGTTTAGTTACAGGTTATGGGACCTAGAAAAGAGGAAAACTTATAGAAGAAGACAATTTGTCTTATACAAATTAAACTTTAGCTAACATTGAGATGAGAAGACAAAGCGTACTACTAGCAGAGTTGTTGATTACACACCAACTTGTTCTCCATTAGATAGCACCACAAAATGGGGAGAGGTACAAGAAGGAGAACATATGGGTGATGATGAGCCAGATACAGAGCATGTTCCAGAAATTGTCAAGCCTCATCTTAGAAGGTCTTATAGAGAGCACCAACCGTCAACTAAGTTCCAATACTTCCAATTATCTTTTGCTTATTAATCGGGGGGGAGCCAGAAAGCTTCCAAGAAGTGCAGTCACATGTAAAAAAAGATTGTTAGATGAAAGTAATGCAGGAAGTTATGAGTTCTTTGCAAAAGAACAACACGTATTACTTGGTTGAACTTCCTAAAGACAAAAAAGCACTGAAGAACAAGTGGATATTCAAGCTAAAGATCAACAAGTGAAGAAAGGCTTTAGTCAAAAGAAAGGAATTGATTTTGGTGAAATCTTCTCTCCAGTTGTGAAAATAAGTTTTATCTAGGTTGTACTCAGTTTGGCAACAAGCTTGGATCTTGAGTTTAAAGATGTGAAGACTACTTTTCTTCATGGTTACTTGCATAAGGAGATCTATTTGGTTCACTCAGAAAGATTTGAAGTTAAAGGGAAGCAGTACATAGTTTGCATTTTGAAGGCTTATATGTGCTAAAACAAACTCCACAACAGTTGTACAAAAAGTTTAATTCATTATGTTGTTGATATATTAATTGTGGTACATGATCCTAAGATGATTGCTAAGTTAAAGAAGGAGTTGTTTAAATCCTTTCATGAAGGACTTCGATCCAGCTAAACAAATTTTGGGTATTCAAATTATCAGTGATAGAAAAGCTAGAAAGTTATGATTATCATCGGAGATGTATGTTGAATGGGTGCTAGAAAAGGTCAACGTAATACATTTTAAACTAATTAGTACTCGTCTTGACAACCACTTTAGTTGAGCAAGAAACCTTGTCCATCTACAAAGGAAGAAAATAAAAAGATATAGGCTATTCTTTCTCCTTTGCAGTTAGTAGTTTAATGTATGTGATGGTTTGTACACGACAAGACATTGCTCATGCTATTTATGTGGTTAGCATATTTACTCTAATCCTAACAAAAGTCACTTGGAAGCTGTGAAGTGGATCTTGAGATATCTCACATGTACCTCCAAGTTGTGTTTGAGTTTTGGGGGTGTTGAGAATCCTAATAGGATTCTTATTATGTGCCATAGTAGGCCTAGTTTATATTCATCTCATCTAATCATTATATTCTAGTCCTATTAGATTTAGTATTCATAAGTCTATATATAAGACTGTTGAATAGTATTCAGATCATCAATCAATAATACAAAAGTTCTTTTCAATTCTTATTTTCAACATGGTATGAGAGCCAACCGTCTTGCATTTGAATCTTGATAACTCCTTATTGCCTCTGATTATGATAAATACTTAGTTTGGTCTCTGTTTCGAGCTTCACGTGCTAGGACCATATCGTCTATGGGGCTATGCACAGGAGGGGGAGTGTTAAAATTTATATGAACTTGATATATATTGTTGGCCCATATCCTATAAGCATAAGCTTTTGGGATCAATGGTAGTTAACACTAATAGGATTCTTATTATGTGACGTAGTAGGTCTAGTTTATATTTATCTTATCTAATCATTGTATCCTAGTCCCATTAGATTTAGTATTCATAAGTTTATATATAGGACTCTTGAATTGTATTTAGATCATCAATCAATAAAAAAAAAAAAGTTCTTTTCAATTCTTATTTTCAACAGGGGGTTCAAAACTAGGCCTTGAGGGTTTTAATAGAGTAAATCTTAATAGTATAAAGTCTACATCGAGTTTTTGTTTACTTTTGCAAGGAGAGTTGTATCATGGTAGTCTAAGTTGCATAAGTGTGTTTCCTTTTCTACTACTAAGGCTGAGTACATTTCAAAACACAAATCAAGGAAAGAGATGTTTTGGATGAAAAGATTTCTTCGAGAATTGCATTTGAAGTAAGAAGAGTATAAGGGTTTTTGTGATAGTCAAAGTCCTATAAACTTGAACATAAATACTATGTGCCCTTCGCGCACGAAGCACATTGAAGTGAGGCATCATTGGATACCTATGGTGATAGATAAACAGTTGATAAAGCTGAAAAAGATTCATACTGAGAAAGATGATGTTGATATGATAAGTAAGGTTGTTCCAAGTAAAAAGCTTGAAATTTGCATGGCGATGGTCGGGATGGACTCCAAGGGAGGAGTGCATAAGGGGTGATTTTCTCCCTCATGGGCTAGAGTTGGAGATTGTTAGGCATGTGGGTCTAATCCATGCCTTTATTGGATTTTTTGGCAAAGACCTTGAAAAAAACAGAGTCGACCATAAATTGTTGTTGTTGGTGGCTTGTAAGCCATGTGGCCACCAAAATAGGGGGCAAGGTGGACATCTTATAGTTTTGATTAATCAAAACTAGTGTGGGGGCTATCTTTCGTGCAGGAGAATCAAGAAAAGAAAAAATAGGTCATTTTCTTCTTTGTAGCCGAGAGAGTTCGAGAGAGAAAAAAGTTTTTGGCACTAACAATTTGTGGTCTTCCTCTAGGGTGGTTTGTGGAGGGAATTGATCACAGATGATCAAGGCACTTGGGTATGCAATTCTCATCGCGGTGTCTAATTTTGTTGGAGCATAGAGACTTCTCAAAGTTTAGGAGATTTATTGTTGGTGAAACTATTACAGTGTGATTCAAACACAAGTAAAATTTATATTGTTGTGGGTCTCAAGTTTGAGTAAAGACTCGAGATATAAACGTTGTAATCATTATTTCGCATAATTAACTTTATTTTCCCTTTGGTTTTTCCTCTATATTGGAGGGATTTTAACGAAAAATTTCTTGCATTCTTGGTGTGATTGCTTTATTGATGCTTATTATTTTTATTTGCACATTGCTTGGTTGTGATTGATATCCAAATTTGGGGTCTTTGGCACGAAATTTTGGTACTTGAATATTTGTTGACTCTGGTTTTGCCCAACATTTCAAACCCCAGTTGGGTCTTCATAGTTCTAAATTTTTTCTTCATTAGGCGAGACTTTCTTCAATAGTTTTGGATTTTGACAGAATTCAAGCCATAACCCAATAAGTGAATAATGATGTTTCAATCTAATAGTTGCATCTAATATCATGTGCAGAAATCAGTTACAACAGCTTGTTTTCTCAGATGAAAAATCATTCTACGATCTAGAGCTTTGTGGCACTAGGTAAAAGGCAATAACCTATATATACCAGTACGAAAAATAGAAACCTAATACATGTTGATATTTAAGCCAGACTGTGAAGAACAAAACTTAAGCACAGGAGTTAAAGCTAAGAAGAGAAGCAGTTCTCAGTGAAATCACAAAAATAGAGTCTGATTTTGAGTTTACCTCCCTGCAATACAAACATATTTCAGTTGAGGAGTGTAAACAGCTTTTGCGCAATGCTTGTCAACATAATCCAGGAGACCCCTTGTTTGATCAATAACCCCTGGCAAACCTTTTGGAGCTGGCCTGGAAGAAGAAGAAGAAGAAGAAGAAGAAGAAAAAAGTTACTTGTAGCTGATGTTTATCTTAATGATGACTACATAGGAAGCTAGAATTAGAATAACAGAATCATATCCCACTAACCAAACAGCTCTCTAAAAAGGATTAAAAAATACACAAAAGAAACAGGATAGGAAATTTAAGAGTCATTAGCAAGTAGATATAAGAATGAAACTGGTAACCTACAAGTGGGGAGTACCAAGAGTCAATAACAAGGAGATATCAGACAGCCCAAATTCTTCCATGTAGAGACGTGCAAGCCATCCTCCTGCTGAGTGTCCAATCAAGGACAAAGTCCCACCTACAATAAGATGTCTTACAGTGTTTTACACAAAGCCTACAGGGCATTATAAACTATGATTTGGTAAGCAGATAATGATGCCTATGATGGAGAACTCCAATTGACAATTACATAGGATGCTAGGCCCCAGCAGTTCAATAGGAAGAAAGGGACCGTTTTTTATTTTGCATTTTGTGTGCAACTTCCATGTAGAAACACTTTCAAGGTCATATGATGATCAAATCTGAAACAGTCACACTTTTCATTATATAAGGAAATTCTTGTATTAAGCAAACACAGCGGCCTGTTATAGTGATGTTTAACCTTTTCCTTTTAGTAAAATGATGGTTTTACTTAAAATGCAGTATTAGGATTTGAATTTGTAAAAGCATGCACCAAGATTTGCATAACATAATTCTTCTGCGTCCTCATGAGCTTCGACATTCAGGAACAGGAAAAGAGGTTGCAGCATAGTGCTTCAGAAATTTATCCAAAACGCAAATTTTCAAGAACAGCAAGGCAGATCTAATACCTTTTTTTTTCTTGGAGAATGGATACAATTTTATTCCAGAAAACATTATCTGAAGTTCATAAATCTTTCCGTATGTATCAATCTCGGTAATTCCTCAAGTAACTCCAGGGGTGTCAAAATCTCAGTTTCCCTTTTCCGTCACAAACTAGGACAACAAATCAGCAGGCTGATTAATTTCTTCAGTATATGTTTAAACTTTAAATTCACATTATTCAAGCCTATCACATAGAACAACTATCTTCCTTACAATCTTCTTCACTCTGCGAGGTATGTCATGTTCCTTTTGTTTTTCCTAAATACTAGCTCCATTATGCATATTAATACAAATCATTGACTTATTAATACCTTTTGCAGAGCTAGTTCAACTCCAAACTTAATAGCTTCTATTTCATGAAGCAAAATAGTTTCAGGCTTTTTTGCAGCACAATTGCAATTATAACAGAATCATTGCCATCCGTAATTAACCCCTAGACATCCTCCTATGGTAGCAGATTTAGATCCAAAGCATCCAATAATCCCTTGGGGTGTCTCCCATCTGTAACCCTTTTTCATGTCTTATTGAAACTTTTCATAAAACTTGAGTTGTTAAAGAATTCTATGAAAATAGGACTATCTTCTAGTTTAATTTTGTCAGATATTTCATCATCATACACTTATCTTACTACACATTGCCAAGGTTGAAAAATTCTCTAAAAGTTCTGATATTTCTATCCCAACAAATCCTATACAGCAGCCATAAAAATTATTCTCCTTATTTTACAAAGGGTGTGTTCTTTTGGATAGAATTTGCAGAGAAAATTTTGAAAATCTGAGGATTTTAGAATGTTGTTCTTTCATTTACATGTTAGAATATTAAATCAGAGCTCTGTGGATTTTAAAGTGACCGCAAACTTAGTTTCCCGCTTTGGATTCACATTCTCATCGTTTCAATAAAAAAAGCTTAAAAAAGCCTTTCTCTTGATATTTCCGTTCTATATGTTTCCAACCGCAGCTTTTTTCTCCGATTTGGGTTGAGGAGAATGGAGTTGTGAAGAGGTATGCGTACCCCTTCCTTTCCTTTCTCTCCATTCCCCTTGATCCAAACATAGAAGTATTTTAGCATATTATCAACAAGACCTTGCCCCAGCAACCAGAATGCAAGGATGAAACAGGTTCAGCAGGTCAAAATAATGCCACTAAACTAAAATAACTTAACTTACCAATAATAATATATAATCATAACAGAAGCTGCCAATTATTTCTATTGACAAAACTCTTAAAAGGACTAGTAAATTAATCAAGCTTCAATTTCAAACTTAAAAATAGAACGTCCTTTACCTTGAGCCAATTCCTTAGCTTCACGGACAGCATCATCGACCCTTTTCAAATACCTGTTGGTTCATTATATATATAAATCAATTTTGGCTCTTTAAAGCACAAATGGAGGCAACTATCATGCCGTTACCTCAAATTATACCAAATTACTGTAGAATGGTACCCAAAATTACTATCAGATGGTACCAAATGTAAGGGCACCATAGGCTTGGCCAGAAAAAATTTATCAATTCATATATAAAAAATTACCAATCAAGAACGGGGCGAGGCCGGAGATTGCCCCGCCAGTAATTGGGGTCAACCAAACCAGCAGCATTCCTCAGCCAATCAAATCTTGACACCTTGGCGACCACTGTGTGGACACCATACTCCCTCAATGTTATCTCCAACTTCTTATAGTCACCTGAATTGTTGCCTAACCCCTGAAATCCCCCAAGAAAAATATAATTCATTAGCACAGTTACTGTAAAATTTTCACACCCAAAACAAGTGTTCCAAAATGCAACCTATACATTACATACATCAATGTATATATAATATGAAAAATGTAATTAACTCTGTGTGTGTGTGTGTGTGCAGGAGAAGGCGACCAAGGGGAGAGATATTAACTGGGAGGATGACAGCAGGGCGGAAGTTGGAAGAAGTAGGGGAAGATAAGGAGGAGCAGTGGGATTTGAAATTGAGTGCTGGAAAAGCCAAAGCCATGAACCCAAATGCTGGCTTTGGGCTTTTCTGTTAGTCGACAGTTGAGGTGAATGAAGATTGTGTATTTGTGGTGGTACTGCTGCAACCGAATTATTAGGAAAAAATAAAATCTTAAGAGAGCACCCCAGTGGGGAGAGCACAATCCTCTCCACATTTCCCTCGACGCAAAAAAAATCTTGTACTTGCTCTCTCTATTGACCCGAGTTCTTAAAGATGTTTATTGCTACTTATAACTTCCATTTAACTTATTAATGTTTGGTTTGGCTTTTAAAAACAAAATTTATTTCATAAGCTTCTTTTTGTTTCAATAGAAAATAATACTGAAAATTAAATACATGTAAAATAGTATTTTATTAATGTTTGGATTATATGAAAATTAAATTCATATAAAATAAAATTCTACACGGTTAAGTAAAATACTTAACAAAACAATTTGTATTTTTTACGTAAATTATTTTACAATTAATTGAAAAATTATTTTTTAATAAAAAAATCTATTCTCTCACTTTCTTAAAATTTCTCTCAAACATATTACACCACTAACTTTTTTATTTTATTTATTTTTTTACAATTTTCATTATTTATTTTCATACTTAAACTAAACAAATAAAATTTAACTGAAAATTTATAATTTTATATGAAATTGATCTTATGTTGTAATACATTTTACATATAAACAAACGAAACCTTACTAATAAAAAAATTTAAAGATAAAATTGACATGTATAATAAATTAAACTAAATATTATCATATATCTCTAGAGTTTAATATTTTAATTTAATAAATCATGAGTTTGGTCTTTTACAAATTGATTTATAGAGTTTCAATCTGATTAAATAAATTTTTATAATTTGATTAATTTAAGTTCCTCTCGTTAACTCTGCAGTATTGTATAATCCCAAAATTTGTTTTGGGATGAGAAAGAAAAGAATGGGCAATTAAAGAGCGGATGAGAAAGAAGGATAGACTAATGGCTCTCTCTTGTTTAAATGTAAAAAAAATAATAAAAAAAAGTAAAAAAATAACAGTGAATAAACAAGTTTTAATCTTCTTTCCTCTTGTGACTCCGTATAGCGAAGAAGAAAAAGGGTGAAGAGGTGTAGCAAAAACCCGAAGGCAGATCCAAAAAAAAAAAATCTGAAGGCAGACTCATTGGCGATAGTTTGTTTGTTTGGATAAGCAACTCTGGCAATAGTTAAAATGAGAATCCTTTCAGAGAAAGCAGCAATGTAATGTAGGAAATGGGTGCCCTTTACCACGCTTGTGCTTTTGCTGCTGGAAAACGAGCTCTTTCCTTAATATCATCGCCCTCATCATTATCTCTCTGTGTAAAACACACAATCCCTTGCCATTATAAGTATCAGCATCAACGCCAATGCGGTAACGGACTATCTGCTTCTGATTCTTTTGGTGCTAAGAAGGAATTGAGAAGCACTGACTTGGTGGCCTTGGAATATGCTGACCTTAACCTCACTGATAAAATTTCTGGGGTATTTTATTGTATATGTAAACAGAAAATAGATTTTCTTTGTTTTTCTTCTATTTATGGGTTATTTGTTTCATTACAGGACCTGGGTCATGTAAGAATCAGACAACATGTCAACCCTCTTAGTACCTCTTTCTCTGTAAGTATCTGTTGAAGGGTTTCTCTCCCATTTAAAACACTTCTGCATTACGGAGACTTTTTTCTCCTCTGCGTAGAAACGAAAATAGTGATAATACGGATTCTCTGTTTTTCATGTTCCTGGCTTTGTATAAGGACCTTTTCTCACCACAATGAAATCCTAAGTGATACATATTTTTTTGTTTTCCTTTTTCTTTCCTCCTTTTGGCAGATGCCTGCGCCAATACCTGATTGGAACGAAGTATTCAAGGACCCAACCCTGCCACTTATGGTGGATATTGGAAGTGGTAACTCTGTACTACTATGTCTTGGTTATTAGCTTCGCCCTTGTAGTAATGAAATGTTGAATTTTCACTGAAAATCTTGTTGTAAGAAATGTTGGGAACATGAAGGGCAATGCTTTTCTGTCTCTCCCTCCCCCAACCATCTTTCTCTTGATAGACTTAATTCATGACACATTGATTTTGTGTTATTGTACAAAAGCTAGCTAAATTCCTCAAAGTACTTTGTATATATTATTGTACTTTGACGCATCCACCATTGTTGCCAAAATTATGTGTGTATTGCATTCAACTTTGTACAGTTGCATCATGTGTGATGAGACTGCATTGCTGAATTCAAATAATGCATGTTTTTTTCTTTTAAAGAGAGCAATATTTGTAATCTGCCTCATGCAAAACTGGAAATATGTATTCAAAAGTAGCTGGTGTGCTTGATTTGTATGCATTGTAATTCTGTTTCCCAATAAAGATGACTGAAGTGATCGCACCCATTACATAATTCTTAATTTTCTTATGAAAAATTCAAAATAGATGTTCATGCAGAAGATTTATTCCTCATCATTTTTTTCCAAACACACCTTTTGCAAGTCTTCAGAGTACCATTATGATTGTCCCTAAGTAACTAAATAATTCTGGATATTGTAGTGTGCATTTAAATGCCAATGATTATGTTCAAATAAATAATTTTTTCTTTTAAGTAAGGCGACAGATTGAACTGAAGACAACCCATACTATAAGGATGAGGCTTTCTTAATTCATAGATTGCACTACCCTGGGGCTCAAGTACTTCTCCATGCAGTTGCTTTGTGTAACATTCCGTCTCCTGAAGTATTGGTAATCAACTTTTCTTACTTGGATCAGCTCAACCATATGGGTGGGATTTAACTCGTGCGTAAGGCTAACTTCAAAGCTGTGGAAGCCTGTTTATTCAGTTTCTGCTCTTTGACATTTGCATTTGCGTGATGGAGATAGTTAGTGTACTTCTAGGCTTTGAATATTAAAGGTAATGGCATAAGAAACAAAGGGAAGAAAAGAAGAATAATCCTCCTTTTTCCCTTTTTCTTGGAGGGTGGTGTCGTAGTAGTTCCGTGCTTGTTAGAAGAAGAAAAGAAATAAAGAATCTGAGCATCTTCCAATTCTGATAACAGGGTTGGAATACATCCTAACCTTCAGTGTTTTCGCATATGCTCCAGTTTCTATGCACCTTCCATGCTGCTGGACACTGACCACGGCAGCAGAAAATGGCTTTTCTCTCATAAATAGAAGCAAATGTTAATCTGTTACTATTTTTCCTGAACTGTTTTTCTTATTGTTAATTGTCTTCCAGATTATGCTTCGATGCTTGGAGTTTATCATTATTGTCATCAATATTATTTTTGTTATTGTTGTTTCCACTAAATTCAGAGATGAGAAAAGAGACTTGAGCATTTCAAGTATTTACTCATGTTAAAAACTTTTCAGGTAGTGGCAGATTTCTCATATTTCTAGCGAAAGGAAATGTTGATTCAGGAAATTATTTGGGACTGGAAATACGGCAGAAAGTAAGGGACCAAACTCCTTGGATTACTTCTGATTCACTCGAGAATTCTTCTGATTGAGTTAATGTATACTTAGTCATTTTTTATTTTAAGTCAAAACATATGGGTACTTTGTTTTGATAAAGAAGTACTTTCTGATTTACATGCAGCTGGTCAAACGTGCTGTGTTTTGGGTAAAAGAGCTGGGTGTTAGTAACATGTAAGGCTTTGAAGCTAATTTAGTTTTGGTACAGATTAAAAAATCAAATATATTTTATTGCTGATTTGTTAATCGATCGTTTGAATTGTATCAGACATTTCATGTTTGCAAATGCAACAGTTTCCTTCAAACAACTTGTAGCTACTTACCCTGGACCTTTGATGCTAGTTTCAATCTTGGTGAGTGCAATCATAATGTTTGAAAATTAATTAGGTTATATTTTGTGGTCGGCTGAATGAGCAAAACCATATGCTGAAGTAGTTTGTGGCTACTTTTATGTAGTGTCCAGACCCTCATTTCAAGAAAAGACATCAGAAGAGAAGGGTTCTGCAGAAGCCTTTAGTAGATTCTATTGTAAATAACTTAAGGCCTGGGGGAAAGGTACGTGCTTACATATTTTAATATTTTGGAAGATGCTAAACTTTTCACCTTCTTCTCAGTTTTCTTATTTAATATGCTGCCCTGAGTAAGTATTGAATGAAATTCTTAAGTGCTGTTCTCTTTAGGAACACGAACTCATAATTATTCAGAGAAGTGGATTCTTGAACTAATAGGAATACCCCGTGCTAAAAGGAAAAAGAAAAAAGGAACTGAGTGCTCTATTGGTAAACTCAAAGATTGACTTAAAGCTTGGGGGGTGGGGGGAATGTTGCAGCTACCAAAGTTGCATCGAAAATTCCATCACCTGTTATATACACCTGATTTTTTAATACATAGCAAGATAGGTTTATGCAAATATTTGGCAGTAAAAAGATTGAAACATGTGATTGTATGCATTATATAACAGTAAAAAGAGTGAGAATGTGGTTCTATGCAACCAATATTTTTATATATACTTGTAATATCATTTGCTATTTCTAGGCCAAGAGAACCTTTTATTTAGATATTACTTTTTAAATAAATGACTAACACTTTTAAAGCTTTTGCAATATGAAGATGAGTTATTTGAAAAAGAAAAAATTAGAAAGAGGAAAAACTTATAAAAAAAACCAATAGGTAGAAGCCCAGGATAGTTTGCATGTGCCTTATAGTAAGAGAATGTGGTATACTCCACCTGCATGCCATATTGTGCCTGTATGTCGGTTCTCTTGTTTCTCTTATTGGTCAGGTTCTGATCAGAATCATGGTTTAATTTTATGGATTAAATTGTAACATGACTGTGGGCCAAAAGATTATTTAGCCTTTACTGAGCTTACTCATTCTGCTGATAGGGTTGGTACTGCAGAAAATGTTTTATTGGGTCTGTGTTTGTTGTTGGATTGAACTTCTTGGTTAGAACAATGAAAATGAAAATAATATTCTCCTTGACGGTTACTAAAGGTACACAGTTTAAATAGTGTGGCTGCTGCACTGACCCAACCACATAACAGAGGTAAGTTCACATCAGCACTGACCTACAATGAGAGGGACCTATGTTTGCATTTCATATTGAGGAACATGTTAACAGGGTCAACCCGTGTATTGGACTCATGAACTATGCATGTTCTGATCTGCAAAACCGCATATAAGTCTGATGCATCATTCAAATTATAAACTTTTGGATATCACTAATCCAGAGAAAAACAAAAGGATACTGAACTGTAAATTAGGATAGCGGTAGAATGGCTCATTGTTAGGTCTTTATGTTTAAGTACGGGTCTGTTGCTTCTTGTTGTCAATTCCAGCCAGGATAAAAGTGTTACCTTTGTTTAATGCATTGGTCAAAATCAGTGCATCTCCATATCACATGGTGAATGAATGGTTTTGACAGAACATTTGGAGGTCTTGCACTTAGTCTTCCTTAATGACAGCAAAAATTCTGGAAGCTAGCCCACAACTTCTGGTGTGGGATGCTTCAGGATATTATGAAATGTGGTTTCTCAGCTTTGTTATATCATGTGATAATGGGTGCGAATTTTTGAGTTTTTGTTAAGGTCTACAGTTTCATGCATTGAGAGGCTGGTTTTGCATTTTTATGAATGTTTGAGCTATGTGTTCTACAATTAGATCTGGTTGTTAAGAGCTTGAAGTTCCGGGGTGAATTGCCCTCAATGAGGATACTACGATTCTTAACAGGGTTAGAGTATAATTCAATAAGATTGAATCTCCTTGTAGAGGTTTGTGAAGAATAAAGCTTCTTATAAGAAAAAAATAAATTAATGTCCTTTTGTCTACAAAGAGATTCCCCCTTTTCCCTGGTGTGGTGAAGGAAAAGCACCAGCAAACAATATTGTTCTCTCTTCCTGCTCTAATTTCTTCTGTGATGAGGAAGACATGATCTACTTCGTTGATGTAGAGGTGAATCTAATTTCCTTTTGCTGTGTTTCAACTTCCTAGAAGGATATAATTGCATTGGCTTATATCTCTACTCAGCTGGTTCTGCCCTCTGCAATTTACATTTTGTAGCAATGTCTTCAAGATGATGTTATTGGCTTATTGCATTAAAGTAATATTATGCTGCTTTGAAATTTATAAACTTCCACAAATGCATCGATTTGCAAGCTTGTCTTTATATTAAGATTTATTTTTGTGATTGAACAGGTTTTTGTGCAGTCCGATGTGCTTGAAGTGGCTATTGACATGAGAAACCAGTTTGATGCGGAGTCAGATGCATTTCAACACATTGATGCAATTGATCCAAGGATGTTGTGTGACAATGAGGGATGGCTAGTGAAAAACCCAATGGGGATAAGGACTGAAAGAGAAATCCATGCAGAATTCGAAGGCGCTAAAATGTACAGAAGGATGTACCAGAAAAGGATTGAATAACAGATGAGTATTTCCTTGGCTAGACTGTTATGAGTTTGAGAGTTATCTCTAGTCTCTAGAGAGAGAAATTTTGGTACTAAATTTTTCCCTTTTTTGAGAGGATACAAGAAGCAAAAAACTAAAGGGAGTAGCAGCAACATTAGGTTTGATAGATGGAGATAGTCGCAGAGTGACTTCTGGAAAACCTTACAGAGTTGTCATGTTAAAGATTTCTATTACTCTGCTGGATTAGGTCATTTTTATTGAGAAATCCTTACTTGCAGCTGGTGCTAAACACCATTTTTGCATCGGGTGAAAACTTCATTTGTAACGATCGTATCGCTACTATTCATGTTATCAGTGAAGTTACTTAATAATTATCAGTGAAGTTTCCACTCGGTACAAAATATCGGTATTTTGCACCGGTTGGAAGCTTCACTAGTAATTATTACGTGACTTCACTAGTAACGTTTGTACCGCCGCTATTCATATTATCAGTGAAGTTACTTAAAAATTACCTGTGAAATTTTCACTCGGCGCAAAAATAATATTTGCACGAGATGCAAGTAAGAATTTCTTCAATTTTTTTGCCCTCGTGTTATTTAGTGATTAAGATTTAGAAATAATTATGATTTTAGCCTATGAACCTTTTAACTGAATTCCAATTAATTATATGATAACAACAAGAATCTGAACGTAGAATTTAGTATGATTGTATGAATGAGATGGTACCCGGTCACGTGTATGTCGTCTAAACAATCTAAATAAGGATTGGACGAAGTTCATCGATTGCACTGTTTGTAACTTTGGGACTTAAATTGTTAGAATAAAAAAAAAAAAAAAAAAAACTAGAGTATTAAGTGCAATTACCCTAAACTTGAGGGTTTCGAAGTTCTTATATTTAATATTTAACTTTTATTTTATACAAAATATATATCATACTATATTTTAATATAATGTTTTGAAGAGCTTTTAATCTAGGTGTTTAATTTTAACTCTTATGAATAATTATTTATTAATTAATCATGATTTATTATTATTTTTATCAAATTTGAGTTGACATTCAATGACAATTTTGTATATTTTACACTTTTAAAAATATTTGATATAATATAATTAATATTTTTATAATTATTATATAAATTTTATTTTATGATAAACAGTTTAATCATTAACTCACTGATTAAACCATTGAATCGGTAATTCAATACCTCCATCGGTTCGATATTGGATTGGTCTGATAACTATAGTTTAAAGATCAAAAGATTTTTTTAAAGGTAAAACCGTCTACACAAGTAAATGACTCACTTGCGATTAGTTAAATTACTTTGGGAGTGAGGGAATCACTTTCACTTTTGATGGGTAAGTTACTATTTCAAGAAAGTTATTGGGGAAAAATTCAAACAAGGTGAAATTAGAAACTTTCCCAATTTTTTCATAAATATTTTTTTCTAACGAAAAAAACAAATTATATAATAAAAAATTAAGTCAAACACCATGGTAAATAAAACACTTTTAAAAATAAGTTTATGCAAAGCATCGAAACCTGAGAAATAATTTTAAAAAAATTGAATTTTTACGTGAAAACAACTTAATTTCTGTTTTATTAAATACTAAATAGTTTTTAACTTGATTGTTTTTCTATCGAAAATTATTTCAAAAACCGTTTTGTAAATCATAAACTATAACTAATGATAAAACAAAAGATACCTACAAAGGTTTTATGCGGAATATATTTCATGAGTGTATTATATATATATATATATATTTATGAAGAAAAAAAAACATTACGAGGCCTACCAAGAACAAATTAGATTAATAAAAAGCTCTACCATAAACTTGGTAGTTAGAATTACTGGAATCCAAATAAGAAAATAAAAGAAATTGGTTGAAAACCCTCTAAATGTGAATTTTTTGTTTGTAAAATCTTTTGTTTTGCATGGAATTCGAAATTTTATTGGTAACTGATAGTAATTTCATTGATAACATAAACAGTGATTGCATGAATGTTACCTATAAAGTTTTCTAAAATCACCAAATGAAGTTCTCATCTAATGTAAAAATGTGGTTTTTCACCTGATACAAGTAAGTATTTCCGATCTAAATGAGAACCGAGAGTCAAAGTCAAAAGTCAATCTATATAAATAGTACTATATCGGATTTGTTCACCTTGTCAAATCCCCCCCCCCCCCCCCCCCTTCCCCAACCCCACACACAAAAAAAAAAAGTTTTTGCTAAATTGTAAACTTTGTTCTTTCTTTAGGGATCAGTTACAATTTGATCTCTAAACTTAAAAAAGTAACAATTGAGTTCTTTAACTTAAAATGAGGGTTATAATTGAATACTTTTAGCCAATATTAGAGATATTCTTACCTACACCGGGTTCAAATACCATTTTTACATCGGATTGAAACTTCACTAATAACATGAATAGTGACTGTACGAACGTTACCAGTGAAGTTACCTAATAATTATCGGTGAAGTTTCCTCCCGATGCAAAAATGGTGTTTTACAGTATATGCAGATAAGAATTTATCTCAATTTTGATCAAGTCAAACAGTTGAATTAGACAACAACCAGATCAATTTTAAACTCAATAATAAAAAAAAATCCTTCTTCACCTTAGCTTTTCAAATTAAAATTAATCAAATTACTGTCAATTTAACTGTTTGGTTTATTCAAAATTGGAAAGAAAAAAAAAACAAGAAGCTCAATTGTAATACATAAACTTAAAAGACTTACTAATTACTTTTTCAAGTCAAGACCAAATTATAACTAACATGTAAGAAAAAAGATCAGATTTGCAATTTGGCCAAACATTATCCATATGCCTTTTTCGTTCTGGTTTAAAGCTTTAGGGTCAACAATTTCAAATATAAAAAAAAAAAAAAAAAAAATTAGGCTTTTGGGGGGTTAACAACGACGATTACGACAGTCATGTTCTTTAGAGCAGAGTGGTTCGACAGTTGGGGCCCAAATCCCTCATGCTTGCACATGCAAATGGAGCTGAACATATCCCGTGGTTTTTGCGGCCTGTTTGTGATCTTGCTGTCAAGATTTTGTTCGTACAACTTGTGCTTTTGACAAATGACACTGCTCTTGAGGAAACGACTGTAAGTTGTCTTTAATTCAACTTCTTAGTTTTTAGAATTATGGCCAAAACCTGTTCCAGCGTATATGAAATTTACAAATGACTCGGCTAAATACTTATCTTAGGGTGTAAAACTCTATCGGATAGAAATTTCATTGATAATTTTAAAAAAGTTTTTTAATGACATTCATACGGTCATTATTTATGTTATTGATAAAATTATCTAACAGTTATCAATGAAGTTTCGAATCCGATATAAAAATAAAGTTTTACACCGTATCCAAACAAGAATTTTACAATGATAAAAAATTCCGTTCCTAAGTTTTGAATAATTGGTTGTCGTGATTTTCAAAATAAAATTAATTTTATAATCAAAATTTTTTGCAAAATAAAAAGTGAAGAAAAAGTGCAAGAGAAAGACGAGGAATTTGGATTTTTAACTACAAGAAGCTGTAGTGAATTACATGTTGACAAAGTTAGAAGTTTGGACAATAGATTTTGGTAGTTGATTATAGACAAGTGTAATCGATTATAAGCATGTATAATTGATTACAGACAAACCTGAATTGAACAAAAACTTTTGATAGTCTGACTGTACATTTATGGTAGTCGATTGCAAGCTCGATATGAATGAAAAATATAATGTGTAATTGATTACAGCATTGATGTAGTCGACTACAATAACAAAAAATTCAAAATTTTTGAACGTCGAATGCAGTATTGACAATTGAGTTTTGAATCATTGTAACTGTTATAAACAAACATAAGGGCTTCTCAAATGTTATTTATATATATAAAAATAAAAAAAAAATTACAAATTTAAAACAATAAATAATTTTATTGTATTTTAATTTTATTTTTACTAAAAATCATCTTGCACCGATGACGATGGAATTAAATATTCAAAAGTAGGTGAAACAGAATCAGTCCAATTTTCTTTTTCTTTTTCTCTTTCAAATTCACCTTTTCTTTTCTCTTTTGAAAAAGGGTAGTGTAAGCCGCCAAAGTCACTTTCTTCACACATTGGATCATGAAAACAAAAGCACCCCTAGCTTAGAGTCAGAACTTTACCTTTAGGACTCTGGTTGAGCCAATCCAGTCAACACAAAGTGGTCTTTTCCCATCCCACGCTTCACGCTTGTTTTTTTCTCCATCTAAAGTCAGATTGACAAAAACAAATAAAGTCAGATTCTTTTCCTCTGCCTTTAATTTAGAAAATGAGTAAGATTTCGTAATCTCATTGGTTGTTTGTTTCTATTACTCTATATTAATCATGTTAGGTGATCTCAATATCAATTTGTTAATATCATTCTAAACCATGATTTTTATAATTGAAATTGACTCGGAATAAAACTAGATATATTTTCATTTGAGTGATGCTTTTAAAGATTTGGTTTTGTGGTAATTTTTACGGAATTTAAAAAAGTATATTAATAATTAAAAAAATTAAATAATAATTTTGATATTTAATTTTTTTTAAATTTTTAAGTTTAATTACTATTTAATTTGATTATATTTTTTATTAGATTAATAAATTAATTACCATATTTATAAATTTAGAAAATTATTTTTAAGCTTAATTATTAAAAAAATACCATGTTAGTTAAATTATTACTCTGTGGTTGATTCTAAATAATAAAATTATTTGTAAGGCAAAAATTCTTAGTTAAATTGTGTTTGAAATATTGGATTTTTAAATTGATTCAAAATTTTATTTGTAATTTTAAAAAACTTTACTAATAATATCAATATAATTATATAATTCAAAAAATAATATTATTAATAAAATTTTAAATATTAATTTTATCATAAATTCCTCTTTATTTTAAGGGCAGTCAAGGAATGAAGTCAGCCGAATACGTCTGAAAGCGATTCCTTCTTCTTGTATGAATCAAAACACTGTTGCCTTCCAGCTGTATTCACGTCATCTCTCTCTTCTCCTTATTTTTCTTCTTATTTTATAATTTTATAATATATGTATATATAATAAATAATTCAATAAATGAATTGTTACTACTTACTAGCACAACAGAACATAGAATAACAAATTCTTTACTTTCTCCGTCTATAGGTTAGCATTTACGTATAGTGAGAGAAACAGAGAGAGAGGGGGGGTGAAAGAAGAGTGGCGTTTCCTCGTGATCCGTGCAGAGAGTCAACGTGAAATCCCAGATATTCCTTTTTTTGTTCCATCATCGACTCTTGTTTTCTTCAACGATAACGGCGACTACTGCTGATAATTATTGTTATTTCACATTCTTCTTAGAGAGAGAGAGAGAGAGTTGTCTCTCTTGTGTAATTTGTTCTGTTTTAGAGAGAGAGAGAGAGAGAAAGATCTTGTTCGTGTTTGATGACGAGGTTAGTTTTATTCCTACAAAAGACTCTCAGGAAAATGATTAATTCCGTTTATGGGAAATTCGCTTCCACAGGGTATATGTGAGAATTGGAGTGGAGTTTGCTCTTTTGAAAGCTGAGATAGCTTCATTCGAATAGTAATATAAGGTGGGTTTTTCTTTTTCTTTTTCAGTGTCATTTATTTTCTTTGCTATGCATTTTTCTTTTTCTTTTTTGTTTTTGTCTATGTTTACTTCACTCTTAGCTCTTTATCATGCGTGATTTATTTGTTTGTGTGTGTCTCTTGTTAATTTGCATGACTTTGACTTGGCCTATTTGCTTCTTATTGGTTGCGTGTTGTTGGTGCAAAATTAGCTAGTTTTAGCTGGAAATATGTTGATGGGTTACCCAAAATGGGTTTTCTCTTTTTGTTCAACTGATGGCTTAGGGAGATTAGTCTCCGGATTTGTTCGTGGGGAATTGTAAGGAAGGAAAAGAAATTGAATTTGTTTATTTTGTTTACTTTTGGGTAGGGATCAAAACAGAACCAAAATCTTCTATCAATCTAGCCTAATTGACTGGCTTGGGAGGTTCATGTTTTATATCTAAGAAGACGACCAAGTGGAAATCATGAAGTTCCAGATTCTTCTTACATTTTTATTTATATTGTTTCTTAGCATTACTGAGATGAAGATCAATCAAAATTAATACTACTCGGCCCACACTTTAGAGCTGTTTCACCCAGCTTTCGATTATTTACTAGGCTCCATTTGATTCTAAGATGAATGAGAGGAAAATTAGAAAATAAGTACTTATAAATTGCTTTCGTTTTTATCCATATACAGGCATATACTTTTCCTCTTTCATATTCTTAGAAAGCAAATTGAAGGTTTGAGAGAAAATAAGATATTTGTAACTTCTATTATCTTGAATATCTTTTGTGCAAAAACCAAAAGTTAAAGCACAGAATATGCTTTTGGGGAGAGAAACATTAGTTCTAAATTATGTAATTGAGAATTGAGTGTCGGTATAAAATTGCTGGTTCAAATTGGCGAAAACTGTGATTGATGTGGCAAGAGTCTCAAACTAAAATAAAGTCCAGGATTCACACCTCTTACCAGGTTCTTTTAGTCCCTTATATCCTATTCTTGTTTAATGTCAGTGCAACCTTTTGTATCTCGCGATGTTTTAATAAATGGAAAGTACAAAATTATGGGAGATTAAGAATGAGAATACCAGGACTAATCAGGTGCTTGTTGAAGCTCTTTAAGGGGCTAGTTTCTAACCTTAATAAGAATAGTCAAGGAAGTGACGTGTCACATGTCTTGCAGGTATGTACATAGTCTTTCATCTTGAATAGTAGTGTAGTTTGGGTGTCAATGTCCTGCATTTCACATTGGTAGTGCCATGGGAAGACCTTCTGTGTTTAAGTTGGTGTTGGGAACTCAAAAAAAAAAATTTGAATTAGCACTTTTGAGGGAGATCTTGTGGTGTTACAAATGATATTCACCCAGATTGAACAATGTTGGTGTGTTGTTACTGTAAGGTTGACAACAGATCAGAACCGTTGATGTGAGGCTGAGAATGAGCCGTATCGTTGGTGGTTCAGAGAACTCGAGAGGAAAATTCAAGCTAGCACTTTAGGGGAAGGACTCATGGTCTTACAATCCATCTATTTTGTCAACTGATAGTTTAGATTAATCTAATGAACCTTCGTAGTCCTGGTAAAGGTTAATGGATGAGTTCAATGATCAGCCCTTGAATGTGTTGAGGTGTAACTGCCCTGGTGGTGTAGCTGATGGCAACAGACAAGGTTACCATCTGAGTTGAGTTTATCGTGGCCCATAAATGATTGGCATGGGGACTAATGATTTACTTGCTACCTGTGAAAAAAGTGAGAAAAATTATTTATCTTTCTATATGATGTCATTGATGGAATATTGAGTTCTGAAGCCTGGCATGGTATTCTGAATTATTAACTGTTGGTAAGATTTGGGACCTTCTAAGCAGTGTGCTGAAGCTTGTTCTCTATTAGACTTCTTTATTTTGGAAATTATAGTCCATAGTTCACATTGGCCTAGGAAAATATGGTCTTGCGCTAGTAAATTTAAGTTGTTCCCTTTCGTTTTTCTCTTTGATAATATAGCAATATTTGTGGTGGTGTAATAATATTTTGATCTGTTGTAGAAATTTGATTATGTAGTCATATTCCTGTTTGCTCTTCTGGCTAAACTAAATTGTTGTAACTTGTGCATCGTCTTTGAGGAAGTAAAGAAGTGTTTGGGAAGTAGAGAAGAGTAATTTACTATATGCTAATGTTGTTGACTGAGCCAGGCTCTCTTCAATTGCTCATCCGGATCCCTTATTGTGGACTGACAACATGAATGATTAATGATGTCAGTTTGAAATGACACAATTTTTGTTAATTAGCATATCTATTGACTGGTTGATCCTCGGACACCAACGGACCAGTGCGCTGGCATTTGACTGCATATGGAAACACTCCTAAGCTTTTAATGTTGAAAATTGAAAATATGAAACAATGTACTGATGGTGTTAGAGCGTTCCTTGATAATTATAACTAAATAGTGTGCAATGAGACTACTCTATATTATTTTTCCCTAAACAATTTATCTCCTTCTTTAATTATTATTTTTTTTTTGGCCAAGTATATGTTATAATTTATTTGAAACTAATTTAAATTGAATGGATGCTTCTTGCTTGCTTCTCAGTGCTAAACATAGTGTTAATCTTGGTTGGAAATAGAATCATAGGAAGAATAATATTGAATTCATCAACATGCATATTGTGTCACCTATTTTTTATAAGCACATTGTGTCACCTATTGATGCCAGCAAGTTTGCAGTGACATGGTTCTTGAGTTTTTTTGTCTTGCCTACTGTTGTGACAGGGTTGTTTAGCTGCCTATGCATATTGCTTCTGATCCAATGGGGAAAGATTTGTGACAAGAATGGATCCTCAGGCTTTTATCAGGTTGTCAATAGGCTCACTTGGGCTGAGGATTCCTGGAGCTGGTTTGAATTCTGCAAAACCTGGGATTCAAGCACTCTCTTCTCCGTGTTCGTGTGAGATAAAACTTCGAGGTTTTCCTGTGCAAACAACATCAATCCCCTTGGTGTCCTCACCTGAAGCAATACCTGATATTCACAGCATAGCCTCAACTTTTTATCTTGAAGAATCTGATTTGAAAGCACTGTTGACACCTGGCTGCTTCTATAGCCCTCATGCATGTTTGGAGATTGCGGTTTTCACAGGAAGGAAAGGGGCCCATTGTGGTGTTGGCACCAAAAGACAGCAGATTGGGACATTTAAGTTAGAGGTGGCTCCTGAATGGGGTGAAGGGAAGCCAGTGATTCTTTTCAACGGTTGGATAGGTATTGGCAAAAACAAGCAGGAGAGTGGAAAACCAGGAGCAGAGCTTCACTTGAGAGTGAAACTGGATCCTGATCCAAGATATGTTTTCCAGTTTGAAGATGTTACCACATCGAGTCCTCAAATAGTTCAGCTTCGAGGCTCCATCAAGCAACCAATTTTTAGTTGCAAATTTGATCGAGACAGGTAATGTGAATTATGTCATCTTTCTTCCATTCTTTGAAAGTTAAAATTTCTTAAAAGCTGCAATCCATTCTCGCTATCTTAAATGGTTTTGGAGGTTTTGGTTGACACCTAGAGGTTTTATTATGCTTATGCAAGTACGATTACTTGCAATAGAATGGAAGTTCTTAAAATTGACTGTTAGGAGTGTTAAGGGTGTTTATGTATTTTCTCATTATTATGTACTCTAATAAACACCAACATGGTATCGGAGCGGTCAATCCTATTTTGAGAGTCTTCTAAGTGTCGCTCGTCTGACTATAGCCCCCTTTCTTATTTTCTTCTCTTTAATCTATCATATTTTAGTTATGCTCTACTTTCTTATCTCTGTACAAAAAAAATTGTGAACGGTATCACGTTATAGTATGACTCGTGGTACAGTACCATAAACAGTGTTGCGTGAACAATACTGCTCTACAATGCCATGATTAATGCCACGCTACAGTACCATAAGTCATTTTCTCAACCTAGATCCGGTCAATCCGACTTGGATGTAGTTTTTGTGTTGTTAAAGAAGACCTGACCCGTTCATAGATCTAACCCATATGATGCAACCCGTTTCAGTCAAAGTCAAAGTCAAAAGGCAAGACAAAGTCAAAGTCTTGTTGATTCGTGTCTCCGGATCTTGTCCATGGATCATATTGATCCAATGTCGTTAGGTCTTGGTGGCCTAACTTCTTCTTGTGGGTCTTGTTGACCCAAACTGTTCTAAACGGTTTTGTTATATTTGGGTTTGAATTTATTTGTAACCAATGGATGGGTCCATTTATAACAAGTTGGTGCGTGTATATGTTCCAACTTGAGGGGGAGTGTTAGGAGTATTAGGGTTAAGAGTTTTAAGGGTATTTATGTATTTTCTCATTATTATGTTTATGATTACTAACCTTAGGCAACATTGATGATGAAAAAATCTTAATATATTTATGTAGTTTTTTTAATCTTCAGATAGCTCTAAACTTTTGGAAGGATAAATATTCCTGTTAGGGACAATTTTGGCGTTGAATAATAATAGTTTTAGGATAGGTGAAAGCAGCATGAAATACATCTGCACTGTAAAATAGTTTAATATAACTTAGTGGTCGTCTTTCATGCAATATTTAATTGGTGAGAAACCTGGGAAGATAAACAATCCCAAATAATCCTATAGAATCCACTGTACTTTATAAATTTTCAGTTCCTTTGCCTTTGTCGGAATCAAATAGATCATTAAGGAGTCCTCTAATTTCTTCGAAGAATATTCTGTGGGAGTGGTTTTTTTCTTTCTTTCTTTATTTTCTTGTTTATTCTTCATTGATGGAATGTTATCAGAATAAACTGTGATCTTTCCATTTATTAGTTCATTGTTAATGAAACTTCTGGTAGTTATAATGAATTGGCAGGGTACAACAGATGGACCCATTGAGCACTTACTGGTCAGGTTCTGCTGACAGCTCTGACCTAGAGATGGAGAGAAGAGAGAGGAAGGGATGGAAGGTGAAGATACATGATCTCTCTGGCTCGGCTGTTGCGGCAGCCTTCATGACAACTCCCTTTGTGCCATCAACAGGTTGTGATTGGGTTGCTAGGTCCAACCCAGGAGCTTGGTTAATTGTTCGCCCTGATGCTTGCAGGCCTGAGAGCTGGCAGCCATGGGGAAAGCTTGAGGCGTGGCGTGAGCGTGGCATAAGAGATTCTGTTTGCGGCCGATTTCATCTCCTTTCTGAAGGCCAGGAGGGAGGGGAGATTCTAATGTCTGAGATATTTATTAGCGCTGAAAAGGGCGGGGAGTTTTTCATCGACACTGACAGACAGATGCGAGCAGCAACAACTCCAATACCAAGTCCACAAAGCAGTGGAGACTTTTCGGGGTTGAGTCCAGTTGTTGGTTTTGTCATGAGCTGTAGAGTGCAAGGGGAAGGAAAGAGTAGCAAGCCATTAGTACAACTGGCCATGCGACATGTGACATGTGTGGAGGATGCTGCTATCTTCATGGCACTTGCTGCAGCAGTTGATCTCAGCATTGAGGCATGCAGGCCTTTCCACAGGAAGATTAGGAGAGGGTCTCGTCATTCTTTATGAAAAAAACAGAAAACGAGGTGATTGATTTTCATGAACAAAGAATGACTTTATTATATTTCTTGATCGTTGTAACATTTGGTATCGTGTACAGGATCTCCTTTACATCTCCTCTTCCAAAACTTATTTGACTCATTCATGGTATCAGAACAAGGTTATGTAGCCTACATAATTCCATCTTCCCAGGCTTCACTTGTGGGCTTTTAACTGGGGTGGGCAGTTTCTGCTAGGCCTAAAACTTTTGTGGTCGCCTAGGAAACGAAACTTTAGGTGCGTTCATTTGTAGAAAATTCTCTGGTTTTAAAGAAAATTTTGTATTTGGAAGTTATTTTCTGAATCATTTTTGAAAAGCTGAATAATTTTCTACCATTGAAAGTATCATTAGTTTTTCTTTCCCCTTCCCCCTCATTTTCTTTTTGATTTTAACTTGAGATAATCCTACTTTAACCGAGTCTTTAAATGGCATGGTTTATGCTCCTAACCAAAGTTACTTGAAACACGGTACGTTATGGTATGTAGGATGGGTACATGTATGTGGCATGGAACTTTGTTTGATACGAGTAGACTTAGTTGGATGGCAAGATATTGGGATATATATATATATATATATATATATATATATATATATATATAAAAGTTTATTTCGTTTTTAAATTAAGTCCCATTCCTACACAAACAACGACCATAAGTTTATGGTCGTTGTTTGTGTAGGAATGGGACTTAATTTAAAAACGAAATAAACTTAAATATTAATATACTACACTAATATTCTAGAATCTAAACTTAAGTCTACCACCCACGTAAGGCAATAACTTTTTTTTATTAGTGACAACACAATATTAAAAATAGTCAATAAACCAAATAATGTACCTATTAACTTTCAAATACCAATTAGAATTATTAATATGCTAATTAGAATACTAAAATCCCACATCACCCCACTACAATTTCTCTTATTTAAGTTTCTCTCTACTCGATATCAACACTTCCTTCATCTTTTCCAACTAACCACAACATTTCTTTGGCCATTGCTAGTTGCGAGCTACAACCTTTCTCTCTTTGTCAGTGGTGACATCTATTTTTAGCGGCAACTTCCTTTTTCTTGTTTGGCGATGCCTTTCTCTTTCCTCACTTTCTACAACTTCCTATTTTCTCCACAACGATGGATGCTTCTCTCATCCCTGAGGCGACTGCCTATCTCCTCAACTGCAATGAATTTCTCTGTCACGCTTTACTTTTCTATCTGTCGCCTATCAAAGTTGCGAATTGGTTGTTTGTTGGGGAATGAAATCGCTGATTATCACAATTTGGATCGTGATTGCACTGCGCGACTTGGATCATGGTTCGTAGGGAGACTATGTTGAGATTCATCACTAACTTCTTGTTGCTATTAAGGAGGACAGATGAGGGTAGAGTTGCTGCTATGTAGGGAGATAGTTGGAAGTAGAGTAAGTCATGTGCACAAAATAAAGATCAAGTCACTGATGACCTAGTCCGTAGGAATCTGGTAGATTGGTGGCAGATCATTACTATCCTTAAGGGTTGTTGCTTTTATTTAGGAAATTACTTTTTTTTCTTTCTATAAATGTAAGCCTTGAGCTATATTTTTATCATCGAATATATTTTGCATTTTCTCCCCTGTTTTCAGTTTGAAGCAATCAATATTTCATTACAATTTGGTATCATAGCCAAGTTGTTGAAGTGTTCTTTTACTGTATTAGAGTTAGTTCGATCGAAGCTCACTCATTGATTATGGAGTTTGCTAGTTCTGTCAGTGGAGTTGAGAAATTACCTTACACCAACTACAATCATTAGAAATCTTGGTTGGAGTCGTATCTTCAAGGGCAAGATCTGTGGGAAGTCGTGAATGGAGCTGAAACAACTCCACCGAACCCTACACCAGACGATTCTGAGGCAATTCGGAAGTGGAAAATTAAGGCTGGAAAAAGCCTTGTTCATGCTCAAGGCTACCACACAAAAAGACATGCTTGATCACATCCGTGATGCAAAATCTCCCAAAGAGGCATGGGATGCCTTCGCTACTTTGTTTTCGAAAAACAATGGAGCTCGACAACAAATGTTGGAGAATGATATTGGGTCGATAAACCAAGGTAACCTGACTATTTCAAATTATTTTATGAAAGTTAAAATGATATTAGGATATTTCCCAACTCGATGAGGAATCAAAAATCTTAGATGCTAGGCAACGATAGATCATTATCCGTGGATTGAAGCAAGAGTATAGCGCTTTCACAACCGCTGTTCAACGGTGGCCTATTCAACCAACTCTTCTTGAGCTAGAAATCCTTCTAGCAAGTCAGAAGAGTTTGGCCAACCAAATGGGGGGCTTGTCTGTTAGGATAATGAAGAAGTTCTCTTCGCTAGATGAGGGAATAAATCTAAATACAAGAACAAGCAAAGCCAAGGAAGTTATCAAATAGGGGAAGCCTCAAAGGGTCGAGAATTGGAAAACAATATTCTAACTCAAAAAGCAGACCAACTTGCTACAACTGTGATAAAGTCGGGCACTTTGCCAGAGATTGTTGGTCACCAAAGAAGAAGGCCGAGGAATGTAATGTTGTTGTTTCAAATATTTCTGGTTCTAACGATGCTAGTGAAGATGAATGGGGAGCATTCATCACCATTATTGAAGATTAACCGATGGTGTACAAATTTGAAGATCAAGAATTGGCAGAGTTCATACTTCTTGAATATCAACCTGATGTTGCTTTCACGGTGGTTGATGAAGAAGTTGCTATTAGTCTGGCAGAAGCAAGCAAATTAAAGAATTCATAATGGATCGTAGGTTCTGGTTGCTCCAATCATATGACAAGTGATGAGAGAAATTTCTTAAGCAAAACTGACTATAAAAGGAACAAGAATTGTGGTCACTGTGAACAATGCAAAACTCCCCATAGCCCATGTTGGTAGTGTAGCTTGTATTCTCACATCAGGAGAAGATGATCTTGTTCTGAAAGATGAGAAAAATCTACTATTAGTTTCCCAACTGACCAAATCAGGAGCATATGTGGTATTTGGACATGAAGATGTAAAGGTCTATGAAAATATGCATATTTCAGGTAATCCTTGTACGCAGTGAAAAAAGTCTGATTATATCTATGTCATGGCAACTCAAGAAGCTTATATTGACATAACAATGAAGCATGAAACAACTGATCTATGGCATGCAAGGCTTGCTCACGTTGGTTTCACTAAACTCAAAGTTATGATGCAAAGAAAGCTGGTACAAGGACTCCTCGACTTAGAAGTTCGTTCAGACACAGTATGCTCAGACTGTCAATATGGAAAAGTACATCAACTGCCATATGTTGAATCAAAATTTCAAGAAAAAAGGCCATTGGAGCTAGTACATTCAGACGTGCTTGGGAAAGTCAAAATAAAATCAGTTGGAGGCAATGTCAATGGATGACAAAGTCCATATTCTTTTCTTTAATTAAGGTCACTAACTATTCCACTTCACCCACACTTGCCATATATTCATCCTTGTTTTAAGGCTTACTTTAGGCCATGTTTCCTTCCTTGTTTTAAGACTTACTTTAGGCCATGTTTCATTCCTTGTTTTAAGGAATGTCTTTTTTCCTTTAACAACCTATATATACTCTTAATTGTATTCTCAATAATGAGAACTCAAGTAAGCATTTATACAATCTCTTTACTCTCTTCAATTCTCACATCTCTTTACTCTCTTAAATTCTAACATGGTATCAGAGCCGGTTGCTTAGGTTCTTCTCTCGCTTATAATTTTTCTCTGTTTCGAGTTTCGTCGTGTTCTGTGTTGTTCTCGGTGAACTCGACGTGAAAGTTTTTTTTGTTGTCTTTCGGTCTTCTCTTTTTGGGTTGGTGTTGTCGGCACCTCCTATTTTTTTTATTTGAGCAGTTTCGGTATTCACAACATCCTCTATTTTCATAGAGGTGTTTTGTGGCTTTGGGTCTCAGATTTCTCGGTGTTTTTCTTGTTCTCAGATCTCTTTGGCAGTTTGTTTTTTTTTTTCTAATTTGGGTGGTTTCGGCATTTTTTTGGTAGGGCTATTTTTTTTGCACTTATTTGCAATGGACTCTGCACCTGTGTGTGTCAAATTTACGGGCAAAAATAACTCTACATGAGCCTTTCAGTTTGAAATTTTTCTCAAGGGAAAAGAACTTTGGGGCCATATCGATGGCACGGATGTTGCACAAACATCCAATACAGACCAATCGAAGGATGTCGGGTCTTCTCCTTCTTGGACTGTGCTTGATGCTCGGATCATGTCTTGGCTTCTTGGTTCGATGGAGCCACATATTGTCACCAACTTGCGTACTCATCGCTCTGCTCAATCCATATGGACTTATCTGAAGAAGGTTTATCATCAAGATAATGATGTTTATCGCTTTCAGTTAGAGCATGCAATTGCCACCTTTCAACATGGCAGTCTTTCCATCCAAGACTATTACTCGGTCTTTCTGATTCTTTGGACTGACTATACTGATCTTATTATAGCGGCTGTTCCTGTTGCCACTCTTTCGAATATTCAGCAACTCCACGAGACTAGATAGCGTGATCAATTTCTATTGAAACTACGCCTGAAATATGAATCTATTCGCTCCTCTCTGCTGAATAGATCTCCTGTTCCTTCTCTTGATGTTTGTTTTGGTGAGTTACTTCGTGAAGAACAATGTCTTAGTGCTCAAGCCACTCTGGAGCAATCTTATGGTAGTCCAAGAACTGTTGCTTATGCTGCCCAAGGACGCGGATCGCCTATGCATTCTAAAAACTTTCAGTGTTTTTGCTGTAAGGAATATGGGCATATTACTGCCAATTGTCCCAAGAAATATTGCTCTTATTGTAAGAAGAAGGGTCACATCATCAAAGAATGTCGTCTCCGCCCACAGAATCATCAGGCTCAAGCATTTCAGACTTCTGTTATTGTACCCTCCGCAGCTCCTAGCTCTTCTTCCAGTGCCTCCCCAGTTCCAACACCTCCTGCAGCGAATTACTGCACACCCGAAATGGTGCAACAGATGCTAATTTCAGCATTATCTGCAATGGGGTTTAAAGGAAAAAATTCTACCAAACTCTGGTACGTAGACTCGGGGGCCTCTAATCACATGACAAATACTCCCGCCGCTTTGTGTCATGTTCGACCCTATGTTGGTCCATCTGCCATTCAGACTGCCAATGGCAGTTCTTTACCAATCGCTGCTGTCGGATATGCCTCTTCTAAATTCACTTATGTGTTTCTTGCTCCTAAACTTTCCACGAATCTTATTTCTGTTGGTCAATCAGTTGATAACAATTGTGTTGTTAACTTTTCTGGTGATGGTTGTGTTGTATAGGACCAGGTAACGGGAGAGCTGATCGCGAAGGGACCTAAAATGGGGCCCTTGTTTCCACTATTTTTATCTGTCCCAGCAATTTCTCCAGTTTCATCTATTAAGTCTCTTGCTTGCAATAATGTTCCAAATCTGAGTATGGTGTGGCATCGTCGTTTAGGCCATCCCAATACTCAGATCTTATCTCATGTATTGCACTCTGGTTTTCTTGATAATGAAGAACGTTCTTCTTTATCTCTTAAGTGTGATTCTTGCAAACTTGGTAAAAGCAAAATTCTTCTCTTTCCTTTACATGCTAGTAGAGCTTCTCACTGCTTTGATCTTATCCATAGTGATGTTTGGGGACCTTCCCCCGTTAGTTCACATGAAAAATTTAAATATTATGTGACTTTCATTGATAATTATAGCAGATTCACTTGGGTTTATTTTCTTCGCTCTAAATCTGAGGTTTTTCGTACTTTCACTAATTTTTTAGCGTATGTTGACAATCAATTTTCTGCGACTATTAAGTCATTACGCACAGATTCTAGTGGTGAATATTTGTCTACTGAGTTTCAGGAATTCTTGGCTTCTAAAGGTATTATTTATCAACGTTCATGTCCTGCTACTCCCCAACAGAATGGAGTAGCCAAACGTAAAAAATCGTCATCTTCTTGATGTGGTACGTACTCTCTTGTTAGAATCATCTGTTCCATCAATGTTCTGGGTCGAGGCTTTGAAAACTACTACTCACTTGATTAATCGTTTACCTTCCCAAATCTTACACATGGAGTCTCCCTATTTCCGCTTGTTTGCTAAACAACCTAGTTATGATAATCTCCGTATCTTTGGTTGTGTATGTTTTGTCCATTTACCTCCCCATGAGCGACATAAATTATCTGCTAAATCTGTTAGATGTGCATTCTTGGGATATAATGTGTGTCAAAAGGGATTTGTTTGCTATGATCCTACCTTACATCGTACACCTATTTCTAGAAATGTTATTTTCTTTGAAAATCAACATTTCTTTTCTGTGTCCTCTGAGCCCTCTTCTTCTACAGTGGTCCTCCCCTCATTTGAGCAACAATTTTCAGATCTTCATCAAGTCAGCTCTCCCTTTAAACCAGGTATTGTATATACGAGACGCTCCCGCCCACAGTCTCTTCCGATGGCTCAACCGATATCTGATCTTACCATGCTCCAGTCAGTTGCAGCACCTACAGAACACTTGGTACGTTGCTCTTCTCGAATATCTTTACCTCCGGAAAGGTATGGGTGGTTTGCTTCTGCTCTTACTGCTGCATTGTCTAATTTTGATATTCCCACATGCTACTCACATGCTGTCAAGCATGATTGTTGGCGACAACTATGCAGGAAGAAATTGCTGCTTTAGAGGGCAATCATACCTGGGACATTGCACCTTGTCCTTCCACTATAGTCCTCCTGGGTTGCAAATGGGTTTACTCCATCAAGGTTCGATCTGATGGAAGTTTGGATCGTTATAAAGCTCGGCTTGTTGCACTTGAAAATAAACAGGAATATGGTGTTAATTATGAAGAAACCTTTGCTCATGTGGCTAAGATGACCACTGTTCGTACGATTCTAGCTCTTGCTGCTTCCAATGATTGGCCACTACATCAGATGGATGTCAAGAATACTTTTATTCATGGGGATCTTAAAGAGTGTATTTATATGAAGCCACCCCCGGGATTGTTTTCTTCTCCAAACTTACATGTGTTTAAGGTTCGTCGCTCCCTTTATGGTCTCAAACAAGCTCCAAGGGCTTGGTTTGATAAATTTCGAACTAATTTATTACAATTCTCATTCAAGCAGAGCAAGTATGACACTTCTTTGTTTCTTCGAAAATCAGACACGGGTATTGTTGTTCTTTTAGTTTATGTTGATGATGTTGTGATTACTGGTTCTGATTCTGTTTTACTTGGCCGGCTCAAGACCCATCTCTCCGAGTCCTTTCATATGAAAGATCTTGGGTCTCTTACATATTTTCTCGGTCTTGAAGTGCATCATAGTCCGTCGGGTATTTCACTCAATCAACATAAGTATGCTAGTGACCTGCTGGCTACAGTTGGCCTACAGGAGGCCACTTCTGTTGATACTCCTATGGAATTGAATGTCAAGCTTCGCAAAGAGGATGGTGATTTACTTGTTGATCCTAGTTTATACTGAAAGTTGGTGGGCAGTCTTGTCTACCTCACCATTACTAGACCGGACATTTCCTTTGCAGTACAACAAGTCAGCCAGTTTCTTCAGACCCCTCGTCACCTTCATTTGGTTGCTGTCCGTAGGATCATACGCTATGTTTAGGGCACTTCTGCCCATGGCTTATTCTTTCCCGCAGGCAATTCTCCTCGACTTAGTGCTTATAGCGACGCTGATTGGGTTGGTTGTGATGATACACGTCGCTCCATTACTGGTTGGTGTGTGTTCTTAGGTGATGCATTGATCTCATGGAAGAGTAAGAAGCAAGACAGAGTTTCTAGATCATCTACAGAATCTGAGTATCGGGCGATGTCTCTTGCTTGTTCCGAAATTATTTGGCTTCGAGGTTTGCTTGCTGAGCTAGATTTTTCTGCAACTGATCCTACACCTCTACATGCTGATAATACAAGTGCTATTCAGATCACGGCCAATCCTGTCTATCATGAGCGCACGAAGCATATTGAAGTCGACTGTCACTCTATCCGCGAAGCATTTGAAGCTTGTGTTATCACTCTTCCACATGTTTCCACTGACCTACAAATTGCTGATATCTTCACCAAAGTGCTCACTCGCCATCGACATTGCTTCTTAAGCAGCAAATTGATGCTTATTGATCAACCTGCATCAATTTGAGGGGGGCTATCAATGGATGGCAAAGTCCATATTCTTTTCTTTAATTAAGGTTACTAACTATTCCACTTCACCCACACTTGCCATATATTCATCCTTGTTTTAAGGCTTACTTTATGCCATGTTTCCTTCCTTGTTTTATGACTTACTTTAGGCCATGTTTCCTTCATTATTTTAAGACTTACTTTAGGCCATGTTTCCTTCCTTGTTTTAAGGAATGTCTTTTTCCTTTAACAACCTATATATACTCTTAATTGTATTCTCAATAATGAGAACTCAAGTATGCATTTGTACAATCTCTTTACTCTCTTCAATTCTCACATCTCTTTACTCTCTTAAATTCTAACCGGCAAGTCATACATGGTAACCTTTATTGATGACTTTTCCAAGTATGTTTGGATCTATTTCATTAAAGAAAAATTAGAAATGTTTGAAAAGTTTGTAGAATTCCATAATCAAGTAAAAGTTAATTTCAAGTATAAATTAAAATGCTTGAGGTCAGACAATGGTGGTGAATACTCATCTACTGAGTTCTCAACATATGCGCGAAAACATGGAATTTCTAGGCAATTCACTTGTCCTAACACACCCCACAAAACGGGGTGGCTGAGAGGAAGAATCAACATCTTGTTGAGGCAGCAAGGAGTATGATACAATCCAAAAACATTCCAACCAGATTTTGGGCAGAATGCATGAGTACTGCCACATACATCACAAATTGGTTACCACAACCAAAACTTGGATCTTTGTCACCATATGAGAAATTGTTTGACCATACACCAAGTGTGAATCATTTTCGAGTCTTTGGGTCTGTTTGCTATGTCTTTATACATGATCATCTTCGTAGTAAATTTGATAGGAAATCCATTAAATGCATATTCACAGTATATGATTTTGAAAAAAAGGGCCGGAGATGCATTGAACCTAGCACAAGACGAGCACATGTTTCAAGGAATGTGGTTTTTGATGAATTGTCTTCATGGTGGTCAACCGATCAAACTACTGTACCAAAAAACAAGCAACTTAAAATAGAGGTGCTAAAGGAAACGGGTGCTCTAACAGAACCAGTATCCATTCATGAAGAGATTAGAAAGCATGACGAAGACCTCATGATCATATCAATCCAACCAAGTAGCTATCAAAATAATGTTCTTGGTATTAGAACAGCTGGCTATGATAATGGAGGAAACAATAGAGGCAACAACAATGAAGATAAAGGACCACAAAGGTCTAAACGTATACCTAAACCAAATCCAAGGTATGCACATGTGAATGTAGCAGCAAAATTTATAGTGGCAACAAAAGATAAGGAGCCAACCTTGTTTGAAGATGCACAAGATAACAGCAATTGGAAGAAAGCAATAGAGGAAGAAATAACGTTTTTAAAATAAAATGAAACGTGGGATCTTGTGCCACAACCAGCTAGGGTGAAAACCATTTCATGCAAATGGGTTTAAAAAATTAAGACTAAAGCGAATGGTGATATAGAAAGGTACAAGGCGCGACTTGTGGCTCGAGGCTTCTCTCAACAGTACGGGTACAATTATAATGAAACATTTAGTCTTGTGGCTAAAATCACAACAGTTCAAGTTCTTATTGCTCTTGTTGCTTGTTTAGAATGGAAACTATGGTAGATGGATGTAAAAAATGCATTTTTACATAGTGAAATTGATCGAGAAATCTTCATGGAACAACCCAAAGGATTTGAAAGCACAAAAGACCGCAATATGTATGCAAGCTACGAAAAACACTCTACAGATTGAAACAAGCTCCGAGAGCTTGGTTTGGAAAGATTGTAGAATTTCTTCTAGCTATTGGATACTCGATGACTTCTACAGATTCTAGCTTGTTTGTAAAACTCACAAATGGGCTGGTCTCTATTATTCTAATATATATTGATGACTTAATTATAACAGGTGATGATAAAGAAGAAATAGTGAGAGTTCAGATCAATCTTGGAGTGCAATTTCACATGAAGAAACTAGGAGAGCTGCATCATTTCCTTGGGCTTGAGCTTGAGAAAATGAATAAGGGATATTTTTATGTCAACAAAAATATGCAAAATATTTACTCATGAAGTTTGGGATGTCTGAAAGTAACAATAGTATGAGCCCATTGGAATTCAATGCTAAGCTTCGTGTAGATGAGGAGGAAGACATCAAGGATCCAACAAGGTACAGGCAACTAATTGGGAGTTTGATATATTTAGCATTAACTAGACTTGATATTGCTCAGGCAGTTGGTGCAATAAGCAGATTCATACAAGGCACCATTGACTTTGGTATAATGTACAAGAGAGGAAGAGAGTGCAAAATCAATGGATTTTGTGATGCTGATTATGTAGGAGATCAGTCTACAAGAAGATCTACAACATGTTATCTCTTTAAGCTTGGATCAAGAGCAATATCATGGTGTAGAAAAAGGCAACCCACTGTGTCTTTATCAACTATAGAAGCTGAGTATCGAGCTACAGCAATGGCAGCACAAGAAAGCACATGGTTAGTCAGGTTGCTTAAAGAACTTCATGAACCTGTGGATTACACAATAGACTTATATTGTAATAGTTAAAGTGCAATTAAGCTTGCAGAAAATCCTGTGTTCCATGCCAAGACAAAACATGTTAAGGTGCAACATCATTTCATAAGGGAGAAAGTTCTAGAGAGAAATTAGATTGGTGCCAATTCGAACAGAAGATCAAGTAGCAGATGTACTGAGCAAAATACTTTACTGGAGAAAATTTTCAAGATATAAAGATATGATGGGAGTAATGGACAAAAGGTTGGTGATGAGGGGAAGTGTTGAGAGTCATCACCAACTTCCTATTGCTATTAAGGACTACAGTTGAGAGTAGAGTTGCTACTATGTATGGAGATAGTTGGAAGTAGAGTAAGCCATGTGCACAAAATAAAGATCAAGTCACTGATGACCTGGTCTGTATGTATCTGGTAGATAGGTGGTAGATCATTGCTATCCTTAAGGGTTGTTGCTTTTATTTAGGAAATTAGTTATTTTTTTTCTATAAATGTAAGCTTTGCGCTCTATCTTTATCATCGAATATATTCTGCATTTTCTCCCCTGTTTCAGTAAGAAACAATCAATATTTCATTACAGACTATATTCTATGTAACTGTGCTTTTAATACCACACCTTAAGGCTCTTATTAGTAAAAAAGAAATGTGGGAGGAAGGAGGAGAGAAAAGATGGAAAAATAAAAAGATTGATGTTTTCATTATATATTTGGTAAAGATGATTGAAAAATGAGAGTAAATAAGAAAATGACAAAAAATAGCATGTTTTAATTTTCACTCACCAATCATCCTAATTTGGGAGGATTGTGATTTATTAATGTGGAAAGAAAACATCAATCATCCCACTTTTCTTTTTCTAACTTTTATTCTCTATCAAATGATAGAAAAGTGCTCTGATATCTTTTCCTCTCTTTTTTCTTTCCTCCAACTTTTTCTCTATACCAATGATAGCCTAAAGCTAGAGAGAAAAAGTGGAAGAAAAGAAAAGAGAGGTGATGGAACAATTAGATTATTGATTTCTTTCATCTTCTGTTTGGTAAAAATGATAGAAAGATGAGAGGATAGAAAAAGAAACAAAAAAAAAAGAGAGTTTATTTTAGCATTCATTCTTCAATCTTCTCAAGTTGTGATGATTGTGATTTGTTCATACAGGAAGAAAACATCAATCATCTCATTCTTCTTTTTTCTCACATTTCTTTCTTACCAAACCATAGAAAAATCACTTTCCTTTTCTCTCACTTTTCCTCTATATCAATCATAACCTAAAAGAGCCTTGTAGAGCTATCAAATTGCTCATCCCTCAATGCCTCAAACCCCCAAGAAAGCCTACTTCCTCTTATTAATAGCCACATGCCTTGATGGTGTATTCACTATTGAAGTGTTGTCTTTACGGTTGTCTACTTAACACATTCTCAACAAAATACTACACAACTTTTGATGTCCTACTTTGAAGTAAACCTAGTACTACTATCCCTCTTGTGAGGGAAATTTATTAGGAATGATGATCGTACTACGTCATCCGTTACAACTCAATAATGATTGTCTACGTTGATTTATTAATCCACAAGATGAGAGGAAGATAAGATGAGATAAATAAGCAAGAGAATAGGATGCCTCATCCTACCCTCCAAAACATAATAACATTATGGATCCCTTTTTCATCCCATCATCTCTCTCATCATGTTCATCAAACATACTCACAAAATAAAAATCATCATATATCCTCATAATTTTGTCTACCAAAAACACCATAATACTACTAACACCATCCACATGAATTTAGTAGATGAAGACCGCTGCAAAATATAAATAATGTGAATTAATAATTTAATATAAACAATTAATATTAAATGATCGTACAAATGATATGATACTACTGTCATACCTTATAGTTTAAAGAGTCAGCGATTTATTGAGCCAGAGCGAAAGCTGAAAAAAGTGTCTTCTTTTAAAATGTTTGCACTGTTTGACTTATTGTTTTCCCTTCTTAATTGAGTTGTAGCTGTAAAGTGCTAAAATCAATACATATTTTCAGAAGAAAGTTCACTACCACTCGTAGTGATCAAAGAATTCAACTAGAAAATTTTGGAAAAAATGATTTAAGATTCTGTTAACAACTTTGCAGATGAATCTATTTCGGTTTGCATTGATTGAGATCATATTTAAACAAACTTAAATCGGTTCACTTAAATCTAATCAAAGCAATTTTATTTTGAAAGAGATTTAAGCAAACTGATTTAAATTTGTTTAAATTTACTTCAAACATCACCAATAATGATAAGAGGATGAGCTTTAATAAAAAAAATTCATCTATCAGACACTTATTATCCGTTTTCATTCTAAACGTTTTGAGGGTAGAGAGAACGCATCACAACTGGATGCCTTACAAATATAGTAGAGAATTTGTTCCCAAAGTTTCAATATCAACAATATCATAATTCCTTTAAAGATTTCATCTATACGTAATAGACAAACCCATAGACCTAAACTACTCTATTTTATGAGAAAACCGTGATGAAGGATAGAAGCGCGAACCTCAAACAGTAATGCAATCGAAAATTCCGTTCATACAGTTTCCAGAACCAGGGAGATTAAGCTTAAGTTTCAACAAAACATCAAGATAACATTCCTCACCCACTGACCATTAATACAAATGATACGATTTCAAAAGCTCTTTGCATTATAACTGTTAATATAGGCTGTGAAACTAGGCCTCTGTTGTTTGAAACAACTTTTCAACCTCTACTATGGTGCTTCGAGCATCTTCAATTTCTTGGCCTTCCTTCTTGCTTGCCTCCTCCAACTCAGCCTGAAAATAAACATAATATTTATTGCGTAGTTAGTTACGTGGAGTATATATCTTCTTACTTTTTGATAATTGGGGGTGGGAAGATTCGAACTTGGGACCCCTTCTTTAGAGGAAAGGTGTGGATATCAATCGAGCCATGTTACACATCTTGAAAACACTTAAACCTTCATGTCGGATACAAATGTGGCATCAATGCATCATAGCATTCACAACAAATACCTTAGAAGAGACACAAGAAGCATTAAATGATGATAAGAGAATATAACTGTTCCATTCTGGTGCCTATGGTACTTTGAAATTGCAAATTAGTTAGCAATCAACAACGCAATTTCACTTCCACCTTTTACATTTTCTACCTAAAGTACACCTACAGACTTCCTTGTCTCTTTCACAAAGCAAAGCATAAAGCAGTTAATTGCTTTTATCTGTTTATTATCTTAGTTTTTCTTATCTGGGATAAATGATAAGTCTATCTATGTATTACATTAATCTGGTCATGCCTCCATATTACAAGAGCAACTTTTTATTCGTCCAAAACACTATATCAAGCACAGCTCTTATACCTTGCTTTTTAATGCTACCATGTACAACTCGAAGATTTCATCAAGATTTCTCCTAACCGAAAGGCAGCTGATACCACTAACTATAGCTGAGACACCACTGCTTAGGGAGCACGAATAGGTTAATTTGAGAAATTAACCAGTTCACTCTTCCCCAACCCTATCTAACCAGAAACCAGAGTGGTAATAACATTACATCTCAGTCACGGACCAAGGGTGTCACCCAAATTACGTTCCAACTTTTGTTTCTATGCAGACAAGTATTTGTAGAGAATGCTCCTTTCACAACACGTTTAACAGCTGAGACCTTGGATCCTAAAGGTCTCGGGCTCGAGTGGTGTGTCTGTGTACCAATCAATAAAAAGAAATAAATGGGGTCTCAATAAAGAAACCAGAGGACACGTCTGATTGCAGAATATCACTTAGACTCTCAGCAGAGTGCAGTCCATGTAACGTGTTACAACCCCCCACTGGAAATGTGGGGTAGTCCATATAACATTACATCTCAGTCACGGACCAAGTGTGTCACCCAAATTACATTCCAACTTTTCTTTCTATGCAGACAAGTATTTGTAGAGAATGCTCATTTCACATCACGTTTAACAGCTGACACCTTGGATCCTAAAGGTCCCAGGCTCGAGTGGTGTGTCTGTGTACCAATCAATAAAAAAAAATATATGGGGTCTCAATAAAGAAACCAGTGGACACGTCTGATTGCAGAATATCACTTAGACTCTCAGCAGAGTGCAGTCCAGGTAACATGTTACAACTCCCCACTGGAAATGTGGGGTAGTCAGCTGCCTAACTATCCAATCCTGGTGAAACACCTTAATCACAGTCTATGGAATTCCTGCAGTTCTGCATATGCTAAAGCATGAAATTTTAAGCACCTAGTTGTGATGTCAAATTAACTATCCCAAACACACTAAAGGTTAATGATGCAATACCAAAGTTCCCTTCAGGTCAGCTATTGAGGCCTCTAGGCGCTTGCGGCAATCGGGAATCATCATTCTTGACTCACCCAACACATTTTCCTGTCCAAAAAGATCAAGGAAAAAAGGGTCTTAGTTGAAAACAATGACTTATATTTCACTAACATTGAGTCTCCATGTCTTCACTAACAAAGTTAATAATGTAATACAAAGAAACAAATCAATTCAGAAGCCTGAAAATTGTTTGATTGCATCAAAGCAAGTTCTTACTATTATATAATATAAAATAAATTAAATAACCAGCCAAGTATTTAAATAGTACAATATAACATGAATAGATTCTAATTAATATCCTCTTCACAGAATTTCTCTCCTATATATACTAGTCAACAACTAACTTGGGAAAGCGCATTCGTCTACACATGCACACATGCGGCATGACCTTTTCCAGAAAGTAAGGTGAAGAAGAAGACAATTCCAGATATTGATGAGAAGCAAAGGGAGATATAAAGGGGTGAAAGCATCAAATAAGTAGACAATGACATCCAAGCAAGCTAAAAGAGCTACAAACTGCAGCACTTTCTAGGCTGTTAGCAGGTAAATGTCACATATGCATATGCACATACATCTACCTTTAACCAATAATGCATGATAACTGAATAATAAAAATCCACAAACTAAATGCTCAATATGGATCCAAGTATCCAACAGATCAAGAAAACAAATCTACATGCAGAGCAGTTGGAAAAAGATACTTTGAAACCGTAACAAAAACCATAAAAATTTGAAACTGAGTTTTTATAGCAACTTGCAAGTGAAGTATGCATTGGCCATACTTGTTGCTTTAGGTCGTAAGGGTCAGCTCCTTTCTCCTTCATATCTGCTGTCTTGGCAGCTTCTCTCTCGACCTCTTTCTCATAGGAGTGCAGCTCTTTGACAATCCTCTTGCAAGTAACTGTCTTGATTTTCAAATTCCTAAGTGTCGCCATGGTAACCTATCAAATGAAAAACTAAAACTTACAAAATGAAACATAGGAAAAACAATGAATTTAAGATGCCAGTCTTGTAAAGCTTTTCCAATTGTGTGGTTCAATACAAAGTATGCATCTGGCTATGATAATACCATAGAACTACTACTTTCATCAAGCATCAAAACCATAAGGAAAAGCAATGGGAAATGACATATACATGCTACAATCAACGCATCTAATGCACACTCATTTTTCACTACTTTATTAAAGTTAAGAATATATTCCCAGATCAAAACCAAAAAAAAAAAAAGTTTTTTATTAGTGTTGTTAGAATGTAATTATTTAATATCAAGAGATCAACCCATAATTCATGTGCTGTTATTTTGCTTGCAGAAAGGTTGGGCATCAATTGCAGTTCAACATACTTGTGTAAAAAAAATCCCCGAATCAGTTGATGATCTGTTAGATTTAAAATCGAGGCAAAAACATCAAATAATGGATGAAGTCAATCAAATGAATGATTGGGTATGATAGAGACATTGATGTTGATGATCTGTTAGATTTAAAATGGAGGCAAAAACATCAAATAATGGATAAAATCAATCAAATGAATGATTGGGTATGACAGAGACATTGATAGAAAATCAATTGAAAAGAATTCTGAAAAACATGTAAAAAAAAACAACTTTAGATCTGGACTTTACCGGGCCGAGGAGTGGATGCCAGGCGGCAGAGAGCTCCGATGTAGATAAACGACAGCTGAGCTAGTGAAGTGTTGACCGTTGACAACAGAGAAATTTTGGATATGTATTGTTTTGTAGTTTTCTGCAAAACTAGGGGTATTTAAGTATTTCAAATTAACAATGAGGACTGAATGAATGAATTTTGATCACGGAATCAATGAACTTTATTGGTAATGATAAGAAATTGTAAGATTAATTGAATAAAAAATAAAATATTTAAAATTTTAATTACTATTTTAATTATCACGATTATCAGTAAAGTTGGGTCTGTATAACAGGACTCTGAATGAATTGGCCTCGATAATTCGGTATTGAGGTTAAATTTGAGTGTTTTGTATTAAACTCTTAATTTTAAGTCATTATTTTGCCTATATAGACCCACTTTCATCTCAATTTATATGTTATTATTTATTTAATTAAATAATTTTTTTTTTAAATTAAGAAAGTAAATAAAATTTGACAAATATAAATTCATAAAGTTTATAAATATTCAAAAATTAATTTTTATAACTTTAAATTAATAACATATTAAAAAAACTAAAATCAAAGTTACTTCAAAAAGGCAGTGTGACATATAAATTGGGATAAAAAAATATGTATTATAAAACTAATCCCAAAACTCTATTAAAAGATACGGAAAATAATCATCTCTCGTTTATTTATCCTTATCACATTTGGCGTGAATGAGATTCTTTGATCTCCTTTACGATAACAAAAACTTTACCAACTAAAACTAAATGATAACCACTTTAAATCACAACATTTATACCAAACTTTCAATCAAATGATCGCTTGAACCTAAGACTTTTAGCACCTAGAGTCTCAACATTAACCATTGAACCAAGACTCAATGGCAAACTAAAATTCTATTAAAATTCTTAAAAGAGGAAAGGAAAAAAACAAAGAGCCGAACTTTATGAATGGGTAAATAATTCTATTAATTATCTGATTGCTATGGTTGTTTTTTCTTTAGTTTTTTTATTTTATTTAAAATAAGAAACATATGATTTGTTTGATTGGGCACACAATATGAAGTAGCCTAGTGACAGCAGAAGTTAATCAAAATATTTGGTACACCCTTAATAAAAAACTTGAAAAACTAAAACTAGCTGACAACATCTCATTTTAATCAAATCAATTACTCAAGCACAAACCACCTTCTCAAGATAAAAAGAGAATCCCAAGAAGAGAGAACAACATTATTGTCATATAATTCTCATGGCAGTGCTGCTTACAATTTTTTTTTAATTCAGGAACCATACCCAACAGAAATGATCATAGGAAACATACAGCCTTATTCTCATAGACATTTTCTCCCATGTATGATATACAAAATACTGTTTCTATTGACAATTAATCAATAATGTGGAAGCCTACAACAACAAAGATATACAATCACATTCTGAAACAAGTACAAAAGGATTTATTCATTGTGGTACAACAAAAATCTAACTACCCTAAACTTCGATCAAATGAAACATTTCAGAATATGTATAATGAAATCCTTTCAGATTTTCTTTTACAAGGTAGATTAGTGCCATCTTTTGGCAGTGTGAACCCAAGTATATACACTCAAGTTATCCTAACCCAAAACCTTGTTAACCAGGTCGTTGGTCATGAATGTTTTCTTTCCCACTTCCCTTCACGTCTGTCCCTTTCTCTTCGTTCCATCACCTGCCTAGACTTGCTCCCTCTAGACCCATGCCTTTGAGCAGACCCAAAACCACCAGACTGCCCATCAAATGCTGACACCAACTCTGGATCCCCAACACTACCTGTGTCACCAGAAACATTGCTTCCATCTAAATTTTCTTCATAACTGCTGCCACATTCATCTAGACGTTCACGTGACTGCAAAATAGTTGGTGGCTGCCCAGAAAATGACCTGGAGCCAGACAGAACAACAGTTGGCATGGCTGCCATGGATGAACTAGGGGCAGAAATCTCAGGCTGTAAGCTCCCAGTGCTTGTTCTACCACTTCCTTCATTACCTGACCTTCCGTTTTCTCTTTCACGATACCTTTCCCGAGGTCGACTGTAGATGAAAACATTAAATTAGGACACAATCATGCACAAAAGAAAATTATGTACCACCTATTAAGTAACTATTAATGAGCCAAATGCAAGAGTTTAACGTGACGATGGTCAATACATATCCAAATTAATAGAGAATGCATCGCAAAGATCAAGAACAATATTGAAACCAAAACTAGACCGCTGAAGAAACTGCAGGAAAATTCGTAAGTCGGAAAGCTATCAAACATATACCTAATCATTATTAACAAAATCCTGCATACCACTGAATATACTGTTGTGTCATCAGAATAAGAACAAAGATTCATTTTAAAATGCATTCATAAGTTAGATGCTACAACCTATGTTATCTGAATATCACAGCAAGTAAACAAATGAATTATTTTTTAGGGGAAATGTCGGACTACTCATAAACATCCCTTTATCTTTGAATAGACACTGTTAGTACTGGGGAAAATAATTGCGGATGAATGACAGTATTCAACACAACTTCAGACCATGGACACATTATTATTTGATTCTTGGATGAAGACTGTTTTTAACATGTTCAGGCTGGGTATATCTGGCATACAAACAGCTATACCGTGAATATTTCAAATTGATTCAGACTTCTATGTGAATCGTATACCTTATAGTTTCGAACTGTGTATCTTCACCTTCTTTATTGACTGTAAGAAGGAATTTGCAGTTGGAAGAGGCCACTAAGTCATAACCAGATGAAGTATTAATATCTCCTGTATCATATCTTATGAACTTGAGACATCCATTTTTTTTAAAATAAATATTTAATAGATGATCATTTTTTATTAATACTAGATCTGCTAAGAAAATAATCAAAAGACGAGCATCTTAACAATTTTTGCCAAAAAAGAAAGGAAAAAAAAAACCTTACCTACTATGAGAGGAAGAAAAGTCACGTCGTGATGATCGTAATCCAGATTCGGCCTGCTCCAGTTCACGCTGAAGTTCTCTCTACACAAAAACTCATATATCACTCCAAAACCAAGAAACAAAACTACAGAAATTGGTACTTTAACCTAAGATGCTTCCCACTAGCAAATCTTAAGTAAAAAGTACACTGAAAACAGGAAAAACAGAGATAGGGGTGGCTTATAGTGTCCACCGTATTTAGGGCCAGAAGTCAAGCACACCAAGATTATGGCTGTCCTCAGTTATTATTATTTTTTATAAGAAAAGGTATCAAATTAGAAGGGCACCAAGATCATGGCTGTCCTCAGTTATTATTTTTTTTTTTATAAAAAAAGGGCACCATGGGGATGCCAACCCATGTGCAAATTATTTACAGGATAAGAACTCTATGAACTTTATGAACTCTATAAAGTCTATCTCATGTTCAAAGATACCGCCCTTAAACCAAAACTTAGTATGAAACCATCTCTCTTTAACCCAAGCTAAAGGTCTCTACTCCTCATCAAAAGCCCTCCTATTTCTTTCACTTCACGCCAACCAAAAAATAAATAAAGTGGACATTATTAGAACATGCAAAAAAGGAAAAAAAAAGATTTAATTTAAGAGTATTAAGAGCCATAAATAAGATGAGCACTAGACCGTGATGATCCTGGGTCTACCAAATTCTTGGCCAAAATTCAGCTACATATTCCAACTTAATGATAAGACAATACATCCAAAAAAGCAAAACAAAGTTTGTGTGAAATCTGAGTCTGAAATAAGAGATAGAGGGAGGAAGGTCTATGCCTGTGTTTGTCTTTCCTTCTCCATCTCAAGATGGTGACGCAACTCCCTGGTTTTCGCACGCTCAAGTTCCAGCACCCGTTGTCTCTCAATCTCCTTTTCTACTTCAGCTGTCCTCTCCCTAATTAATAAAAGATCGGCTGTTAGCAACTGTTGTCCCTCATTCTCTCATCGCAAAAAACTTAATATCAACTTTGTAATGGCTGCAAATTGAGAACACAACAAAAACCTTTCAAGTTCTTGCAGAAGTTCTGCTTCTCGTAAAGCCGCCTCTTCCAGATACTTCTGACGGGCATGTCTCATGAGAAGTTTCTTTTGCCTGCGGGCTACTATATTTTCTTGGAGTTTGGACTTCTCTCTTATAACAACCAATAACTAATTAGTAAACTGGTAAAAGTTAAGCCTACAAAATTCTCTCAATTTTGAAAACGAAAGGAAACTGCAGAAGAAATTCACTTCTATAAGATGAGGCACTTCTGAAATTTGATGCTTCAAAGCAGTAAAAGCTCTGGAGCAAAATCAAGTTTAATTCACAGTGCTAGTTTATTTTAACTTTGTACTGTGACTTAATTTTTTTAGTGACCTAGTCATAATAATGGCACAAATATCAATGCAGAATTCTGATGTTATTCTAATTTCTACAAAGCAAATGAGAAGCAGAATTACAAAGTCAAAAATCACATATTTTAATTTCAGTAACACCATCTCACTTATGTTTCTTTGATATTGTAAGATCTTCCCAGATAAGCAAGCCACCAAGGCCACCATTACTTTAGACTAAAAATGCATAAAAGCAAGATAACATTTGAAAATTAACCAAACATGAACGGAATAGTGATTAATTGCCGAGAAAGAAGTCAACAGTTTCTATGTTTTACAGAAGCTTCTTTTTTTCTTCCCCGCTTAACAAAGAATAACATTTATTGTAAACAGCTTAAAGTAAAATTAGTACATACAATGCATGAATGCTGTCCTTGATCTGCTGAAGGCGATTATCATCCTTCAAAGAAGCTGGACAACACAAAATAAAAAAATAAAAAAAAGAATAAACTAAAACAAAGATAATAGTATTACAGTTCCAGATATTCAAAGCAACCAATAGGATTATGAAATGGCTAAGAACAGAAATTATTACTGGCAAGACATGGAATCTGATGCCCTTCTCTGGAATCTTTCAAGGACTCTTTTAATGTGTGCTCTTTTTGAATAATGTTCAATTCCAGTTCAGCCTCCTCTAGTTCCTACAAATTGTTAAGATGTGATAACTTGATGTAGAAAGTTGGACGCAACAAACAGAACCAGTATAGATCACCCATGCTTACCATAGACTCTTGGTTAATTTTCTCTGAGAAAATATCGAAGTATGACTGAACAGATGTTAGATCGGAGAGGACCTGTTACAGATTAATTAATAGAATTGTCACTAAAATAATTTGGAAAAGGACATAAGACAACATGTCATCATGGACAAGAAAGTGTAAAAAATTAACAGCAAAAGAAAACGAACTTAAATTCCAAGTGGATAGCCATAAGAGGCGGAAAGGTTTATAAACCAAAGAGTCAAAACAAAATTTGTCTTTTTTTTATAAGTAAAATTGCATTTACAAAGCACCAAGAGGATGCAACTCTAAGCTAAAGGCTAAATACAAGTAAGAAAATTCACAAAATCCAAAATATCAAAATTGTTTACAAAGAAAAATTGCATTAACAAAACAAAATTTGTCTTAATCTCTTAATGTCTTTTTTTCTCTTTTTGAATTTCTCTACATAGTTTTCAAGAAAATGAAAACACAACCCTTTTAGTTTTCTTAATATTGTTACCAGCAAAATTTCTAGAAAGAAAGAAGAAATGATGGAGAGAGGCAGCTTCATCAGAAGTTTTGAGTTCCAAAGTTCCCATACTATTTATTCTCGAGGGTGGAACGAGAAAGAATGGTGTATTTGCCATCAACTGATGTAATATAACTGCAAACCCCTCCACAGGCTCAGGTAAAACCTTATTCAAATGTCTAATATATCTTACCAAGATAATTGAAGATACGGCAAAGCTTTACTGACTGTAATTGTTTAAGGTAGATTAGACTCAATTCAGTAGGATTTTGGATGGGAAACAGGGCTTAAGGATCTTTTGATGGTTTATTGCACAGCCTGTTTATGAAAGCAACAAAATTTGAAGTTGCAAGATAGACAAGAAGAATCAGAGAGCAGACAAGAAGAATCAGAGAGCAAGGAACAGACAGTGATTACATCCTTCAACCAAAGCTTTTGAGTTGTTGAGTCAAGCATGTATTCCCTTGAAGCAATATTGATCGTGTTGCATTTCTTTGTTATTATTATTCCCTCAAATTTTCTTTCAAGAGGTAGATTTGTGGAAAAATTGAAGCAACTATATTTTTTCGCCTCAATTAACAACTTATAAAAAACGCATGTTTTCGAGAAGTCAGGTGCCAGAAGAAAAAATTATTATTTAATTATCTCTTTACTCAGAATTGAGAAAAAAATAAGATTTTAGTAACAAACAAATGACGGCTAAATACCCATTTTGGCCACTGAGGTTTAGCTAGTTTAACATTTTGGTCCCTGATATTCAAAAGTGTGCAAGATGACCATTAACGTTTGCAAAATTTAACAAACAAACCACTCCAGTTAACTATTCCTTCCAGACGCAAACAGAAATGTGTTCTGGCTTATCAAAGGCTCACGTAGAGCCTAGTCAGCAGTCTAATTGAGAAAAAAATTGCAAATTCAGCCACATGTTCTTTATCCATTCGCTCCCATATAAATAAATTAAAAATCTTAATAAAATAATTTGCAAAATCAGAAAAATTGAAAAAAAATAAAAATATATTAAAAATAAACCTTTTCAACTTCTTTTTTTCAAAACTACAAAATTAAAAGGAAAACAAAAAAGGTTAAAAATTACCATCTCAGTTCTTTCATTTTCTCACCCTCCAAACAAAAACCATTTTCTCTCTTGCAACCCAAACACCACTATATTGAGAGAAATGAAAGGAAAATCACCAAAAAAATAAGCCCGACAAAATTGGGTACAAAAACAAGCAAAAGCTATTAATAGTTGATAGTAAAATTCGAATAAATGTTTATTAGTAATTGAACCTCATGGATTTTCAGTTGAAGTGGAAACAGAGCCCAAAATATATCGAATTTATGAAATTAAGTAATAATAAAAAAATAGCCAGATCATACTAAAAAGTAAGATCATATCCATTTAGTTGCTCAGGAAAACGGGAGGAAATTGAAAAGGTAAACGGAATCAGGATCCTCTATTACATGTTAGTGTGGTTTTCCTGCACTTTCACGGCAACCAAACGCAGGATAAACTTTAAAATCAAAATCAGCTTGCAAAAGAGAAGCAAATCCAGCTCGTTTTAACAACAAATTTCACTTGTATCAAACATCAAAATTGTCAAGTTAACAAAAACCCATAAGCCAATTACCGAAAATTCATTACATTTCATGCATAAATAAGTCACTAAACCAAAATGAAGTAATCAAATTACTGCTCAGATCTAAGGAGAAAAATAGAATCAAACATCTGAAATGCCATTGTCGGACAAAAGAAAAAGTCTAATGAATCAACGGTACCCATAACCAAAAAACTGATTGATAGGATGCTAGACAAATGGACTTACGAGATTGATAGGAGCTTTAACGTGCTTGACCAAAGTCGACGTGCACTGGTTGTCTATGGGCTCATGTCTATGGTGGTGTTTGGGTTGCAAGAAAATTGAGAGAAAATGGTTTTTGTTTGGAGGGTGAGAAAATGAAAGAACTGAGATGGTAATTTTTAACCTTTTTTGTTTTCTTTTAAATATTTATAGTTTTGAAAAAAAAAAGAAGTGGAAAAGGTCTATTTTTAATATTTTTATTTTTTATCAATTTTTTTTATTTTGCAAATTATTTTATTAAGATTTTTAATTTTAAAACATTTATTTATATGGGAGCTAATGGATAAAAGATATGTGGCTGAAATTTTTTTCTCAATTGGACTGCTGACTAGGCTCCTCGTCAGCTTTTAATAAGCTAGAACACATTTCCGTTTGCGTCTGGACGAAATAGTTAACAGGAGTGGCTTGTTTGTTAAATTTTGAATCTCAGTGACCAAAATGTTAAACCGGCCAAACCTTTGTGGCCAAAATGGGTATTTAACCTACACATGACCTTCCCTTTTAGGGAAATGACAATATGTTGACCAAACTCGGATGTGTTATGCTCATAGCAACACAACATAAGAACAATAATATAATTATACTAATACAAGAAAAATTATTTAAAAATTAAAAACATTCTACCCGGATAACTTTCTTTCGGCCAATGTATCAAGGGTAGACATAACATCCAAGGCATTCAGGGCAGTACCTACGGTTATATCTTAAGGAATTATCCTAAGTTCTACACTCAGGTTAAGCGTCTAAGTAACAAGACTTTGAGGACACATCCAAAAAATCATATTTAAAAAGGGCAGGCGCATTTTGTTTTTTTTTTTCCAGTGCGGAATATCAAATAGAACGAAGCCTCTGGCAGGCTATACCACTTGTAGCATTGCAAATAACTGATCTAAATTTAACAGGGAAATCAGAATTCCACAGTTGTGTTCCCAATGAAGTAAGACCTAAAGTAGCCATACAATTAGCAGCTTGATTATCTTTTCAATATTATGATTTATTTGCTATAAATTCTCATTAAAATACTTCAACAATCTTGAATCAGAATTGTGATTTTGCACTTTATTCATAAGACTGTCAAGGAAACAAACTGCACTAAAAGAAAAGGAATTCCACTATGTTTTCAGTAAAGATGGAATAATATCATACGTACCAAAGATTAATTTTACCACATGACCTTTTTAATATCTCTTACCTGAAGAATTGATTCACGGGTACTCCCAAAATCTGGATCAAATTGTTTCGTAGAATTTGAAGAAAGCACTTCTTTCAGGACCTACATAAAACACGTCGTTCACTTTATTACTGCAATGCCAATATTCAATCAAAGATAAAAGCAGCTTGAATAATTATGCTTTCTTTATACAAACACAAGCACAACATACCTCTTTCACCTCATCTCCTTCGTTTCTCAATCTACACAAGACTTGGCAAGCTTTTCTCTCCATATCCCCAAGCCTGCCTTCTACATAGAGGAAAAAAGAAAATAAAAGTAAATATATCAATGAAAATGCACCCAATATTTAGTTTTCATCTACATTTTTTTTTTTATAAGTTCAAAAAATATATTGTTTGTTTATACACAAAATAAAAAGGAGCTATACCAGATTTTGATGAACCTAAAGTCTCGATATCTTTCCAAACATTTTGAGGAATCAATGATATATCTTCAGGTGCAGAATATAGACAAGCACCAGCTATAAGTGCTAACGAAAGCTGCAGTAGCGGGCCCTCACACACAGGATAGGCAAGCTTTCCAAAACCATGTAGAACATTATTAGCTGCCCCAAGAAAGGACTGTAACTGCTGCCGGTTAGCATATGGGATATAATTTACAAGAAGTGCCATTGCACAGGTCCTTAAACTTAATGACGTATCAGATGACGCCAGCACAATCACCTGATCCCATGTACTTGAAACCAGAAGCGATAATATTGGCTGAGGAACAGAAAGAACTGAGCCAGATAAAACTACATTTTCACAAAATGTAGAAGATTGTATTGTTCCTCCATCCGCATCTTGTCCTACCAACTTACCCAAGTGCTGAAGCCCTATAAAGCGTTGCTCGGGTTCAGAATGACCCAACATTGCACAGAAAAGATCAACCAGAGGAGGAACATCACTTTCATGAAGCCTATGGACAGCTCTTGCAAATAATATTGACAACCACTTATCAGTTCGCAAACGCCACACAATTTTTGGTGCACTGCACGTAAATTTTTTCATTGCAGCACAAATAAAATCAATGACATTATCAAGGTGAAAATAAGGGGGCACACCAAGTAAGCAATTAAGCACCACAGATGCAACTTCCCAGCAATGGTTTTCTTGGAGCATCAGGATGGTTTCAGCAAGTCCTTCCAGACCAGTTTTCCAATGAACCAGCAAGTGATCAACTGATTTTAATGGGAAAGGGTTTTTACTGTCATCCTCTTCAGCATTCTGAATTATTGGTGCGACTGAAGTCAAGCATCTTGAGTACACAAAACACGCTGCTGATGTAACCGTAAGCTTCCTGGTGAGTTGATGATGAAAAATCCAACATTGCTCGATGGTTGGATTAAGCTTGACAATGAGACCCTCTAAGTCTTTAGTAAATCCTTCTATCTCCTTTGCAGATAGATTATAATTAGAGACAAAAGAATCAAAGCTGCTACTTTCTGGCCTCTCAGAAACTTCAGTTGGAATACAGCTACGGAAGACATCATTGAGAAACCATGATTGTGATTCTGAGCTATTGGCACCGAGTGTTCCAGTTTCAGAAAAGTAGGACTGCAGTGGAATAAACCCAAATACCCTTAAAGTCTGAACTAAGAGAACTTTGCAACTCTCCATAACACTCTGAAAAGCACAGAGGTAGTCATGGAAAGAAGTTGTTGGCTCAAATGCAGGAAAATCAGCCCACAGAGATAAGGATTGCAACATTTCTCTTTGTCGTTGAAAGGACAAATCAGGAAAGACAGAAGCCAGAATGAATATTGTCAGAGCTCTGCTAAATACTTTTTCTGCAGAACTATCTTGAATATCATCTCTTTGTCTGATATTAATGAAAAGCTCATCAAAGCACAATGACTCAAAATTTAGACAAGAATCATCCACCAATAGTTTTTCTTCATCAGACACCTTACGCAATGAATATGAAATGATAGGTTTTAATAGACGCAATATAGAGTCGAGAAATGACACATCACAGTATGAGGCCCTACAAAGAGATACCAACACCTGCACAACTCTCGGTATCTCAGGCACCATTGCTTCCATGTGCTCAGTGACAATAGCTTCCAATACGTAAAGGATTATTGCTTTGGCATTCTTTGCAACATAACCCTTCAAAAGATTAAAACTAGTCGAAGAAGCAGTTTCATCTTTTTGAAAAAAGGGCCATGAACACAAATCAGAAAACCAGCACAAAATATCAGGCAGAACCTCGGAAGAAAGTAATCTCAGCTGCAACCCAACAGCTTCTAAAATGATTTCCCCAAACGCTTCAAATTGCTTTTTCATATTTGGAAAGAAAGTACCAAGATCAGGGTAGATCACACGAAAAGATTGATATCCATGCTGCTGATCAGCAATTTCAGAACCCTTACCGATTGAAGAATCTTGTTTAATTTCCAATGGTTCAGTCTTCACATCTTCATGTTTCCTATAAACGGCATTATCTACTACTGCAAGCTCATCTGCAAATATTGATAACAAATATGAAAGCTGTGACAGATCCAATACAAGTGAAAACCGTTCCTTTATGAACTGTTTCGCAATACGAGATATTGCCATCCAACCAAGAAACCGGACCAGAGGGGAAGCAGAACTGGAAAATGTGCATATTCTCTGCATCCAGGCTGAAGGTGGAATTAATCTTCCATGACGAAAGCCATTGTTGATGTTGACTGCAAAATCAGATCCAGCATCATTACCACTCGAAGCAATTATCAATCTTTGCAGCAGCATCCAACGTCGTTGTATCCCATGTACTTTTTCTGGATTCAACTGCAGATTGCCTTCTTTCAACTGACCGTAAAAAGATTTTAGTATCCCATTTAGGTACTCAGCAGATCCTAGTATGATATCAATCACATCTTCAGGTGCACAGAATAGCTTAGTGGCAGAGTGCAAGAAAAACATGAGACATTGCATGAGAATTTCATGCATAGAGTGTTGTTCTCTCTGCAACCGCTTAATCAGAAAATTGCATAACAAAGCTTGATTTTGCCTAACCAAGGTGACAGCATCTGCAGATTGCATATCAACTGGAGACAGCTCGATAACTTGTTCATCAGATCCTTCAGCATAGCTAGCACAATGTTCCCTGTCTGACAAATTTCTCTGATACTTTCTGTCTAATTCAGCAGCCTCAAGCAAAATTTGAAGGACCATTTTGTCTCTTTTCTTTTCAAGATGAGCAATTGTTTCCAAGTCTGTATTATCCTTCTCAGAAACCCTTCTCAGATCTGAATTCTCATAACCTTTTGAAATTTTATTCCTGCTGATTTTCATCTGGTTCGTAATGTTTGAATTGGTTCCAAAAGACATCACAAAAAAGGGATTGACATAGCACTCTGCAGCCAAGAGCAAAGCATCGATAGGAGCATCATGACCTCCATTAGAAATTTCATGCTGTGAGTGCAAGTCTCGAGCTAAACGCTGGAATTCAGAAGCCCTAAGCTCACAATCTCGAAAGTTTACAAGTTGAAAATAGTCTGCTTGCAAGTTGAAGTACTCAGCAGCGAAATCAGCATCCAACAATAAGCCATTCTGAAGTTGGTTAGCGATTTTTTCCTCAAAAACATGCTTCTTTTCTGAGTTGACATCCCCATGGTAGGAATCTGAGATATTTTCATTACAAACATTTGCCAGCGGCGTACTCCGCAGTTCTGGAGGAGCAAAAAAGAGGCTGACATCTTCATAAAGATCTGTCCTGGTAGCTATATCAGGTACATCTACCTTTACATCAGAGTCAACTCGGCCATATAATATTGGAGCTCCTCCATTGCGTGGGACAGGAGTTAAAACAGTTGAAGATTCAAGCTCGAGACTCTTAGAAGTAGAAGAGTTGCAAAGGTCAATTTCAGGAGGTAATTGCATGTGAGGTTCCAATATCGAGAGAAGTACACTGCATGGAGAAATGCATAAATCCATTACTAATTCAATACAATGGAAAAATATATTTCCTGATAGAAATTAGTAATCTTAATCAATTTCCCAATAGTATCCAAGAGATGATCTTTAAATCTTTAAAAATAACAGGACGAATTTTGTAAACCATAGTAGCAACCGACCTTTCATTTTTTTTTTTTTGGTAAATCAAATAAAACATAGGATCCCTAACCCACTCCTCAACTCTGGTTACCACTGGGCCAAAACCCATATGGCAATTTTTTATTACTTCATACAGGAGAAAAAGGAATTCTATTAATATTTACAGAAACTTATATTCATAACAGCACAATTAAAATTGAATCAATAATTAAATAATCGTTTCATATATGTTATTCGTTATCTTTTTCCCTCATTGTTCAGGCTTTGGAGAGTAGATTATGGAGAAGTTCAAATCAACTAAGAATATCCCTCCCCAGATATTTCTAAGAACATAACATGTTGGCAGCAGCAATAAAAGTGGTACCTAGGAGCAACTGATCCACGCCTCCATTCAGACTCAAGAGAAGGAAGAACAGCCGGCTTCTGCACTGCTGTACGGATAACACTGAGGGCAATCAGACAAGTTTGTTCCTGGTTCTCCAGAAAAGTAAAAGATACACTGCCGAAAGCTACTCTGCTCTTTAATGCGTATATGGCAGGGTCAAGAAAAGGCTCTAGCATCTCCAGAAGAAAGAGAATTTTTTGCTTGACTTCCTGAAGGGTGCATTATATAACTCTAATCAAAACCTCAACAAGAAGTGGGGAACGTTTTCAGTAAAGGAAGCTAACGAACTTTTTCAGGTGCCATGCATACAGGCTTGAGTTTGCACCATGATCATAGTTGTCAAATCCAGAATCGAGAATCGAAAATCGAATCGAATTGTAAGATTCAATATTTATTCTTAAAATCAATTTAAATTAGCATGTATACATGCAAAACAAACAATATATATTAAAAGTGAAATATTTTAACATATATTGAATAATGGTGTGACAAATTAGAAAGATGCTTGTCTGATGTTAGTCCGAATCTCATCATGACCTACTCTAATTAACATATTATAGTCATATAATAGTAATTTGTTAACAACTAAAAACAAATACAGCACAATATAATAAAGTAATAAAATAAATACTATTGTGGATAGAAATCAAAGATATGAATGCTATATGGACTTGTTTGTTTCATCACAAAATCTTAGAATCCTAAATTTCTAGAATAACTTATGAAAGAGAAAACTAATGAATTATGTTTACTTTACCTCTAAACATCTTGTCTTAAACTTGTTTTATATAACTTTTTTTTCAAAAAAAATTGTAGGTTTTATTGAATCTGGAAAATCACACGAATCAAATCGAAGCGAAACAAATCTTATGATTCAGCACTGATTCAAGATTAACTTAGATTCGGCATACAAATTTGAATCGTTTAGGTTCTAAATTGAATCGAATCGTGAATTGTAAGATTTTGATAACTATGAACATGATGCTCAGGCAGTATTTGGCAATTTTTTTTGTATAAACATATGGATTAGTTGCACAGGGGTCCAAAGCACTACAGACTGAAATATAAAACAAAAACGTCAAAACATGGCACAGTACCTTATACTTCCCTAGAATATCATCCATGTGCCCAGAGAGCGCCAGCACAATGTATTTGAGAGCAGCACGAGCACGAGCCATTGAATGGAGAGCTCCCTGACATGAACATTAAAATAACAATAAGACCTTCAGTGTATTTCATACGTCAGAGTAAAGAAAGAAGGACAGCTGTCAGCAAGAATCATCTCGCTAATGCATAGACAAGAATACACATCTATTAAAAATTGTTTATTACTTACCTAAGAGTTGTAGTGCACATAATACATCAGAAAGACTGAGAAATCAATGAACTTCATCTTATATAGATGGCTTAACATTACTGTTCAGATTCAGTAACACTTTCTCCAGGACAGCTCTATTCTCATTTACCATCCTGAATCCTTTATATTCTCTCTTCCCCTCTTCATGACTTCCTTTTTTCTCTTAATTGCATAATGATACAGATGGAACTTGGAACATGTTCTTCCTGCTTAATTTAGTTGACGCGTTCAGCCAAGCACTGGTTCTATACCTTTTCTTTCTTCTTTTACTCATAAAAGAAATACCTTTTTTTTCTTTTTGAGGGAGAAGGCGCGCCAGGGGGTGTTTGAAGGGAGGATTAGTGGCAACAGCGAGCAATAAACCCATGTGTGGCTACTATACCTATGAACCTTGGCTGTCCATGGGATTAATTAAGGAGAGATCTCCAACAGTCAAGAATGACACATCCTTGCTTTCAGGCTAAAGGATCTCCATTATGGTATTAGCTTCACTAGGTGAGCGTGAAGAATGCATTTATATTGGCATATGAAATGGCTACTGTCTCATGACCTTGGCATGAATGTCGTTTTATGTCTAAGAGACTCAGCCTCCAGTTTGAAAACTGTAGCCCACACTTTTTTTCTTCCATCTTGCTTATAAAAACTTCATATCCGATTTGTATTACTTCTCTGAGGACTCTTATAACATAAAAGACGGCAGAAGACATCAGATTCTTGTGCTGAAGTATCAAAAGGTAACCACCACCTTTCTGCTCTCAATTGACATTGTTCATTAACAAATAAATGAGTCTTAAAGGTACACAGGTATCTTGAAAACACCATGTGACACAAACATTAATCTCTAACTTATCAATTGTACAATGATAGTTCTGCAGAAAAAGATAGTCCGGATAAAAGGTCCAAACGTATCAAGGTCGTACGCAACTGAATTGAGACTGATAATTCAAGGAGGAGTTTTTTCTTTTTATTTTATGGCAATACATGACATTGCACCGCACCTGCATCAGGTGCTAAGTGACGGCCATAACAAGGCATTCTACAAAGTGAAACCAGTATATTACAGCTCCATGTTGCACTAAATCTCAATGCAATTAATGGCTTCTGAAAAAAAAATGTAGCTAGAGTGGTCCCAAATAGTGTATATATATATAAATATATATACACACATACATATGCTGGGCAGGAAGATCAGGAGCACCAGCAAGCAGAGGAAGGATCGCAACAATTCATAATTCGCACGCACATACACACACAAAAAAATACTCGATAAGCACCCAAGTGATCCATGTCAGAAAGCTTTCATGAGGCACCACTGAAGGAGTGGATGCACACGTGAATGACTCCCCAAAAGACTTGCACCAACGCATATGGAGCTAATTGTTGACAAAAAATATCTTAGCATAAATCTGATGACACGTGGACCCAACCGGGGGCTACTACATGTCCAACGGTCAATGGTAACGGACTTAGGCCTTGAGTGGAAAGAATGGACGTATCGCTCGCTGAAGGTGTCCCTAGGACAACAGAGGCCTTTCAAGTGCACAGGACCCACATCTTGATCAATAAGACATGTCACTGCCTCAGATCCCCACATGTCCTAACTCTGGCATATTCTGAGGGTTTCTATCAGCCTTGGGCGCCATGCGTGATGTCAGTCTTGACTAACATGTGGCCTAAGGTACTGTACCTACAATAAATATCTCATTTACTGTGCCAGAAAAGACAATTCATTCTATTCTCAGTACAGTACGACCTAAGGATCTGAGGACCGAATGTACTTCAGGATCCTTGCCATTGGGTTTTGTGTGCTTTGGTATTGCTCCTCTTCCTCTTCGGACTCGACCTTCAGACTGATCTCTTTTGTTATTGGTCCACATTGACACTTCCTATTCTAGCATATCCATTCCAAAACAATATACTATCGTTTAAATAGTTTCTTTTTTGTATATGGTGGCACCCCCTTGTACCCTTGAAATAATTCTTTTTATTTAATAAAAAAGGGGTTGAACAAAGCAGTGGAGGAGGGTCTTGAATTATTTAAAAGGAGGGTCTCATCTCCTTTTTGCCGAGATACCATTGGTTTTTTGCGGAGCCGACGTGGAGCATATGAGCAACCTTAGGTGTGGCTTACTTGCTTTGAATCAGTGTCTTGTCTTTAACTTGAGAAAAAGTGCGTTGATACTTTTAGGTAGTGAGGTGCATGGTGAGCTTTTGGCTTTTTTCCTGTTGGGTTCCAATGTGGTTTTATACCTATGACTTACTTAGGATTGCCCTTGGGGAAAATTTAAGGAGAAAAAAGTTTGAGATCCGGTTGTTGAGAAGTTTGAGAAGAAACTGGCCTGTTGGAAGACGCATTATTTTCCAAGGCTAAGCAATTGACACTTAGAGCAGTCTCTCTAGTCTTCCGATTTACTACATTTCCTTTTTCCCCATCCATTTTTTTTTAAAAGTAAAAGTATAGAATAAAAAGGCACCAAGGGGGTGTAACCCATTTACAAGGATCCTAGGTACAAAAAAGATACTTAATAAAGTCTAGAAGATGAAGATCATTTACACAAAAATCCCTCTCAACCCAAAAAAAAAAAAGAAGATTAACCCAACTCTATTTAAAAGAGGCGCAATCTTTCTCCATATTCTCAAAGGCTTTCTTGTTTCTCTCCAACCAAATGACCACAAAATGGAAATAGGGATCACACCAAACACATTCCTTTTTTCTTTGGAAGCCTAAACACCACTCCACCCTATCACCTGTTTGGTTGCAAAAAGGATGGAGAATATTCAGTAAAGATTTTTTTGAAGGGAACATGGAGGAAGGAGTGCAAGTATCATTTGGTGAAATGGGAGTGGTTTACTCAACCAATTGAGAAAGGAGGGTTCAAATTAAAATTCTCTTACTTTTTTTAAACCATTTTAGTGAAATGGTCGTAGAGATTTAGAGGAAAAAGATTAACTTTTGAGGAAAATCAACGACGCAAAGTTTCATTTAAATAACAAGGGCAGATGTTTAAGAGGGTCAGGGCCAAATTAGGTGGGTGTTTTGAAGTGGATTAGAAAAGGATGGGAGGATGTTTATCCTTTTGTGAGGTTCGAGGTGGAAAACGGGGCTAATGCATCTTTGTGGTATAATCTATGGTGTAAGGAGTCGCCCCTAAAAGAACAATTCCTGGATATTTTTTGCCTTGGCAAGAGACAAGGAGGCCTTGATTAGCACTGTGTTTGATTGGTTATGGGCGATGTGGTGTTGTAGGAACACATTCACTAGGAACGCTCATGTTGGAAAATATAAGTTTTAGGGAATCTTTTGAGAGACTGCATGAAAGTATGATGCACTTGAATACGGAACATAAGGTAAGATTGAAATCAGAGAGGTGGGGGTGGGGATTTGCTGTTAAGTCCTACAATAAAGCACTAGTGAGAAGTCATTCGCGATGGAGGAGGAAATTTTACTTGGGATGCTATTTGGCAATCATGCGCTCCTTAAAAGTTGCTTTCTTTGCTTGGGAAGCTATGTGGAAAAAGATTTTGACCATTGATAATCTTCAACTAAGGGGAAAAGTTCTTACAAATCAATATTATATGCGCAAAGAGAGAGCTAAATCCATTTACCATATTTGTTGTGGTGTCCTTGGACTAGACAATTAAGGGAGATAATTTTTGCAATTTAGGTGTTAAATGGGTTGCGGGTTATGGGGGCATATGAAATTGCAGAATGTAATTTCCTTGATTCCTCTATCCGATTTCTGGATTGTGTGGAATGAGAGGAAGAGAATGGCATTTGAAGGGGTAGAAAGGGCACTTGGTTCGATTAAAGATAGATGGCTTCAAAACCTCCATTTTTGGTTTGATGGAAATCCTTTTGTAAATGATGAAGATTAGAGGTTCGGTCAAAAGCATCTATCACGCACTTCAATCCAATGAAGAAGTACATGAAGATTATAGACTTTATAGAATTTTTGTCTTGTAAAGCTATATGATTTGTACATGGGTTGGCACCCCCTTGATGTCTTTCAATGAATTTAATATACTTATATAAAAAAACACCTATGGTTGACAATTACCAATGAAAATGATATAAACTTATCATACATGTCTTGGGTTTATATATTATATCCTTCGAGAGAACTACACATACAAAAGAAAGTTTGTTTGAGCTTCATCCATATGGCCACATTTTACCTTTTATTTTTCTTCCTTTCTGTTATTAACAATATGAGACAAAATAAAAACTGTAAACCTATCACATAATACATAACAATACATAAACACACCTGGATTGTGCCCAAAAGGTCCTCTAAGAGCTCCACAGCTAGATCAACCTATACCAGAATGAACACTGAGACTAAGAAATCGAAAAACAGCCAAGATCAATTTGTAAAGATAATTAAAAACCTATACCACCAAATCAAATTGCATTGGCTTATACAATAAAGATCTGCTCCAGACCAACCTTTGCGATCACCTGGGCCATCCAAGGCGCTAGCACACCAGAACACAGATCAATCAGAACACATGCAGCCTTAGCCTGCAAAAGAAGTTCAGATTTCAGCAGTTTGTTTCCATGAGGATGACTACTTTTATGAAATGTGAAGCTCATAATGAGATACTAAATGGACTTTTGCATTTGAGGCTTTAGCAGTCATTTGTCAGCATATCCGAGTTCCATGCCTTACAGTATCTAATGTTAATCATTTGCTGACTCAAATGGCCAACAAATTTATTACAAGAAGACATGTCAAGAGCAAAAAAAAAAGATAATTTGAGGTTGGCACATATGACAAAAGATTTAAGGGCAGATAGGAAATTGCTATGTGGAACCGGAAAATATTTTCTAAGATAAAGTTAGATATGTGAACATACAAGTTTATGGGGCAGATAGAGTGTTAGTTACTCTGAACCAGCATAAGCCATAGCTAATCTCTGTGTGTGTATTTGTTTGCATGAACGTGCACGTGCAAGAGACAGAGGTCACTATCCTATGATACTCCTATTATGTATCAAAATATAACATTAAATTTTTTTAAGGAGAATATAAATGCTACTGCAATATCTAAAGTGAAAGTAACGAACATGAGATGGTGAAAATGACGATAAAAAGCCAGCACAAGCATGAAGAAGTGGATGGTATAGTGGTGAAGATGATGTCAGAACAATCTGCAATGAAAACCATTATGGTTAGCAGAATACAATTTGAAGATTAAAAATAAAAAGAATCACATCAACATCATTTAAGTATGGAATGGAAAGAAAGAAAACCATAAAAGATAGCGACATCAACATCAAATGCAACCTGAGATAGGGCTTGTTGCAGAAAAGTTTGCTTCCATAGGGAAAAAGTGTCATCAATATGATCAGAAGGGCCGCTCACGTAAGGACGAAGTGCTACCAAAAAAGAAGGCACGTGTCAAAGAGATTTACAAGCAATCTCAAGACATTAGGATCAATAATGGCTATGACATATTTAAAAGTGTTACAATAAATTTTTTCTATGAAGATGAAATTATTTATAGCATTTCTTGCAATTGAGACAATGTTATATAAGAATATTTAAATACTTTTAATAACATAGGACTTTTCTATATATATCAAATCATAATTTTACTCTCTTCCTTCCAAGTGCAGGTAATTCCAAAAATCTTTAGAACGGGCACTAATAAAGTCCCTGATATGACCATCCTAGAAAGGTGGTCTGATATCAGATACTCAACCTGGTAGCAAAGCTTGTACAAGAGGTAGCGCAGACCAAAAGTCAGAAGTGCTCTCTGCCAATTTACTACAGAACAGAGGCTGTAAACATACAAGGGTAAATGTCAACTCATTGCTCAAGATGGCAGGAAGTATAAACAGGCGTTACAGGAATGCAATGGATACTTTTTTTTTTTATAAATGAAAAAAAATAGTAATCAACCTGTGACGCACAAGCATAGAGAACATGTAAAATCCCTTCTTCAACTGCCCCTATGTCTAAGATGTTAAGAATGCTACAATCCCACTGATCATCAGGCATCTGGAATTCTTCCCCAAACAAGCTTGAGTAATCAACTATATGAACAGGATTAAACAATTCAGATTTTGATGTCTCGTCTAAAACAGATGTAACTTCGCTGGAAGAAGTTGGTGCTTCTTGCACTGTGATAGGCTCTATGAGCTTCTGCAGGATTCTAGAAGCCTGAAATAAACGACAAAACTATGGGTACTTAAAACTTAAGATCGAAAAGTTGAAGCTTGGCCACCAAAAGATAAAACGGCACCCAAATGCATTACCATTCTGCAAACAGTCCCCAGATCAGAATCTTTATACGCCTTTCTCAAAAGCAAAAAGATTGCATCTGGACGGAATGCAATTGAAGTGGACGTGGATAAAACAAAAGATGAGGTGCTGCGGGATCTCCTTGGCTGCCCATTCAAAAAGGAAAAAGAAATATAGAAACAGGTTTACTTACAATATCTGAACATTTATGAAGATAACCACAATAGGAGGCATGTGGGTGTACATATATGCACACTTATATAGGTATATTTATATTATTTATATGTTTGTGTATATGTCTACAAATGTGAGTGAGTGAAAAAGAGAGAGAGTGGGAGTATAATGGTAAAACATTACTCAGTTTAATTATTGAAGGAGGTTTATAGAACAATTCACAATAATTTCACAATCACGCACAAGTATTTTAAATCCAGCATCCAACCCATCAATCTGTAACTTCTATTTTATTCTTTAATACAGACGCTGACAGAATTCAATTTGTTACACTTGTAAACAAGCAGAATTCAATTTGTTACAAAAGCTGAGACATTTCAAGAAGTTTAATGGCGTGAACCTTCCATATTGTTAAAGAAGAAAATTTTCTTTCAAGAGAAAACAAACCCCTTTATTGAAAACAGGTAGAAATAAGCAAAAAGGCAAAGCAAGCCACTAAAAAACCTACAATACCCACTTATCAAAAAAAAAAAACTAAAATACCCAAATACCCATCAAGTGTAGATGGCAAAACCAAGCTTCTTAGCAAATAATGGAGAGATAATGAATGATAAAAAAGGAAAGCATTTGTCTCAATATCAGAGGATAGCCAAGTCTCCTCGTTTAAGTTTTACTGAAGGATAACATAAAAGCGAAAACCAGTAAGCATCTTAACCATAAAGGTTGAATACACACACAAACAAATTCTAAATCTCACTGAGAAAAGGAATGTAAAGCAAACTACTGTGATTGCTATGCATCTCGATAAGCAGAGCACATCAGATGAGGGAGACACGAGAGGGATCAAAAACTAGTTATACATGTCAAATCAATGAATGAAAAAGACTTAAAATATAAATTATAGCATGAAAAATACCTCAAAATTAGAAGAAACAGTTAAGGCTGATGATGACTGACTGTTCTTAGAAGCTTCAGAGTCGAAGGTGTTGCCTGAAGATCTTGCAGTTTCTCTGTAGTATCAGGACAAAACATAAATATAAGATAGTTACGTAGTCCAAATATGCAAAAAAAATAATAATACAAAATAAAATTTTTTGCATTGAGAGCAAAATAAACTGTTGAGCTACAATGAACAAAGTCAAAAAATTGTAGCCAATGAATTGCTTCATAAGTTAAATAGACAGTGCCAAGTCATCACAACCAGAAGCATGAGCAATGAATGGTAATTCTAACCATGACATGTTTCAAAGTCACAAGGTAACTGAGAGTCCTTTCTAAGATATAAAACTGGACTATAAGCTGTAGGAAGCATAGAAAATAAAGATAATCAGAAGATTTATATACCAATTTCTGGATAGTAAAGGTAGAATTTCATAAGAAAAGATACGGCAAAAATGTATATGAGATAGTGGAATTCTTATCTCTTTACCAAGAAAAATGTTCAATTTGATTGTAAAAGCTAAGCAAGTCCAATTTTTTTAATCATATTGTCAGCTAGCAATCAGACATGCCAAGCTGTAGGTATTCATAGTAATTAAAACTGCAAAATGGCACACCTAAGAGATAAGATGCATATTTGTAGAAATATGTATAAAATATTGAAGGCTCGTATACAATCAACAATACCAAATAATATTACAGATTTTTAGTTTGGAGATTAAGGGCTCGTTTGGCCTAGCTCCAGAGGTAGATTCTGCTACTAGGCCAAACACCCCTTTTTCATCTACTTTTAAGTTGAAGTAGAAGCTGAAAAGATCTGAAAATAGTTAAATTTGGCCCAAAATCAGAAGCTGGGTTTTGTAGCTTCTGCCAAGAAGCTAATTTGACAAAAATGTAAGATTCTGACCAAGATTCTTACCACTATAAAAACCTCACCCCTCAAAAGATTTTTCCTTTTCTCCCTTTATTGAGATTATTATTATTATTAATTTATTGTTATTAAAATAATTAACTTTTATTGTACAAGTTCTAAAAAAAATTGATAAAGAAAGTCATTTAGGCATCCAAAAGTCAATTGATATTGATATATCCTTTTTGGTAACATTTAAAAGCACTTTTACAACTTAATCAATCAAACACTACAGATTTTAACATCTTAGTTTTGCAGCACTTTAACACAATTTTTACCGAAAGCTAAAGAACTTTTAACTCAACAGTACTTCTACCACAACTATTTTAACAGCACTTTTGGACCCTTAAACCATAAGTCGTGGCTAGGCCAAATGGGCCCTTAGTTATGATAATATTTAGATTCAAGCATATTTCCAAAAAAAAGAAAAACTATTACAAAGCAAATGGGAAAAATGTGTTCAGATTCAAGCACAAAAGATCGAAAAAATAGAGAAAAAGAAGAAAGAAGGTTTAAACAAGAAGAGTTGATTTTGTTTAAGAGACAACACGGCTTGTCCAGGAGAAAAATTTCTTTGTTGTTGATCAATTAAAGAAGCAAAGGCTTTGGCACTGAGCTTCAAGACAGGCAGATTGTGTGGGAAGGCTTTGGCACTGAGCTTCAAGACAGGCAGATTGTGTGGGCTTAGTGTTGATAAATTGAAGGGGCTAAATCAAAATGAGAAATGCTAGTATGCAATGCATCTTGTTGCAATATCATAGACATGCAAAATTATCCATTAAATGATAAGGAGATAATACTTTCTAATGATGAAAAGAACAATATAGAAAACTCTACAAATGCGCCTTTTATAAAGCACATCAAAGAGATTAAAGCCGTGCACCTGACAAGGGTCACCTGGCTTGATGGTGTAAAGGTGTTAGATATAGGACCTACCTAAGACTTGAGCCTAGGTGCACCTTCAACAATCATATTGTACATATATATGAACTCATACAAATTTTCACACACATAAACACGTGTGTGCACACGAAAAAATATTTAGCAAGGTATACCAACCTTTCATTTACAATCTGGAGTATTGGGTAAAATGGGCCGGCAAGCATGGCAAGAAAACGCAAGTTAGACTCAGCGGCATCTGAAAAGCTGCTAAGGTCTGCCTGCACAGTAATAGAAATGCTATGCTCACCAAAGTAATAGCAAAGAAGGGAGAAACAGATAAAACAAAGGCAAAAAGTAAAATAAGGTTGTACCAAAAGAAGAGGGACAAATATACCTCAAGTTGGGGAAGGAACACAAGCAATCGGTTTGTCATGTCTTGAAGTAACTACAAACTAATTGTCATCAGAATGCAAAGAACTATGATAATACAAGAAGTACCATGCACAATAAAACTTTAGAAGTTGCAGTATTGATGAGGTTAACCTGAAGATGCATATCATGAGCATCTTGTTTGTGTAAGATAATGTGCGGCAATAGGTGATTAACAACTGGCTGAAACTCTGGCTCAAGACCAGGCACCAATACCCCAATCAGCTGTACAACAAGAACAGAGGAAACAACTTATACGTAAGCTAAACAGAGTATAAATATACTTACTGTAGGAGTGCAAAGATCATATGAAAAAAGATTATACTTGAACATAATACACTCAAAAAGCTGTAAATTTGTAAATATTAACTCAGAGCATAGGAAAGGGGTTAAAGAAAACAGGGGGAAAAGTAAACAGCCCAATCCACAAACATGTCAAACAAAAGAACCTTGAACCAAAAAAATTGTCTTTATCATGTTGTCACCCAATATGAACTATATAAGCCTTAGAAATATAGTAGACAAATTTTTTTGATATCATCAAATGGCTTCCATGAGATCAGAAAATCAAAAGTTGATGGAAAAGTGGGCCACAGGTACCCTACCTAACTCACTCATACTTCGACATGTAAGTGCAACAAAAAGTTAAATGAGTACTAAGTTCAAATAGTTTATTAGAGCCGAGTTAGAGTGACAAGAACTTAAGGGAAGGAGGTAGGATCATTCATTGATTGCGTGTCCAGATGTTGGTTAGTCTCAGGGCTCCATCAATAAAAGCATAATGTGGCACCACAGCTGAAATGGTTTCAACTGAAGAAAGTTTGGACTGGTATGGCTGCTAAGATGAATAACTAGGATGTTACCAAATATTAGGGATGGCAATCCCCCACCCGACCTGTCACGACCCCGGAGCGGTCGCCCCAGTTGTGCTGCTTTTTTTAATAAAAAAATTGGGGCCAGAAGCCGCATCACCAGGGGGTAGGATGTTCCCACCCCCCTTGGATAGTTAAAAGATCCGTTTTACCCCTACTTTAGTTTGGTATTTACTATTTACAATATAACCAAACATAAATTTGGCAAATTGTATTTTTTTAAAATAAATAAATTTGACAAATAGGATACCCGACTAGCTCCAATCCACTCCGCCTCGACTACCCAAATATGTGGTTTCAACTTGCAAGAGGAAGGTATGAACACAGGAAAAAAAATTTAAAAAGAAGAAGAAGAAAGTCAAGCTACAAGCCGGTAGTTTTTTCTGTGATAAAGGAAAACAATTTTCTCAGCCACAAAAGATGTTCAGCCGCTACTGCTTTATGGCCTACGTGCCACACTAATGATGAGAAGACAGTAAAACTGGGTTAACTTTTAGTACTTCAATGCAACTATTTGTTAACTCGGATATAAATGTCCTATTTCAACCTGGACACAGGGTGCTAGCAAATTGCTTATTGCATCCTTTAAACCATAGACTCAATAAATTTTCTTAAGGTCATCATTGGGGCTCACTTCTAGTGAGAATATTCTAGAATGCATGCAACTTTTAGACCATATGGTATACACCTCACATGACAGCTTTTTCTCTTTAAATAGATTTTCAAACTGACCATCATGCTCCTTTACTTGTATGGTCGCATATAAATGTTTTCATCCTCCTTTATTTAAAAATTTTCTTCTGATATGTAACAGTCTTCTTGAAAAAAATTGTCAGATTTGATCATGTTTCTCGATTAATACACATTTCGTTTCTCCAATTCCGCATACAAAGTTTATTATATTTCATGAATGATGGTAGTTAATCTTTCAATTCTATTACCGAACACTTATATCTCGCAAAACATCTTCATAAGTTTGTCATAAGTAATGCATCTTCATAAGTTTATCTGTTATTACTTCCATTTATATTCTTTTTCATTATTAATATATTCTGAACAGATAGAAAATCAAAATACCTATGCCTCAAGTGTTTCAGAGTATCTAAAATGGCTGACATGCCTTCAACGCAATTTCATTTTTCTTTTTTTCTCTGTCAGAATGGAAGCATGACAGATCCACAAATCAAGTAGTAGAAAATTAAAAGGCACATACATAAGCATTACCAAGAAATAACTGCAAGTAAGCTGGCATTATAGGAAATATATACCAAACATAAAAAAGGACAAATATATGAAAAATACAAAGAATTTTGCAGAGAGAATTCATTCGGTTCCTAGAATGAAGCATGATGTGAGTGCATTCAACTCAAAATTAGCCCTAATTTTAACTGGTACATGAATCCTTTTCACCAATTTCTAGAAGTCATGATCTCATAAAGAATTAAAACCAGAAGCTTGCTACGAGTGTATCATTGCTAATTTATCATGCTTTTGTTGCCTATAGCAATAGATGGCCCCTACATTCATGTCAGTTACATATAAGATATAGAGGAGAAAGGAATTTAACACTTCTCATATGTACCTGAATGAAAAAAATGGCTATGGGGTTTCCTCGTAAACAAGATATTCGCACATAGCGGCATGGAATGTAGTTCATAGGATACATCATATCACGTCGAGGTGCTTCACAGCGTGGGCGGACTTTTACAAACGCTTCAGGCTGGAAAAGAAAACCCACACAAGAATGTACATCATACTGTGCAAAGATTAAATGAATTACAGATGTCTTATTCAGCAATGCTCTTAATGAATGTACCAGTGTCCACTGCATTGAATTAACATTTTGCAGATAAAACAAGAATTATTCAAGCAGCTAACCTTGTAACGTAAGCCAACTGCTATTTCCCATTCAAGTACAGACTTGTTATATATCCGTATGTGTGATAACAGGCAAGGTTCCTGAAAAGAAGAAAATAGAAGGAAAGACGTTCAAACATGTAAGAAGATGCATGAAAATAGATGAAAGTTCTACAAAGAGTAATCATCATAAGCATAAACAGTAGAGTACAAAAAGGGCACCAAGGGGGTGTCAACCCGTTTTGTATATTCCTACACGAAAAGAAAAAGAAAATCTAAGAGTTCTATAAGCTCTTCCTCAATTGCAAAAAAGTTCCCATTGAACCAAAAGTTGAGAATGTTGAGCCACCTATCCTTGAGCATAACAATCAACTTCTCCCCGTAAAAAAGCCCTTTTGTTTCTTCCATTCCACACTAGCAAAAAATGGAGACGGCGATCAACTCAATGGATTTCCTAATTTCTTAAAAAGTACATACACCACGCCATTCCCAAACCTCATCTTGAATAGACCCGGCAACAACCCAACGAAATCCTAGAATAACAAAAGTTATCTCCAACAATTGACCAGTCGAAAAGCACCAAAACAAAATATAATGAATGGTCCCGACATCCTCCTTATAAAGATAGCACTGGTTAACTGAAACTTTCCCTTTCTTTTGTAAGTAATCAATGGTAAAAAAATCTACCCAAAGTTGCCTCCTAACCAAAGAGAAGGCAACTTTTGTAGGACCCCTCCATATGGCTCTCCAAGGAAAGTTGTATCTCCCCTCCACCGAAAGGTTAATGTCAATAGTTTTATAACAGGATTTAACATCAAAGCAATCCCCAATGGTTAATTTACATCTTGTCTTGTCCTCCCTTTGCAAGTCAACTCTTACACAACAGACCTATTCAAAAAAAGAATTTCAAATACTTTTGAGTTCCCAATCTTGGGCATTCCGGATAAAAGGAATATCCCACACCCAATCTTGGGCATTCCGGATAAAAGGAATATCCCACATCATTTCCCAGTGTTTAAAGAACCCAAGAGCTAATCGAAGCATCTCTATCCTTCATTAAAGAATATATCAGGAAATTGATCCTTCAATAAGGCATCCCCACGCCAAACATCATGCCAAAATCGAGTGGCTTCTCCATTACCCACCACAAAACACACAAACGGATAGAAGGCATCCCAGCCTCTCCTAATCCATTTATATACACCCATCCCATAAGGCTCTCGAAGAGGATTACAATTATCATTTAGTGAAATGGAATGTAGTCAAACAACTAGTTGAAAGAGGAGGTTTGGACTTGAAGTCTTTCTCTATTTTTAATGGAGCCTTTACTTGGGATATGGTTGTGCAGATTTATAGTTGAAAGAGACCACCTAAGGCAGAGTCCGGAGTGTCACTGTCGCTAAGTATGGCCTCGACCAAATTAGGTGCATCTTTAGGGTTACTTGGTAGAAAGTGTTTTAGTGTCTTCTCTCAAGGGGTTGACAGAAATATTCTGGTTGTTGATATGTTGGGAACTGGGATGCAATTAGGGGATCCTTCTTATGTCCTACTTAGGACTTACTTTGGGTGCAAAATCCAAGGACGAAAGTGTATATTGTGGAGAGGTTTGAGAAAAGGTTGGCCAGTTGGAAAGAACACTACCTCTCAAAAGGGAGAATATTGACGCTTATTAAAAGCACCTTCTCAAGCCTTCCCATCTACTTTATGTCTCTTTTCTCATTTCCCTGTGTGGTTGCTATGAGGTCCTGACATCTCCTCAAAGCAAAATAAAATACACCTAAGATGGACTATTTGCTCCACCTCCACTCCACAAGAACATATGGTATCATTGGAAAAAATCTCCCCACTTTAAACCACTGAAAAGGCCCTCCTTCACTGCCTTGGATAATATTTTACTAAAGACCTCAATGACGAAGGGAACAAAAAAGATGATAAGGGTCCCATTAGCATAACCCTCTAAAGACATGAAAGAAAACGGGAAAAACAACCATTAACCAAAATGGAAAACCTAGCGGTAAATATGCATTTCGTTATCCATCAACACAAGTCACTGAAACCCATCCTTTCTGTAATCTAAATATGAAAATCTCAACAAGTAATTATGGGCTATCAAGTTTACAAATAATACCATGTTCCCCCTCCTTTAAGGATGCATCCACTACCTCGTTAGCATTCAAGATTTGTCTACCTTCCATAAAATCGTTTTTAAACAGCACAACCACCCTCTCGATCACTTTCTTCATTCTCAAAGAAATGACATTGGATATAAGTTAGTTAATTCTCCCAACGAGACTACTACTGATGATTTAAAGGTAGATCTATAGAAAGGTATCAACTAGCTTGTTGGTAGTCTCCAAGATGTACCAAACACCAGAGATCCAATTTCTTCTTTAACAGGATAATGGGTTTACCAACCCATTTGGTAGGAGAGAAAGAAATGGACAACAATAAAAAGAAGATCACAGCCTTGATCCCTCACTCCATTTTTTGGATTTCTTGGTAAGAGAGGAATAGGAGAGCTTTTGATGGGATGGAAAGATCGATTGAGTCTCTTAAAGATTGGTGGCTTAATACTCTTATTTTTTGGCTTGAGAGGAATTTTTGTAAATGAGATTCACCTTTTTGATTTCATAGATGCCCTATCTTGTAGATAGTTGTACATGGTGGCACCCCCTTAGTGCCCTATTATTTATACTATACATTTTTCTTATAAAAAAGAAGAGAATAAGTGGGAAGAGATCTAAGATAAGGTAGGGAAAAAAATATAAAAAGCCTTTCTAACCCTTCATTTAATTGAGAAGGAAAAAAGAGAGCTAAGGAAAGCAACAAAGTGGATGGATCCAAAGGCTGAAATGTAGAGTTCTTTTCCTTCCTTTCATTTTTTTCCCACTTTTCAAATGAAAAAGGATCAAATCCTATATGTATTGTTTGAGATAAATCTTGGATATTTCCACCCTTGAACTTCACACTTTTTTGGTTGGGTCTTTCAAACAACGAACTTGACTTCTCGAATATGTATGAAGTATTAACATTCTTTATTAAGATTCTTTCGCGAATGAGAGGAGGTATAGCACGAACAAATAAAAAGAAGAGGAAGGAAATAATGAAACTATTTCTTTTCTATATATGTGTGTCTATATACACACATACACACACTTTATATACTCTTTACTCGTATGAAAAAAGAAAGGATTTATTCGAAGTTTAGTTTTTAAACTTTTATTAATAAAGCACCAAGAGGGTGCAACTCAAAGCCAACGGCTATTTACAACCTAGGAAATAAACAAAATCAATTAGATCATCATTATTTAAAAAAAAATAATCTATAAAACCCAAAAATTGAAGGCATTGAACCAACTATCTCTAATAGCGACTAAAGATCTTTCCGCTCCATGAAAGGCTCTCCAATTCCTTTTATTCCAAACTAGCCAAAAAATAGTGTGTGGGATCAACAAGTGAGCCTTCTAGGGGAATGAAGTGTTTTATAAGCTGAATGAAGTTATATCCCGAATAAGGTACAACCATCTAATTCATTTAATGAGAAATGTAAGTTTGTCACATTCTTGGAACTAGAAACACAAAAATACAAGCAGTAAAATCATTTGTTTTTTCTTCAAACTTTTACTATTCTCAACAAGCAAAAAATAAGTCAAGTACTCTTTCAAACTCCAAAAAAGGAGAAATTTCTATAGCATTACCTCAAGAAAATACATTAGCTTTTTTAAACAATCAATTCCGAGTAAAATACAGGGAGATCAAAATGTTCTAAAGCTATTCCTTTACTACATGAATTTGGAAACTAGCAAACTAAATAGCCACTCTACTGGTTTCTCAATACACAAGCTGCATTGTACAATTTTCAAAACCCAGCCATCTCGTATACAATCTGCTTAACTATTTCCTTAACCCTCAAGGAATAGTCCTTTGTAGTATTTAGTATGCTCTCAGCATGTCAAGAAAAAAAAGAAGACTGACTTTGTTAAGAAATATTTCCTTTTATCAATTTCCAAACTATGCAGAAAAGCAGACACCCTCATTCCTTTGAATAAAAGTAGCTCCTCCAGTTAAAGCAAGTGCACGAACCACAACCCTTTTATGATCTGTCATAACATGGGCCGAACCATCTCTTACGAGTATCCCACTGATAAAGCCATCGGGATTCAGTTTTCAACTTCCCTCAGAACCAGTAGCATTTTTTATTCTATGCAGAAGATGGCATATATATTTCATGCTCACATAATTTCCCTTTTTACAAGCAGAATCAGCAATATTCATTATCCTAACAGAACAATTATTCTTCCACAACAACCTGTCCTCAGGAAAGTAATCCTCTCTTAAACGTTACACCTTCAATAGTTCCTTGTATTCCAGAAATGATAAAAGCAGAAGTAGCCATAGTGGCCCTCGAGTGAGTAAAATATCAACCTCATTAAAGTGTTCTTCCCATTTCCAATTTCTTTTTTTTTCTATTTTACAAATTTCCTTTTCCAACTTCAAATAGAAGGGCTAGTTTAATTTTCTCCCCGAGTTTCCACAGTGTCTTCCTCAACCGGTACCCTCATAAGGGGTTTTCACTCTCCATATAACTTACATTCTTTAACGCCCTTCTCATGCACTCAATTGCCCAAAGAGAAACACACACATACCCATATATATCTGCAGAGTTTTAGAGGTGCAGAGAGACAGAGAGAGGAAGGGAGGGAGGAGCTTAAACCAACAAAATCCAAAAACAAAAGCTTAAAGCGAATCAGAACCTAAACTCGCATCAGAATTCGCACAGTGAAGGGTCCAAAATTAAACAAAACAAGAAGGCACAAATACACACACACATATATATATATATATAGAGAGAGAGAGAGAAGGAGGGAGGAAGATGGTTACGTCGAGTTCAAGTAAGATCCATTCTTTGGTGTTGGTGGCAGTGGACCAATGAGTGCGGAGATCGGTGTCGAGCACTTGAGCGGCCTTCTGCGATGGCGACTCTCTCGACATTCCCTTCACTTTATATGCCAACGGCTTCACTCTCGGCTCCAATTCTATCTCCATCTCTTACTTTTTATCTCTATAATCTATATCTAGATTTGTGCGTATATGTTAATTTGTGTTTATGGACTACTTTTCTTGTTAGGGTTCAACTGAATCAAATTGGAGAGAGAGAGAGAAAGAGTTCTGCTCAGACCAAGCACCCAGAAATCTCTGTCCAAAACGGGAAAGAGAAATGTAAATGTTGGGCTAATGACTGAAAAATAGCCGAATAGGTATTAGGTTAGTTAGAAATTTGCAAAGGTTTCAGGTGTGGGCTTGGGCTCGTTCAGCATTAGTCCACTAATATAGAATCAGATCCACTTTGCTTTTGGGAGACCATTGAAATCAACAAATATGATATTCATTCGTTCGGCCGAGGTACTGAAAAAAGGGTCGGATAAGCGATTGTCTTTCGAATTAGGAAGAGCTTTTACTTTTAATTCGTATTCGTTATTCATCCATCAAAATATGAATATAAGTATAGAGTTCAAAATAGATAAAAAATATATTTTTTTAATTCGTATTCATTAACTCGTAAAATTCAATTCGTATTTAGTTTGGATTGTCATTTTTTATTTAAATAAAAAAAAATTTGTTAATATCTATCCGATAAAACATGAGTATAAGTGTGAGTATGAAAATAAAACTCGTTAAAAAATATATATTTTTAACCCGTACTTATTTACCCGTTACGTGAAGACCCGATCTAACTTGTATGTTTTTCACCTTTAGAATTGGGATTGCTTTCACAAATAAAATTATCAGTTTCTGTAAAATAATCAGTTTGTTAAGAAAAAAATCATATTTAAAGTATTACTTTGATAATTTATTATCAAATGTGATAATTTTACAAGTAAACATAATAACTTTTTTTTTAGCCTTAAAACAAAGAAAATTCATTGAACTGGGAAATGGACGTAGAGTTTTCTTTTCTGATAATGGGCTGGTGAATCTTTAAAAGAGAAGAAAAAAATGTTTTTTTTGGGGGGGGGGGGGGGGGGGGGGGGGTTGATGGAATTGGTCATGTGGGGCATATAATACTATTGTATACATCCTATTAGTCCTTTAATCAGTCAGCAATTTGGCCTAAATTTTGAAACAATTTTTGTTGTCCACAAGCAAAAGTTAAGTTAAACATCTAAATAAATTATTTTTGAAAAAAATAAGGACTTGAGTGACTTATTCAAATAAGCTAAAAAAAATTTATCAAACTTAGAAACTAGGTTTTATAATTTTTTATTTTGACTTGAAATCAAAATCATATTGAACTAAAAAATTTACAACTTTATCTCTATAAAACCTTAATAAAGTGTCTCATTTCATTCTCTTGTCTATTCTCTCCAACAAAAGATGAAAAGAAAAAAAAAAAAAAAAAATCTTTTCATTTATTCATTGTTTTCTTCCCCCCGCAATTCTCTATCACTGTCGAATCCAACGCTTATCACAGCAAATCCGTCGTTGTTCCATCATTACCTCCTAATCTCGCGATGCACTTAAAGATTTTTGAGGTGGGTTTCTTTATGTGATTCATTGGCACTTTTTATTTCTTTAAGATCTCATGAAGAAATTCATTGGTACAAGCCTGTAGATGTGGAAAGCTTCTTCATCTTTCATATTAACTTTGAAAATTATGATCTTGGATCTTTCAATTTTGTAAGAAAAATGTATGGATAATTTACATACATCTCAATCATCATATTAAATTTAATTGTCATTATTATGCCAAATCAGCAATATCACTTAAGGTAAATAAAACCGTCTATTATATTGTTTAAATCTTTTCAATTTTATGTTATTTTCAATAAAAAAATATTTCACTTTCTGTTTTCTTCTTTTTCTTCCTTTACTATCTCTATTTGAAATTCTAAAAATGAAAAAGAGATGCAAAAAATTGCTATTTTTTTAAAAAAATTAACAAGCAAGATCACTTAAAGCAAATGAACCCATTGTTATAAAAATAACTTTTAAAAAATGAATCCCCGAAAATAATTATAACCCCAAATCAAATTTTATTTTTTAACAAATTAAAAGATAAACCAGAACTTTCTAATTAAATTTATAAAGATCGTATTGATGTTATCATATTTTTTTATATGGTTAATATAAGTTATTATTGTTCATTTCTCTCCTTTTTTTTTTTTTTTTTTTGTGAGAGCGAGCTTCATATGAGCTTTCTTACCGTCATTTATCAAATATTACCAACTTGTTTTCAATATGTAGTTTATTTATTTATCTATTTGTTGTACATGTTTTTATTTTTAAAAAAAATTAGTAATTTTTGTATTTTTTTTATTATTAAAACCTTAAATAGAGAGAATGAATAAGCAGAAGAAGAAAAAAGAAGGAAAGTGAAATATTTTCTATTGCAAAGAACATAAAATTGAAAAGATTTAAGTAATATAATAGGTAGATTCATTTAACGTAAATGATCTTGCTGATTTAGAATAATAATAACCATTGGATTTAATAAGATTATTGAGATGTATGTATATTATCCTTACGTTTTTCACTCAGGAAACCAAGACCCAAATTACCATACATATTATAATTTTTAACCATAATGGTTTACAAATATATTATTTGTATATTATATTTTTAAACATATGTTACAAAATCTTAAATGGTGTGTTTGGGAGTTTTGGGGAAAAGAAAATGAAAGAATTTGAAGTAAATGAATGGTAGAGAAAATAGAGTAAAAAAGGTTTGAAAATTTTCTGCTTGAGAGTTTTATAAAGTAAAAGAGTCTAAAGAAAAGTAAACATTAATTTTAATGAAAACCGTACAAAGTACAAACCTTTCAAATTTTGAATGTTAAAAAATAATGTTTTATAAAGTAATTAACCATGAGGAATTTAAATGTATTAGATTAGAATGGAAAAATCTGTTACATGGGTTGAAAAATATGGAGAAATATCTGCAAAATATATTAGACAGAAGGCATAATAGGCAAATAAGAATACATTGAAAATGGAAGAAATAATAAATAAATAAAAATAAAAAACCGTATGATTAAAAAAGGTAAAAGTGCTTTTCATCTCTCTTTTTGTATTAATTTTTTTGTTATTCAATTATATTGTTATGGATGGATTTATTATTTATCATCGTGGATGAATGGATTTATTAAATTGCTACTAATTTTTTATTAAAGATAAATTATACTGCACTCGAGTTTGTTGAAATGACACTAACATAACAAAATTCACCCAAAAACATCAATTTTCATTTTCAAACAACCTCAAAATGAATTTTTTTTTAAAGAATCAAAATTTTAATTGGATATTAATTTTCAACAAATTTGAAGGTAGTGCAATGTAAATTCATAAAAATGTGAATCGTTCGTGATTTAAACATTAAAAATTGGGGGAGAAGAGAAACCCTAGGTCTTCATGTGAGAGAAAGAGAGTCTAGAGCAAAGTTAGTTGCATTTTATATGTATCAAGGTTTATTAAGCGATGTTTAGCAACTAATTTTAGTCAAATCTTAAACCTAATCATACTTGCAGTATAAGCTTGCTTAGGTTTTCTATCTTATAGTTACTGTTTACTCTTACTAATAAGATAATGCAACATGAGCATCTAGTACAACATAATCCATATCCTTAGTTCTTACCACTTAATTAAAGACAAATTCTTAAGCCGACCGATCTACCATGTGACTGTAAATCAAACTAATAAAAAAAGTATCATGATTCTACCGTCGCTTAGTCTACCCAAGAATTTTTCCTAACTTAAAAAAGATAACCATAACACGATTACACCGTGGTCACTTGAAAACAAAATGTGTCATCACAGTCGGATCAAAGACAAAGTAGAAATCAACATAATTCACTCTAATGATATCCTCAAAAACATTCTTTGACGATGCAATCAAGGTAGGTTTTCAAATGGTTAAAGAATCAGCTTTAAATGGACACAATTACAAGCATCAAAGACAATTGATATTGTTAATTACATCCGAACATTTAGCTAGAGGCACCAAAACTTACCAATAGCCGTGGCATTAATTAAATATTTGGTAAAATAAAATAAAACTAGGGACAATCCAATGGACCTCTATATGTCACTCTAATGTACATGGAGGTGTTGGACATGAATTACACCATTAAGTGTAAAAAAAGTGAATTTTCTGTTTGCAGATCCTGATTTCAGAATATATACATAGTCAAGCCATATTCTTAAATTGGAAAGCCGTCGCATTGATCACATTTATGCCGCGAGTGCAAAGAGATTCAAAGCTGCAAGTTCCTAACACCACATCAATTTGATATAACACATAGTAGACGATAATCATGACCATGTCTTGATACCATGTTAATTCTATGGCAAGTCATGTGTGACCACCCAAAATTCAACTGCAAAATTCTTAGCTGAGGGTACAAAACTGATACAATGAAGCAGACACCAGGCCATGCAATTGAGTATTAATAACAAGAACATATTTATTGTTTTGGGTCGCCCCCACTTTTCTTTTTTCCTTCTAGAAGAGAAAATAGAAATTCATATTCCTTGTCAAAACTAATGGGAGGTGAGCACATACTTATTGATGCTTCTTCAACGGTTAATTGGAGTGTGCATTCTCTCAACAATCATGTTTACAGCATCACGGGACATCACCAATGTGTCATGCAGCAGGATGCTATAGACATTCAAGCCCTGCAAAAATATGTTAAGGGAGAGGGTTACACACTAAGGTTGAAGCCAACTTCCAAAACAACTGATTCAAGCACCTAGCATAACTTCAATTACAGTAAGGCAACGAACAAGGAGGGAATTAAAGTGCAACTTACGATCGAAGGCAGTACATTCACATAATGTAGATTTTGTGTAGCCAGCTTTAACTTCTCTTTTATGGGGACACCATCCACCAGTAGAAGTTTCTTGCTATTCTCCATTTCATTGTAATAGTTCACAATGTTCTTGGTTTTATGTGTAGGGACCTCCAAATCCTCAAAGACGAGAAGCTGTTCAATATTCTCTTGTTAGGTCTCATAAATCACTTAGGAACCCAAAAGATCATTCATTACTCAAGACATGAAAGAAAAGGAAGAAAATAATTTAACAGGTGATATGGTTACGCTAAATCAGGAACGCAAGAACACTACAACAACAATAGAAAAATTACAGCTAATAATGAAAAAATAACCATAAAGAAACCAGTGGACTAGAACTCATCCTGCCCCAACTACATAAGGTTTCTCGGTGCCAAGGGTGACCAAAACAATGATAATGATGGTTAAGGCTAGAGAGGTTTTCCCAAAAATTAACATTGCAATAACTAATAACATAGAACACTGTAAATGAAGACAGCCTACCATGATGAGTTATTATTATTATTATTATTATTATAGATAAGTACCTATACTGATTTTTTTTATAAGTAAAAATATATTGACTAAGCGCACCAAGGGGGTGCAAACCCAAATAAAAAATCACTAACAAGACAAAAAATCTATAAACTCTAAGAGCTCTTTTTCGTTAAAAAGAAGTGCTCTCTAAACCAAAAATTAAGAGTGTGAAGCCATCCATCTTTAATCACTCCAATGGGTTTTTGCACCCCTTCAAACGCTCTATATTTCTCTCATTCCAAAGAATCCAAAAAATAGCGAGAGGGATTAAACAACAAGCTTTCCTCAACTCTTTAGGACCTCTAATCTTTCTCCAAGCAATAAATACCTATACTAATGAATTAGTAAAAAGAACTGCAATATTTTTTTTATAAGTAAGAACTGCAACATTTATACAATAGATTGGTCAGCAAGGAGGCTCCAGAAAAATGAGATTTAAAACATCAAAGTGAAGTATCAACCACCACACTGCACATCTTTATATATTACTAAAACAAAGTTGGGTGATGTGGCACACAACAATGACTAGGGACGGCATCCCCACCTGCCCCACTGGGCCCTGGACCTGCAGCTCCGGTTGGATCGTATTTTTTTTTAAAAAGGGGAGTGGATGCGGATCAAAAAACTTTATCCGCATGGATGTAAGGAAAAGCACCTTTTACCACTACTATGATTAGGTATTCACAATATAAAGTTAACATATTGTACAATATTTTATAAAAAAATAACAAACTGAATGTGGACACTTGAACCAACTAGCTCCTCCCGACTTTAAGCCAAGGCTGCCAGATATAGGTGCCCCAGCATCACGGCGGCTATGGATGGAGAATTTTTTCCTCGATACTGTGGGACAGGTGGGGTGGAATACATAACCGGGAGGGGGTGTGTGGAATACAGGGCATCTACCCCGTATCCGCACCATCGACATCCCTAACAATGACATTGATTTTTGAAAATTTTAAGATTTCAGAAAAATAAAAATATTTATAAAGAAAATTACTTGCAAAAGGAAAGAGAATAAAAAAGAAATAGAAGAATTCCCACACATAGTGCAGGGTCCGAATCTAGTTCTGAATAAAGAAAAAAGAAGAAGAGATAATTGTACCTAGGAACATCTCTTTTAACTGGAGAGATGAAATAGTAGAGTCTGAAGAGATGAGAACAAGTTTACTGAGCCGGGATCCTACGACAACTAAATGAGGCTCAATGAAGTTGCCAAATGTTAATCTAGAAACCTATGTTATTTGGCAAGCTGCTTTGGCCCGTAATACAGTACTCCAACCAATCTAGATTGATTGAAGAACAGAATGACATTAGTCCTGAAACATAACAGCTCAGAAGTAATCCAAAAAGATTTCAGAGGTTCAGAGATTATGATCACAATATGATGACAGATGGGGGAAGCCTAATGATTTGGAAAAAAGTGTAACTTGTTATATAGGTAGAAGACAATCTCTTGCGCCTCAAATCCCAACCCAAACTGCTTTTTCTTTTTCCGAGAGAGCCCAACCAAAAAAACTTGGATTAGGCAATTCTCAACCGTGCAAGAACTCCCAAGGGCAGTTAAGACTCCATGCTTACAAATTACAAGGGACTTAAAGTTTCAATACAATCCTAGGAATCTAATATACATACTAGAGAACAGTACTAGCATAGAAGTTTAAAGCTGAAATATTTAAGCAGCAGAAAGAAAAAGTAAGTTGAAAAAAATACACCCTTTTTCGAAGATCCCATAAAATAAGGATCTCAAACTGAGAAAGAGAGAGACTTGCCTTCCCTTCTGCTGCTCGAGCAGACAGAGCAATCTTCAGTCCTAGACGCCGAACCTTCTTATTTAGCTTAATAGCATGACTTCGTGGCTTAGGTCCATGCATCGTAGCACCACCCCTGAACTGTTCCCCATCGATTGATCAAATAATGTCCATCAGTAAACACCTCAACAGCAAAGTAGCATACGAAAATAACAAGCTGACAAACAATACACAAAAGAATACATTACCTGGGGACCACGCTTTGTTCCATGCCTTGCTCGACCAGTACCCTTCTGTGGCCATGGCTTTCTACCAGTCCCACTAACCTCACTGATAGTTTTTGTTGAATGAGTTCCCTGTTAACCACTCAATTGGCATTAGTACTGCCATCTGCATAATATATATTGCATAAACTCTCCACAGGTTACAATATGCAGACTAATTAAATTTATGTGAAATTTTAAGTAATTCACATTAACCAATATATTCCAAACAAAATATGAAATGAATAAAAGAAAAAACAATCATAGTGTATCCACTAATTCTATCTATAAACGAACCCATAATCTGGTATCAACAAAATGCATATTATGAAACTCAAAGGCACCTACTTCCCCAAGTTCCCAACTAAATCAGAGAGAGAGAGAGAGAGCTATAACCAAGGAAATCAACGAAAGAACATATATGAAATAATGTCAATAATGGTAAGAACTTGATATTTACAATAGTTCCATCCACCACAGCAAGGTATCCACCATTTAAAAACTGTAACAATAGTCCCCCCTTTTTCCTAATACCTACAGTTATGTATTAACGCCACTTCTGCCATGTAAATCTCAAAATACCTGTTGTCGTTTTGCAAGCTGCCATCTTACAACACGATGAATAATATCCTTCCTAATAGGAACATCAAAAACATCACCAGCCAAAACCATGAAGCCCTTATCTTCATTATGAAAATTTGTCACAGGAATTACTAGGTCCTGACAAAGTCCTACATCATAACGTATTACATCAATATAACATTTTTATAATATTTCTTATTTGAGCAAAATGAAACAACATATACTTTATTTCCAAATTCAGGACTTACCACGTAATAAAACACAGAATTAAAAACAAGCGAATGAAATCAGTATACAGAATAAGCTTACGGCAAATGAATGTGGAAAATAAACCGTGGTACCCACATAAGCCCAATGAGGAAAAAATTTTGAACTCAAATAAACACTGAGATCAGAGTTTTAAATAAGGAGATGATGGTTAAAAATCCGTTCTACCACAAAATAAGCTCAATTGCTTTCAGTGAGAAAGACATGTCATATGCATAAGAAGCTTGAATAAGTTTGCAGCAATTACAGAATCATATATCAAAACCAACTTGAGATTAATAGCTGATGCCAATGCTCAAAAGTTAGCTATCTGGGTCTGAATCTATTCAATTATGTAGCTAAGTTTTAACATTCCAATTATATGACAAAAAGGAACTGTTATACCTCTCAGACTTAACACTACTGAAATACACTGGGTGTGAAACCACCACACCAGGTTTCTCAATCGTTTAGAGTGCACACTCCAACTAGAAAATTAAGACTTGGCAAGATGACCAGTTTACTAGTCATCAGTCACATAGCACATTCAAGTATTTTCAATTACCATCTTTTTTCATAATTTTTTTTTTATAAAAGTATTTTCAATTACTATCACAATTTCATTACACACCATATTAGCTATAAATCATGTAAACAGTATTTCCACTCTTCTTCATACCTATAGTACGTTCTGGTGTTACCAAAGTCTTCTTGGACAATAAATCAGAGGGAAAATCACCATAACTTGAGTCTGGAGTTAGGACAGAAGTTGAAAGTCTTCGATGGGCAAAAGAAAATGATCCATCCTACATTAAAATACAATGTAACACAATTTTATAAATTAATTATGTAGAGTATAGTCAAAAACTCCAACAACCTTCTGGCATCAATTGATCAAGGATAAAAAATACAGTTAAATCCAGAAATCATATACTTATGTGCTTCAACAGGCATTGAACATCGTTATATGTTCAAACAAAAGCATTTTGGAAAATAGGATTTTTCATTCAAGTTTTAGATAATAATACGAAGAGAACTATGATCTCTACATTAATATAGGCTTGCAGAGACTCGCGCAATTTTATCTAAAAACCTTCAATCATGCATATGAAGTAAAAGGCAAACTCCACTCCACCAATTCCAGAGCATATGTATCAAGTAAACACAAGTAGCATGAAGAGAAGGAAACAAGAACGATTTAAATGTACTCTTAAATAGCAAGAGGCAGAAGATACGCCATCCCCAGAAACATGGCCAAAGAGATCTGTCAAAATGAAAAAGGAAAGCATTGATTAGTGAAGCTGAAAAAATTACTATCAAATAATGCAATCTAGATCATACACGATACTTAACCATTACCATAAGAAGTTCGAAAAGAATGAGATGTGATACTCAGAGAATCACGGCCAAACGCAGATAAAGACCCGAACGAACGCAAAAGCCTTTTAGAGATTGACACAGCCATACTCCTACCAACTATGAAAGACGTACCACAGCAAGCGAAAGTTACCTGTTCATCTACACTCCATAGTTTAGATTTCTCGAATACCTCACAACTAATCAAGACATTATTAAATCTCAATTAGGTTTATGCCATAATTATGACCACAAACTTATCTGATATAGGAAACAATGAAAGCTGAAGCTTTAATCAAATACATCACATTTTTATTTTCTTTATTTTCTTTTGTCATTTAAGCATTAGAAAACCAGCATATAGCTCACATCAGCTCTTTATTATAGCTCTATTTTTTACTGCAAGGAGTTTAATAAATTTTTACAGAGAAACAACTGAAACAAAAAGGAGAAAAGACAATATTTTCCAGTTTGATCTCTGAAAAATCGTACGAAAACGAGAGAAACCTTGCATGATATGGCAATCATAACTGTAAGAAAAAGAAAAGGATATTCTTAAATTAAGACTGGGCACGGTTCGCGTAACCAATCCATACAGCAAAACACAAAAACCATTAACTGAACTGAAACTTTTGGATCAGTAAAATCTGAACCACTCTCAAACCGTTCGAATCAGTTAACCAGTTTTTGGTTAACCAATATTTTGGATTCAAAACCATCCGTTAACCATTCCGGAGACGAAAGTTCCCAATTTCCTTAGAATTTGTAAAATTCAACATGAAGTATGGAAATAACTAAATCACGAAATCAACTCAAGCTCGCAATAAATCTTTGAACCATTAACATATCACATCCATATATATTTATAATACATATCTTCTGCTTATTAAAAAAGGGTTAAACTATGGTGCCATAATTCGAAATGTGGGAACCTATGCTCATATATGCAACTACGAGTGATATGATATATCTTCAAATTTAACTGTTGAATAACCATGAGCATGAAAACTGCACCGTGGAACTTTCCTATTAAAAGAGAAAGGGAATTTGTAAAACTAGCATTGAATTTGTAGGAGAAATGGAACAGAGACAATAACCAAGAAAATTTTGGAAAGGGAAGAAAAAGGTGAACACAAAGAATAAGACCCAATACACAGTTGATAAAAAAGACAAGACCATCACAAAAATTTAGTTCAAAAGAAAATTCCAATTTGTTGTGGGATCATGCTCGCACCATACTCTCACAAAGAAAAATGTAATCGCAAAAAAAAATCCCGCAAAAAACTACCAGAAGCAAAGAAAAAAAATAGTGGATAAAAAAAAAAAGAAACCCAGAAGCAAAATTATAAAAAATTTCACAACCACTTAAATCGAATTCGCATGTAATGGATCACAAAATTAACAAAAAAAAGATAAACCAAGAAGAAACTTTTGTAGTCAATCCTAAATCACAGTCCTACACTTTCTACTCCTCGCAAACCAATCAGTACCCTCAATCAACTGACAGAAGCAAACCTTAATAGAAGCATGAAAGCAGCCCAAATCGATTTCCCCTTTAGGCCTAACAGTTTGTTGCTGCTATAACAAAACAAAATAAAATTTTAGCTTAACCAGTTTCAGTTGCAGTTGCAGAGAGATGAGAGAAATTTGAGGTCATGGTGGCTGATGAAAGAGGTAAATAAAAAGAGAGAGCCGCTGATGAAAAATGAGAGGGGGAATGGAGTGAGCATTCGGAGAGGCAGCGAAATGAGAGAATAGAGATTACTGATTAGATTTGATTCATATGTTTGGTATATTTCGTGTGTGCAGGTCCATCATGATTCATGTAAATGTATTTAACTAGCTTAATAAGAAAGAATATGAGTGATAAAAGAAAGCTAAAGCTGAGAAAATGAAGTACTGTACCGATTTGTTGGACGAAATCTGGTCGTCAAAATGCGACCAGAGAATGATAGTCGTCGATCCTCCCGTCAGTAAGGAGGCAAAGAAGAAGGAGAGAGAGAGGGGGATGTGCCCTCAGCATGAAAAACCCCAGGTCGTTTTGGGGTTTAAGAGGAAACCAAGGTCCAAGCATATTGGTTTTGCGTGTTGATGAATGGGCCAATCCATCTAATTTAATTGTAATGAACGGGCGTTCAAAAAAACCCGTTTGGATTTATGGGTTGAGAGTAAAGCCCATGTGGCAAGTCTATTTTCTTTTATCAACTTGTTTGGTATAGAGTTTACGAAACAGTTTTTATTTTCTATAAACAGAAGAATGTCAAACACTTAAAAAAATATTGTTTATGAAATGATTGACGAAAAAGTTTATATTTCTAATAAATTGGTTTCAATGTTATTTTATTAAACATTAAACAGTTTATAATTTTATTGTTGTTTTAATAACACTCTAAAAAAACAGTTTATGAAATGATTTTTGCTTTCAAGAAATTGTTTCACTACTCTTTTACCAAACACTAAACCTTTATAACTTCATTGTTGTTTTACCACAATCATTTTTACTGTTAGGTCAAATGAGACCAACTTCTTATTTTATATTTTAACAAAGTTTTAGACTCGATCCCCATCGATATATGGGTTATTTATATTATTTATTAATTATTACTCTCAATTTAAATGAGTAATGTGAATGATCATGAGTTTATAAATGAGTTATATGATTTTATACTTTCATCTTAGATCAAATTATTGTATCGTATTAGTTACACAGGGATGACCAATTGAAGCTTTGGTGGTAATAATCTTGACTAAAAGTTAATCACAGCTCCCTCGAGAAGTGGAAGTACTTTTCTCCCTCTCTTTTTCTTCAAAAAAATTTGATTGGCTTTGGTTAGACCAGCTGAAAACTTCACGGGTAATCTTGAGGAGCTTCATTGATAACGTCAATATAGGCGTGGAACTCAGAAATTAATGTTATCAGTAAAGTTTTTAAAATTATCAATGGAGTTACCAGCTGGTCTAAACCCAATGGTTTAAACCTGAACCAACCAAAAAATCCTCCTCCTCCTTTCTCTCTAACCTCCCAACCCACACCCTACCCTTTATAAAAGCAAAGCTAAATTGAAACTCAACACACTCACCCCAAAAATGAAGCCACAAACAATCTAATTAACCAATGCCCAACATTAGCCTAAATTCTTCCCCTCTCTCTCACACACACAAAGTATACATTGTGTTTGTGTATTTCCTGCTTAAATACATATAAGGAAGAAAATGGTAGGACAGTAAAGAAAATGGATGATACTAATAGCAACAACATGGATACAAGCTTTTATAAGGACAAACTTCGATTTCTTATTATACTTTTCCACATTGAAATCAGTTCTTGGGATATCTCACGCTCAACTTAATTAAATCAGACATGGGAAAGGCCATTGGTTGGTGCTCTGGTATGTCCCTCTTCTACTTCCCATTGTGGGATGTTATCTTCATAGCTATCTTTATGTGATCACTTTTTGGTTATGGTCTTCAATGGCTTGTCATTCAACAAATCATCACCTTGCCTTATCTTATGGTTGGTTTTCAAAGTCGCTATAGATGTTTCTTTTGCTTTGCTGTCAATTATAGTGCTTCCAATACTAATAAATCTTTGGTATAGTTTTTATGGTAGTGGTAAAGATATATCTAATATTAAAAGAGATTACTAAAATAAAGCATAAAAAATAAAACGAATAAAAATGTGATCTGTAAGACTTATAGAACGACGAATTTAGTTAGCTACTGGTAATTAAAGAAATAAACACATCTTTCCATTTTAAATGATAGGCAACTAACACGTGCCAATTAGTTGTGTCAATAAAAAAAAAAGTTGTGAAGTGTGAACCTAGTGGTAGGTGAGGTGAGTGAAGAAAAAATGCAAACTCATTTAAGTTTTGAATAGGAAAAAGCTCTATCTTTAAGCTATCAAGATAAACCACTTGCCTGTAGTTGGTCTGTTGGAGTGGATAACAAGTTCTGCATTACGAGAATAACATGCACTGTTTTGTGCTACATTATGGCGACGTTTTGGAAAGATTTAAACAAGCTTAAAATCAGTTTGCTTAAATCTTTTCAAGTTTAAATTGCTTTAAAGAGATTTAAGCAAACTTAATTTAAGTTTTCTTAAATCCACTAACTGAGAGTCACTGAAGACTTCTAGATAATCTACCATAAGTGATTTAGCTAATCTCATTCCTACCAAGAGAGCCTCGTATTCTGCTTCATTGTTATAGGCTTTAAATTTGAACTAGAGTGCATACCCGATTGTGAAGTTTTTAGGGTTGATCATATGAGCCTCGCACCACTGTCTGGTGTGTCAGAGGATCCATCTACGAACAATTTCTAAGAGAAGACCTTGGGAAGATGTTCGATTGGATTCTTTTTCATCGGTTGGTAGGGGAAGGTGCATTCGACTATGAAGTCTGTTAAGGCCTGACCTTTGATGGCAAGTCGAGGCTTGAATTGGATGTCGAACTCTCACAAATCTATTGACCATTTCACAAGTCTGCCTAATAGGTCGGGCTTCTGAAGGACTTGACGGAGGGGATGGTGTGTTAGTATGATGATCGGATGGGATTGAAAGTATAGTCTCAGCTTTCTAGACGAGATAACTACTGCATAGGCCAATTTCTGGATGGGTTGGTACCTCACTTCGGCATCCTACAGGAATCTACTTACATAATAGATTAGTCTTTGAATTTTGTCTTCTTCTTGGATTAAAGCCAAAGCTATGGCTAGTTCACTGGTAGCTAGGTGTAGAAATAACTTTTCTCCTTCTTTGGGCTTGGTTAAGAGGAGAGGTGAGCTCAAGTATTTCTTCAATTCATCGAATGAGTTTTGGTATTCTTCTGTCCACTGTAACTTTTTGATTTTCTTTAATGCTTTGAATAATGATAAATATTTTTTTGCGCGATCTGGACATAAATCAGCCTAAGGTGGTGATCCACCCTTTCAACTTTTGCATTTCTTTCACTGTTTGAGCTGTTTCCATGTCTAGTACAATTTTAATCTTTTCCAGGTTGACCTCTATTCCTCTTTGGGTTACCATGAATCCTAAGAATTTTCTTGAAGTCACACCAAAGGCGCACTTGATGGGGTTTAGCTTTATTTGGTGTTTCCTTAAGATTAAGAAACATTCTTCTAAGTCGGCTATATGGTCTACTGCTTGTAAACTTTTGACCAGCGTGTCGTCTACATATACCTCCATGTTTCGATCAATTTGGTCTTTGAAAAGTTTGTTCACTAGTCTTTGGTAAGTTGCGCCCGCATTCTTGAGTCCAAATGGCATTACTTTGTAGCAGTAGAGACATTTTTCAATTATAACTGTTGTGTTTTTCTGGTCCGACTTGTACATCTTGATCTGATTGTACCTAGATTATGCATCCATGAAACTTAGTATTGCGTAAACCGAGGTCATGTTCACTAATTGGTCTATTCTTGGTAAAGGATAGCTATCTTTGGGACAAGCTTTGTTGAGGTTTGTGAAATCGATACATATTCTCCACTTCTTGTTTGGATTTTTCACCATGACAACATTGGCGAGCCATGTGGGATAGTTAATTTCCTAGATGAAACTAGCTTCCAACAATTTCTTGACCTCGACATCTATAGTTTGCTGCTTTTCCAGGGCGAAGGATCATTTTTTTGGATGACGGTCTTATGTTCCGGGTTGATGTTAAGATAGTATACCATCACCTTAAGGTCAATCCCCGACATGTCCGCCGATGTCCATGCAAAAACATCTTGATTCTTCCTTAGGAAAGAGATTAATTGTTCCATGGCTTCTTCTCCTAAACTTGACCTGATCTTGATTGTCTTTTCACTATTTTGCTTTCTTACTAGAGGGACTGAGACCAGTTCTTCTACTATTCTTCCCCTTGGATTCTTTGTTTCATCCTTGAGATCTTCAATTCCGAGGATGTCAGTCTTATCCTAGCTTTTTGCTGAAGGTGATAGTTATGGGCAGCCGCCTGGTTTCTTTTAACTTTCCTACGCTTGTTTCGATTAGGAATTTTACTTTGAGATGGTAAGTAGACACCACTGCTTTCATAGCGTTCAATCACGGTCACCTGACGATGGCGTTGTATGAGGAAGGTAGGTTGGCCACCAAAAAGGTGCTCATGATAGCCGTTTGAAGTGGTGCAGTTCCGCGGTGACTGGTAAGGTGATATGGCCCTTGGGGTAGATAAGGTCTCCGGAGAAATCGTACAGGGATCTTTGGTAGGTTTGAGTTTGTTAGCTGCATCTTCTTTTCATAGTATAAGATGTCTTGCGATGAACCATTACCTATCAATATTCTTTCTACTAAGAAGTTGGCGATAACTAGGGTCACTACTACTGCATCATCGTAAGGGAAACATATAATACTCATATTTCTAAAGTAAGGGTAAATATGTACTTTAATAAATATGATACAGAGTTAAAATTATATATATATAAATGCGAAATATGTAATTTTTATAAAACAATTCTAAAAAAAAAAACGTGGCAACACCACCTGTTGCCAAGAGAGGAATGTGATGTTGCATGTAAGACAACATCACATAGTGTTGGCAGCATTTGGGGGGGTAAATGCTGAGTGATAACTCAAAGTTTGCATATAAATATATATAGTTTTAGGTTTTTTTTTTCTTATTATTACTTACCAAATCCTGTTTGGTTTTCTTTCAACTACAATTCAAATTACTCTTTTTCTTTAAACACTTGGGGACCGAAAGAAAGGTTGAAAGAGTAAAATTTTGAATCAGTTTATGGGAGAATTTTATAGAGAGTCACGAGAAGCTCTAAGAAAAACATAAGGTAATAATGTAAAGTTTATTTTTGAAATTTAGCATACATGAAATTTCTCGGAATTCAAAGTGAGAATTTTCAAAGGGTATGAATTATGGAATAATTGAAGAATAAATTAGAAATTTAATATAAATATTATGTCAGGTGTTGACAATCAGTAACTGGGAGAAATTACTGAGAGGAGCAAGAAAGGTAAGGAGGTGATCCACGTGTAGCTCTAAGTGCTACGTGGTGAGTTAAATTTACTTAAAGTAATCAAGATAAATATGAAATACATAGTGATAATATTATAATAAATCATTAGCTTATGATTTGGTGATAAATGAAAGTTGGTTGATAGGTATGATAGGAATAGTGGATGTGTAGAAAGTTATTTTATGAGAAATAATATTACGGAATAATGAGTCAATTTAATAATAAAGGCGATAAGTGAGATTCTTGATGAGCTATGGTTGATGATTTAATATAATTTATGAAGAGAGGAATTTAGTAGAATTTTTCAAATAATAAATTGAGAATAATCAAGATAGTTAATTTAAATGTTTGAATTCATGCTTGTTTTTATATTATTGTTCATATGCATATTTCATATCATTATTCATATGCATATAAAAGAAAATAAAATAACTGGGAAGGCAGCAGGTCTAAATGAGAATGAAAAAACCAGGAAGACAGTCGGTCTAAATGAGAATGAAAGAACCGAGAAGGCAGTCAGTCTAAGATTAAAACATGTCAACATGTGGAAAGATGTTCCCAATAATAATAACATTTAACTTCACGCATTGCATTTGCTTTAATTATTGATTGTTATTGCTTGATATGTTAAAGTGTTATTTATGATTGTGAATCTATTGATAGAGGAATGAGTCTCGCAGAGAGACAAATATGTTAAAGAAGAAATATGAAAATATATCTGATGAAAGATTGTGTAATAGAGGAATTATGAAATTGAGTAGTGATTACAGAATATTGTTATTGAATTATTTGAGGAAAAACATGAATGAATATCAGAAGAATTTTTTAGAAGTAATTAAATTATAAGATGTAACTGGGAGTATAAAATTGAATACTTCTAGTAAATTTAATTCACTAAGCTTGTGAAGCTCACTCCTCATTGTACAATGATTTCAGGTAGCAGGCAAGACATATAGTTTTGTGAGTTGAGGTTCAGACGAAATCATTTTCTGTAAGCCACGTACGTGTCCACATCCTCAGACTAATAAGAAAATAAAATAAAAATTTATTTGTAAATATGCATGCATATTACGTTGTCTATAATGTATAAGTCAAGATAAGAAGGATATATCTCAATTGTTTAGGGTTGAGGATTGATGTAAAAATTACAGTTACTATATTTTTATTGTTGCATATATGTGTCGTGCTAGGTCCGCATCTGTGAAGCTAATGGTTTTGTTTGTTCGCCTTTTTTTGTTCGACCTTTCTATAGATCCCACAAATCTTATGTAGGTTCTTCAAGAATTCGTGGATTCTCTACCCAGGGTGGTTCCCCCAAAGATTGTTCGGATAGTGCCTATAGTGGGTGTATTGTCTAATCTTTTGTATGAAGTCCATTTTCTATCCTGGTCTCAGTGATCGAGACTTAATATTGGTGTTTTTCTTCCCCTGGTGTTGGGGTTTCGATTCCGAGAAGAACTCCATTCTTTTTCGGTTTTCATGAATTTTCTTAGGTACCATCATCTGATTAGGTCTTCGATTTCAGTTTTTAGATATTTGCACTGTTCCATGTTGTGAGTGTGATCTCTATGAAAGTGACAGTACTGACTCGTGTCTCGTCTAGTGGGATTTGTTTTGAGGTTAAGGGGTTATCGGACAATGTCTTGGTTGGCTATTTCCATGAGAAGGTTAGATCTCGAGGTATAGAGATGAATAGAACTCTCGAATCCTTGAAGTCTCCCTTTCGATCTGTCTTTCCTTTGACCTGCTCCGTCTTATTTCTTTAGTTCTACTTTTGACTTTGATCTTTCAACATCCTTCTTATTTTTGTTCGGTAGGGCCTCTTCTCTTCATCTCGAAGGCCTAATCTTTTTCGGCGACTATGAACTCGTCTGCATGTGCCATGATAGTGGCCATTGAGTTGACCCTGGATAGGTAATGGTTGAAATCCGAGGCCCGAAGTCCGTTAGTGAAAGCCATTGCTATCACTTTTTGGCCGAGTTCTCTGACTTCCACCATAGCGGCTCGAAATCGAGTGATGTAATCTCGAATTGACTCATTCACTTGCTAGGTGAAGTTAAACAGGCTTTCGAATGTTCTTCTCGGTCCTTGACTACCGAAAAAATGGGTTACAAACTGTTTTCTCAGTTATTCAAAGAATTGGATGGACTTTAAGAGGAGTCAAGAGAACTAGGTTTGGGATGTCTCCCATAGTGTAACTAGAAAGGCTCGACACATCATAGCAAAGCTATGTTCATGGATTTGAAGGTCTCTAAGTGATCCAAGGGACAAGTTTTCCTGTGTAGGACTCGATGTTCGGAATCATAAAGTTATCTGGAATCAACATTTCCATGATCTCACGGGAGAATGAATTTCCAGAAGGTTTTAAATCGTTCAAGTTGTTTGAGCCTGTTGGTTTTTAAGGCAAGGTCGATGCGCTCATTCATTTATGTTGATGCCGCTAACTGTTGGTGCTGACGTGGCCTGGGTAAGGACGTGGCCCGGATGTTGGCGTGGCTTTGGTGAGGACGTCGCCAGGGCCTGCACAGGTAACAGGGGTGAACTGAAGACCCTCAGAATGAGGGAAGGGGGAGACCTCCGAGGGCACGTCGAAGCTTAAGTTAGCTTGAGTTTAAAGGAAAAACCGAGGGCTCAAAAGAAACCGAGGGCTAAAAAAAACCGAGGGCTTTAAGTAGTTGGAGTGTATGTGCAGATGTGTGAATGAATTGGTGAAGTTCATACCTTGGCCCATTTATAGTCATCCGCCAGCGGAGAGGGTATGATTACAAGCCCAGGTAGGGGGCGTTGTAGGGCTTCTGGAGGTCGTAGGGCGTTGTAGGACTTCTGGAGGTCGTAGGGCGGCTGTAGGGCTTCTGCAGGCCGTAGAGCTGTTGTAAGACTGCGGACGTAGGCAGTCGTAGGTGGCACGGAGCGGCTGCGGGTGTAGGCAATCGTAGGGTGGCGTGGAACGGTTGTGGACAGTGAGTGCAGAGAGGGCTTAGGTGTAGGCTTGCTGGGTCATCCTCCGTTGGGCTGGAAAGTTGCTGGGCCGGAGTACGTTGGACTAAAGCGCCTACTGGGCCGATCATTAGGTTGGAGAGTTTATTGGTCCTGGAATACACTTGGGCCGAAAAGTCCATTGGGTTGGAGTAGTCTGTTGGGCATGAAGCTTATTTGGGCCGGAGTATTTTGTTTGGCCTGGAGCTTGCTTGGGCCAGAGTATTTTGTTGGGCCTGGAGCTTGTTTGGGCTGGAGTGTTTTGGACCATATCACAGGCCCCCCACTTCCTTGAGTATATTTATGTGCTTGAGGAGGTATTTCGTGGGACAGGCTTTTAATGGAACTAAGAACGTGTGTGGGAGCCGGACCGTCATTTTCGAGAGGCGAAAGGTTGTCTGGAGAAGTGAAAAATTATCTCAAAACCGTAAAGTCGAACTTTCGTTTGAACGGCTATCATTGGGAGTCGGACCGTCACTCTCAAGAGGCGAAAAGTCGTCTCGAAACAGCAAAGTCTCATCTTTTTCTGTTTTTTTGCATTTATTCCCTTTGCTGAATGTGTTTTCCCTTCTTATAAAAAGGGGTCTCTGACACCTTTTGTGTTAAGCAGAAACAAGTTCAGTTCCTGAGATCAAGAGGGAGGCGCGGCCTTACTTTCTAACAAATGAGCCATTTGTCTTAGAAAATTCTGAGGGTAGTGGTCCTGGAGAGGGAGGGGAGTCAGCAGTCTCTTGAGGGATTTATAGAAGCCAAAGAGGAGGATGAGATCACTCTGGAGAGGATAGTGGTTCAATGAATATGGACCTCTCCCTGACTTCAAACGGAGATCAAGACCTCTTTCAGATTCTGAGTCGGGGCACAAACCTCTTCCAAATTCCGAGCATGATCGAAGTAGGAGGTCGAGGCCATGGCTCTGGATGGTGGGCCCCTTAGTCCTCGGGCTTATTGGAACCGAAGAAGAAGAGGGGGCTTGTCCTCAAAAGAGCACCACTGGTTCATTTAAAGCTAGGACGACCTCTCTCTGGTTCCAAGTGGTGGCGGATGAGGGGGTTCCCTTGTGCTAGAAGCTTTTCAGGCCTTGAGCTCTTTGAGCTTATTGGAACAGAAGAAGAAGAGGTGGAGACGGTCCCCCGGGCTTGAGGCTACTCCTGGTAGGTGAGCGCTTTCAGTCTCAAGAGGGCGCTGCGAGGAAGGCAAAGGGGTTGGGATAGCTTGTGTACTGGACTTCCTAAAAAGCTTGGTGTTTCAGTTTTCTCTTTGTACTTCGAGGCTGTTAGGGCCATATTTTCCTTGTACTTTGAGGTCATTAGTTGTAATCCTTTGAATTAATAAAATATCTCTTCTTTCAATCTTTGTCTTCACATGATATCCTTGCCTTTTACACTTGTATGAATGAATTGATATTGATTTTGGCAAAATCTGAGGGAAGTTTCGAATGGTTGTACTAGGAGTGGCCTTGGCATAATGTTTGTAAAACGTTTGGACATTGGAGAATAAGGCTGAGCGTTTGCAGCGTAGCTGAAACGCTCGGACTTTGGAGAACTTAGCCGAGCGTATGCAGCGCAGCTCATTCGCTCGGACTTTGGAGAATACGACCGAGTGTTGGGCAAGGCTTGGACTTTGGAAAATCCTTGGAGAAAACATGGCCGAGCGTATGCAACGTGGCTCATACGCTCAGATTTTGGAGAATAAGACCGAGCATTGAGCAAGGCTCGGACTTTGGAGAATCCTTGGAGAAAACATGGTCGAGCATATGCAACGCAGCTCATACGCTTAGACTTCGGAGAATACGGCCGAGCGTTGAGCAAGGCTCAGACTTTGAAGAATCCTTGGAGAAAACATGGCCAAGCGTATGCAACGCAGCTCATACACTCGGACTTCAGAGAATACGGCTGAGCGTTGAGCAAGGCTCAGACTTTGGAGAATCCTTGGAGAAAACATGGCCGAGCGTATGTAACGCAGCTTATACGCTCGGACTTTGGAGAATACAGCCGAGCGTTGAGTAAGGCCCGGACTTTGGAGAATCCTTGGAGAAAACACAGTCGAGCGTATGCAACGCAGCTCATATGCTCGGACTTTGGAGAATACAGCCGAGCGTTGGGTAAGGCTTGGACTTTGGAGAATCCTTGGAGAAAACATGGCCGAACATATGCAACGCAGCTCATACGCTCGAACTTTGGAGAATACGGCCAAGTGTTGGCCAAGGCTCGGACTTTAGAGAATCTTTGGAGAAAACATGGCCGAACATATGCAACACAGCTCATACGCTCGGACTTTGGAGAATATGATCGAGCGTTGGACAAGGCTCGGACTTTAGAGAATATGGCCGAGCGTTGGGCAAGGCTCGGACTTTGGAGAATCCTTGGAGAAAACATGGCCGAGCGTATGCAACGCAGCTCATACGCTCGGACTTTGGAGAATACAGCCGAGTGTTGGGAAAGGCTTGGACTTTGGAGAATCCTTGGAGAAAACATGGTCGAGCATATGCAAAGCAACTCATATGCTCGGACTTTGAAGAATACGACCGAGCGTTAAGCAAGGCTCGGACTTTGAAGAATCGCTGACTGAGTGATCAAGACTTGGAGAATTCATGTTCGTGTAGCTTCCTCCTTTCTGTGCACATGGGCTTTTCTGTCCACTCTGGGCCTACTAGGTTTACCTTTCTGTAGGCATGACAAGCGATGGCGGCTGACAAGAAATGGCGGCGCGTTGGTTACTACAGAAGGCGTGTTTTAGCGACACTTGGCACCTTGGGGACTGGAAACAGCGCCTGGGGAACAGCAGGGGGTGCGTCATTTCATCTGACGTGCGGATTGACTTTTCTCGTTTCTGCTGCCACAACCTCTATATAAGCGGGTCCCCCCCTTTCTTCAATCTTCACTTTGCATTTTTGAGAGATCTTGAGAGTATCGGTTTAGCTAGAGAGTCTAAGAGTGCTCGGTATTGTTAGGAGTCTTCCTCAAAAGCTTTTTCTTTCTAGGTGAGTAAGATGTCTGGTGGTAGTGATACTAGTGGAGCTCTGTTTAGGGAGTTAGAGGAAGCGATGAGTGTTTCTTGTAGTGATGGAGTCTCTTCTCAGGAGGTGGCTCTTAGGGGAGAAGGTTACCGTATGAGGGAGACGGAGGGGAGGGCGAGGAGGCAGAAACATCTGGAGAGGGGGACGTCCGGGTGTCAATGGCTATTAAAGATGACACCCTGGACACTAAGAGGGAGGAGTGGACTTTTGAAGTGAATTCCATTCCGAGCATAGTGAAGGAGGCTAGCCTCGTGAGGATGAGGGTCAAATATAGGATCCCCCTGGATTTTTAAATGAGGGCCCCCGAGGGTGGGGTGAGGGCCTACGATGCCCTGTCGAGCCGGGTGCCGTACAAGCTGTGTGTTTATGAACATCAGCTGAAGGCTGGGCTTAGACTTCCTCTCCACCCGTTTCTTTGCTTAGTACTTAGATACTTTAGCATCGTGCTAAACCAGCTGGTGCCTAATTCGGTCCGGTTGATCAAGACATTCATCACCGTGTGCCAGAAGGTTGGAGGGGTGATGAATATCAACGTGTTCAAGGCCCATTTTTAGCTAGCCTAGCTTGGCTTTTCGGGATGGCTTATTGTCAGCTCGAGGTGGGGGAAGAGTGTACTGAAGGAGAAGCTTTCCTCCATAAAGAGGTGGAAGGGAGGCTTTTTCTTTGTTCAGAGCGCTGGAAGCTTCGACATCCTTCTCAATTGGAGTTTGGAGCATGTCAGTAAATACAAAAAGCCACACCTCTTGCCTCGTGAGCAGGAGACGTTGAGGGTGATGCTGGCCACGCCCCTAGATATCGAGGTGCTCGGAGATAATGAAGAACTCCACAGGCGCGGCCTGTGTCCTCCCAGCCTTCCCCCGCACCTTGAGCATGGTAGCCGTTGGTTTACTAGTTCATAAAAACTTAACCTTTTTTCTTCAAGTCTTTAATGCTTCACTTTTTGTGCAGACATGGAGATGGCGGCGATGGGTAGGCGTCTGGCTCGTGAAAAGAAGAGGGCCGCGGAAGCTAGAGGATCCGAGCAGAAGAAAAAGGCCAAGGTCCCATCCGCGGCTCCAACTCTAGGGGATAGTTCTCTGAGGCTCCCGGCTCCTGAAGAACGGGCAGACCCGGTCACGCCCACTCCTCTTTAGGGGGCGTCTTTACCCCAGGAAAGGTCTGGGATGGCCGCCCTCTTTACCCCACTGTGGGCTTTGAGGATGGATAACTTCGTGTTCACCCACCCTAAGGTTGCTCGTGAACACCTGGTGCTGGGGATCCCTCCTCGCGGCATGGTGGATGTTTCGTCGAAGCCCATCGAGTCGCTGTGCTCAACCGCGGAGGTCGCTTTGTCTCAGGTAACACTTGTTTCGACTTTTAGTTGGTCCACATATTTCAACTATTCCTGACAGGGCTACATTTTTAGGCTGGGGTGCTTTCTCGGTGTACCCTGGATATGGCAGATCATCTGGCCAAGACTCAGCATAAATTGGAGGAATCCCAGAACTTAGCCTATGACTTGTCTCTTTCTCTTGAGACGGCAGAGAGGGACAGGGCAGAGACAATCTTTGAAAGGGATCATTAGCATCGAACTGAAGAGGTCCTAAGGGAGGAGCTAGAAGAGGTACACTACCGGTCTGCGGAGAATGAGGCATCCTTGACAAAGGAGGGGCCAATCCAGTACTTCGAAGGTTTCAATGAAGCCAAGAGAAGGGCTGCACTTCTTTTTCCGGAGGTGGACTTCTCAGGTCTTGACTTGGCGGCCGTCTCAGAGGGGTCCGATGTTGCTTCTTCAGGAGGGGGTGCAGAGAAGGCCGTTGTAACCGGTGCTCATGAGGGTCCAGGGAGTGAGACCCGGCCTGCTTCAGAGGGCGAGGCTCATGGAGTTGAGGGGAATGAGGTTCAATCAGAGGAATGAGGCGATTGTAAGGCCCATGAGGCCTCGATTTCTCTAAAATAGCCTCGTGTTTTTCTACCCAAGGCCGATAGTGCCTAACTTTTGTATTTTTTCTTATCATCAATGAACTTTTCGGAATTAAAGCTTCAAATTTTTATTGATCCTTCGTTTTCTTTTACATTTTATTGATAAAACTTGCGGAGGTTCTCCGCGTTCCAGATGCGGGGGATAGGTTTGCCATGCATATCTTCGAGTTCATAAGTACTAACCCGATAAACCCAGTTTGAGACTAGCTTCCCCGTGTGGTGAGGATGGGACACTTCACTATTCTGGAGGATGAGGTCATGCAGCTTAAAGTCTTTGGGCCGGACCCGGGAATTATAGTATTGAGCGTCCCTCTGCTGGTAAGCAACTAGGCGGATTTGGGCTTTATCCCGAGCTTCTTCAACCAGATCTGCATTCATCCTTAACCCTTCCTCGTTATTGCTTGGTTCGAAGCATTGTACTTGCATTGATAGGACCCCGATTTCAAGAGGGATGATGACCTCTGATCCGTATGCCATGAAGAAGGGAGTTTCTTCTGTTGGCGTTCGTACTGTCGTCCGATAGGCCCAAAGGATATTAGAGCTCTGGTCAGCCCACTGTTTATTTGCCTCATCAAGTCTTCTTCTGATTCCTTGGATAAGCGTCCTGTTGGTTACTTCAGCCTGGCCATTGGCCTGTGGATACTCAACGGACGAGAACCTGTGCTCAATATGGAGGTCGTCATAGAATGTCTTGAACTGGGAACTATCAAACTGCTTTCCGTTGTCGGTGATCAATACCCGAGGGATCCCGAACCGGCATACTATTGACTTCCAGACAAAATTCCGGGTTTGGTAATCCGTGATGCTGGCCAGTAGCTCTGCCTCGACCCACTTGGTGAAGTAATCAATGGCCATGATGAGGTGTTTCTTCTGCTCAGTAGTCGTTGGGAACAGGCCAAGGATGTCCATCCCCCACATGGCCAAGGGGGACTGGTGATGGAGACAAGAGGGTTAGTAGGGCGGTGTAATATTGGAGACCACCACTGGCAGTTCTCACATTTCTTGACCAAGTCTGCTGCATCGTTCTTCATTGTGGGCTAGTAGTACCCTTGGCGGAGAACCTTGAAAGCTAAGGCTCGAGTTCCCAGATAATTCTCACATATTCCTTCGTGGACCTCTCGGAGAGCATAGTCGGCCTCCTTTGGCCTGAGGCATCGCAGGTAAGGCACGGTTAGAGCCCTTTTGTACAATTGCCCTTCTATAAGGGTGTAACGTGAGACACGAGAGATTAGTTTCTTGGCTTGATCCTTTTGCTCGGGTACCGTACTGTGCCGTCTTTTAGATACCGGAGGATTGGATCCATCCATGTGGGTCCCTCTTCTACTGGCAGGACTGAAGCTTCATCTATACTTGCTCTTTTGGTAGACAGTTCTTTTGGTCATCAAGTGCTGGGAGGAGGCCAAGTTGGCCAGGGCATCTGCTTTAGAGTTTTCGGCTCGAGGGATCTGAGTTGTCGTCTTGAACATGGCGGCTAATTCTTTCACCTTTTGGATATATTGGGCGAGCTTCTCCCCCCTAGCCTCAAACTCTCATTTTACCTGACTCACCACCAATTGAGAGTCGCTCAACGCATCCAGAACCTTGACGACCAATGCTTTGGCCAACCTTAGACTGGCTAGGAGAGCTTCATACTCTGCTTCGTTATTGGAGGTCTTGAACCTGAACCTCAAGGCATACTCGATAGGAGGATCTATCTACATGGAGGGTCCATCCTGGAGAGGATATATTGGGCACGGATACCATGGATTCGTCCGGGTCTATGGACAAACTTGTCTCCACAATGAAGTCAGCCAGAGCCTGGCTCTTGATCGCTTGTCGGGGCCGGTAGTGGATGTCAAACTCTCCCAGCTCTACTGCCCATTTCACCATTCTCCTGGAAACACTTGGATTATGCAAGACTTGTCTTAAGGGTTGATCTGTCAGGAGGATGATGGTGTGTGCCTGAAAATAAGGTCGGAGCTTCCGCGCAGCCACTACCAGGGCATAGGCCATCTTCTCGATAGGAGAGTATCTTGTCTCGGCCTCGTGGAGAATTCTGCTGACTTAGTAAATGGGCTTTTTGATGCCCGTTTCTTCTCGTACCAGGACAGAGGCCACAGCCCTCTGCCCGGCAGACAAATAAAGGAAAAACTCTTCACCCGGGAGCGGCTTGGTTAGGAGTGGTGGCGAACTCAAATACTTCTTCAAATCTTCAAAAGCTTCCTGGCAATTCTCGGACCAGGAGAAATCTATCGCCCTTTTGATGGCCTTAAAGAAAGGAAGACACCTTTCCACAGATTTGGGCATGAAACGGTTCAGTGCTGCAACTCGACCGGTGAACCGTTGGACTTCTTTCACAGACTTGGGAGGGGTCATATCGAGGATGGCTTTTATCTTCTCCATATTGACTTCTATTCCTCTCTAAGTGACCATGAACCCTAGGAACTTGCCCTCGGTTACCCCGAATGCACACTTGGACGGATTTAGCCTCATGTTATGTTTGCGCAGTACTCCGAATGTCTCTTCCAGGTCAGAGCAGTGGTTCCGTGCTTTTGCGCTCTTAACCAGTATATCATCCATGTAAACCTCCATATTTCGCCCAATCTGCCCCTTAAAGATCTTGTTTACCAGCTTTTGATAGGTTACCCTAGCGTTCTTGAGCCCGAAGGGCATCACTTTGTAGTAGTACAGCCTTCGATCAGTGATGAAGGCGGTTTTGTCTTGGTCTGACTTATGCATGAAGATCTGATTATAGCCAGAGTATGCGTCCATGAAAGAGAAGAGTTCATGCTCGGAGGTGGCATCTACCATTTGATCAATCCGAGGGAGAGGGAAGTTGTCCTTTGGGCAAGCCTTGTTTAAATTTGTGAAGTCAATACAAATATTCCATTTACTGCTGGCTTTCCTGACCATTACCACATTGGACACCTACTCCAGGTACTTGGCCTCTCTGATAAAATCGGCTTCCAGCAGTTTATCCACCTCGGTGTTGATAGCCACCTGGGGCTCGAGGGTAAAGGTTCTCTTCTTCTGAATGACCAGCTTGTGCCTAGGGTCCACATTCAGAAGATGCTCGATTGTTCCAGGGCTAATCCCTGGCATGTCCGAGGCCGACCAGGTGAATAGGTCTCTGTTCTTCCGGAGCAGGGAGAGGAGCTCATTTCTGTGCTCTTCGGGGAGGTTTGCGCCTATCTGGACGGTTCGGGCGGGGTCTTCTCAAAGTGGTACAGAGGTCAACTCCTCTGCAGGTCGCCCCCTAGGTGTCCTCATCTCGTCCCTGAGATCTTCTACTTCAAGGGGCAGGGCCTCTGTCTTCTTCCCTTCTCTGACATCGTTTAGGTAGCAAGCCCAGGAGATTTTTTGATCCCTTCTGATCACTCCTACACCTTCACTGGTGGAAAATTTGACCTTCAGGTGATAGGTGGAAACAACAGCCTTCAGTTTGTTGAGGGTGGCTCGGCCGATGATCATATTGTAGGAGGAGGGCTGCTTGACTACCAAGAAGGTGGTCTGCACTGTGGAGGTCCTTGGTGCTATTCCTGTGGTCACCGAGAGGACTATGCTCCCCTCAACGAACATTGGAGAACCGCCGAAACCATAGAGAGGGGCTGGGGCTGGCTCTAGATGTCCATTCTTCAGCTCTATGCACTGGTAAACATCATGGAACAATATGTCCGCTGAGCTTCCATTATCAATCAGGACCTGTCGCACTTCGCAGTTGGCAACCAAAAGAGAGACAACCACTGCATCGTCGTAAAGAGTATGTACGTCCTTTAAATCATCATCTGTGAAGGAAATCACTGGCTCTGTTCTTCTTTTCTTGTGGGGGCTGCTAACGAAGGCTACGGCCCTAGTGTATGCTCTACTGCTCTGCCCCGAACTACCTCCCGCGGTCGAGCCCCTCAAATTGTCTTGATGATGCGGGTGGTCATGGCCACTTCCTGCTTCTTCTGACTGGGCCCTTCTTGCTCGGCCTTAAGGTTCTTTTGCGGGTTCCTCCGCTCTTGTTGGCAATAGGGAGGTCCAGTATCTCTTCTCGGTAGCGCGGACTCATCCCTTCTCCAGGGCTCGGTAAATTCCTTTAAGTACCCCCGGTTGATAAGAGCTTCAATCTGCTCCTTCAGGTCATGAAATTCCTCAGTGTCATGACCATAGTTCTTGTGGAACTGACACCATCACCTCTGGTCATCTCCGAGATACGGCTTTCTAGGCGGCCACTGGAGGATTGGTGACTGCGAGCGTCGCCTTGGATAAGAGCCGAGCACGCCGCTGGTGTTTCCTTGTTGGTTCTTCTGATAGTGTTTCTTGGCGGCATCGTGACAGATGAGTTCTTTTTACTTCTTCGCTCTCACTGTAGCGAGAGATTGTGGTTTCCCACAGACGGCGCCAATCTGTTGATGCCGCTAACTATTGGTGCTGATGTGGCTTGGGTGAGGACGTGGCTTGGATGTTGGCGTGGCTTTGGTGAGGATGTGGCCTAGCCCTGCACAAGTAACAGGGGTGAACTGAAGACCCTCGGAAGGAGGGGAGGGGGAGACCTCCGAGGGCGTTCCGAAGCTTAAGTTAGCTTGAGTTTAAAGGAGAAGCCGAGGGCTCAAAAGAAACCGAGGGCTTTAAGCAGTTGGAGTGTATGTGCAGATGTGTGAATGAATTGGTGAAGTTCATACCTTGGCCCATTTATAGTCGTCCGCCGGCGGAAAGGGTATGATTCCAAGCCCAGGTAGGCGGTCGTAGGGTGGCGTGGAACAGCTGCGGGCAGTGAGCGCAGAGAGGGCCTAGGTGTAGGCTTGCTGGGTCGTCCTCCGTTAGGCCGGAGTACGTTGGACTGGAGCGCCTACTGGGCCGATCATTAGGCCAAAAAGTTTACTGGTCCTGGATTACACTTGGGCCGGAAAGTCCATTGGGTCGGAGTAGTCTGTTGGGCCTGGAGCTTACTTGGGCCAAAGTATTTTGTTGGGCCTGGAGCTTACTTGGGCCGGAGTATTTTGTTGGGCCTGGAGCTTGCTTGGGCCGGAGTATTTTGAACCATATCAATTTGTCTCAACTGTTGGGAGACTTGGAGTAGTTTTCTAGGAGGTCGAGAGTCTGATATGAATTCTTCCTCGTACTGCTCAAGGTTTGGTCAAGTACTGAATTTGGGAACTTCGTTATGCTGAGTCTGACTGCAGATACCTCGCTCTTCATCAGCTTTGTGGTGGCGTTCGTGTTATCTAGAGGTGTCTGGCCTTCTTGGGCCCCCTTTGTTCGTAGTCACGCTGATCTCCTGATGACGAGTTTGAGCAAGAATGACACGAGCATCGTCGGGAATCATTTGGGCGATCATGCCGGCCAGGTTTTCATATTGTCGCATGAGCACTTCGTGTTCGGCCCGAGTGACTAAGATTCTGGGTTTTCGGCCTGATGTCCGTAGGGCTGGATTGATCCCCGGGTTTTGATGACTCCCTGAGGCCTGAAGCCGGTTTGGCTCTTCCATGAGTCCTGGAATTATAATGTCACCTCTTTCATCTCCGGTCTCGACGTGGACAGTGTTTCTTGTTGTCATCATGGCCTTTTTTACCAATTCAATATGCTGAGTATGTTGTACTGTGAACTCTTTGTAGGTATTTCTCCATTGTCTGCTATCTGGGTGTAGCATCTGCTAGTTCAACACAGTATCGTATGTGTTGTGCATCCGAAACTTCCCAATCAACAGGGCACTTGCATTATCCCTCACCATCAGCTTTAATGGGGTAATCGCCAATGCAATAAACCCTGATGATGACACCCTCTACCTCTTAACAAATGCACTTGTCCCTCTTTTCACCTCAGGTCTGGCTCTAATCCCTATCCTCGGCCAACCCCCATTGCAACCTCTCCCACCTGATACCATTCTACGAGATTCCCCATTTTTCTGCTCTTCAACATTTTAGCTGTTATTACTGGCCTATACCTAGTCTTTTAAAGTCACTATCATCAAATTCATCAAGGGCACGTATTCCCCTTGGGGGGGCTATAGTTCTGTTAATCCTATATTTGTGCTTGCGTGGCATTGTCTATGATAGGGACTGGGCTCGCTGAAGTATCCATACAAGCTTTGGTTTTAATCAGTCAAGCTTCAATTTAGTTGATCCTGATGGCTTCGAGTCCCATAAAGAACTCATTGAAAGTGATCATGATAATAGCTTGAATAGAAGTTCATTTGGTGTGATAGACAAAGAAGGGTGTTTGGGGAACATGATGAAGAAAGATAGGTTAATTATGCTTGGTGAGGAACACCCAGCAAGAGTTCTATTGCGTAGGTGGGATTTCTGGCTGTATTATGCGGCCTATTTCTGTGGCGGTATGATAGGGCTGGCTTATAGTAATAATCTAGGACAGATCACACAAGGATAATATTCCAACCTCAATTCGCTTGTTAGACTCTACTCCTTGTGCTCGTACTTCTGTCAGAGTCCTTTAAACGGCTCCAGATTTCCTACATGAGTATGTATTTACCGTGAAACATAACATATAATCTGTTAAGGTTTTGCCTTCAGAGTTAATTAATTGAAGAGGAAGGGTAAAACCTTCAGAAGTTGCATGCTTTCATCATGGACATAGCTCTTACTCATTTAGTAGATCATACAGCCCCTCATTTAGTAGCTCTTACTCAAATCTTGATTGAAAAAAAAAAGATTTCTAGTTTTATCCTTCATGAGTCACCAAATGAAGAGGAACATCACATCCTACAAAAGTTGCAAGGATTCTTGCAGTACAACAACTAATCCTTGCTCTTCTAGATGTACACAAAGGCCATCACTAGAATTCATTTTGTAGGATTTGGAATATTGAAATTGCTTCAGCATAAAACATTGAATCAAACTGTTGCTGTAGTACTTCCCGATGACCGAGTGGCTAGCAGTTGCTGTAGTACCCACACTGATTGTCTTCTTTCTGCTTGCTGCATCAGGCAGTGAGGCAGTGTTGCATGCTGCCACCGGCTTGATAGGGCTAAGCTCCCGTTTTCTATTCTCAGCAGCTGTGTTGATAACATCAGAGCTATTTGGACCAAACAGTGCCAGTATCAACCGCAATATCCTTGGCACCAACGTCCCCATTGGATCGCTCCTCTATGGCCTCCTTGCTGCTGTAGTGTATGATTCAAATGCAGAGACTTTAAGCCTGGAAAGCTCGTTGGATGAAGCAATGGTGTGCATGGGCAGGCAGTGCTATAATAAGACATTCATATGCTGGGGATGCCTTTCTATCTTAGGCTTACTTTCATGTTTTATGCTTTTCCTGAGAACCAGGCTTGCCTATGAACACTTCGAGAGGAATCAAAGTCGGATGGAATCTTCTTAGCTTGAAAACTGAAGCCCCATCTTTTTATGGGAACTTAAATTTTTATTACACTTCGAAATGTACCAGAATTTCAGAAAATATTGAAACAAACTAACAAACAATTAATAGAATGAGATACAAATAATGGAGAAGCTTACTCCTCTGTGACCAGGAGAAACAAAAGTTTTCATGAAGTGCAAATTACAGAATCTATAGATAACGGCTAGAAATCGATACAAATTACGGACTAGTAAATCCTCTAATTAAATACACAACTATCGTTCTTAAGAGTACCTAAATCATATTCATTACTAACAAGTAAATCCACACTAAAATAAGAGATCCTATCCAATTATAACAGGGGTGTCTGCACTCTCACCATTCTCCGAGTCTAATAATTCACGTGGTAAGTCACCTCTGAGAATTTGAACCCTGAATTTGAGTAACTTACAGCTGCATTCCACGTGTTCGAATACACAAGCATCTCCAACCTTCAGCTCATTGTCAACAACAAATTCTCTCCAGTTTGAATCAAATCTTTTACCCTGGCAAAGTTCTCCACGGTACACCATCTCCCAGTTCTTGCCCTTATAGGTGAGAAAAGTAGGGATCTTAAGAGAAGGAAGCTATGGATAAAGTTTGGCTGGAAGCACCTGACATTAACAAATGACGGTGTAATCATATTAGCCTAAGCATTATAACAAATTACTGATTTCATTTTTTTTACCACATGCAGCATCACTAATAAGGCATTGAAAAGCACCATGCTTGCTGTACCACAACATTGTGAAGAAGTTTATCAGGAGTCAAAATCTTTCAGTAGGAAAGCACGCATCATTATTGACAATACAATGAGCTTGTCAAAAGACTCAAAACAGATCATCACTTCATCTTGCAAGTACCAACTGAAAACTAATGAGATGCTCCAAATCAGAAAGCTAGTATCATCTTGACGAGAAGACACTGGGAAATAGTGGTTTGAAGTCAATGTGACCATTCTTATTTTCTTCCTTTTCCTTTTTCCTCAGTTCTAACTGAAAGAAATGTTGGGGTCAAACTTATGAAAAGGAATGTTTAATTACCATATGATACCTAGGTCCAACATGTGTTTTTGAAAGCACAACATGGAAGTATGGCTTCCCTGAAAGTGGCCAAAATTCATCCCCTTGCAACCCAATTTTTGTAGGCTTTAGCAAGGGTTCGGTTTGTTGGCCCTCCACTTGGGGACCTCCAGCTTCCACACTTCGACTACTTTCCAAAGAATCCATCTGCAAAAATTTCAAACTCACGCTGCTAAACCTCAACATATATTTAAATTACTAGGAAATAAGATACTATTAAGCCAGCCACCCAAATTGCATAGAGTGGATGGCAGCATAGAATATCCAGAACAGAAATCCCAGTTAGCAACATAACTACAGCAAAAAGAGCTGTAATGAGAGTACCAATAGAAGAAAATAAAGTGATAGACAAATGAAGCATTATAAGAAGCTCAAGGCAACACCAATTAAGGAATGTTAATAAGAACTTGAGTCTTGAACAATATGCTTTTGTCACGCACAACGAAGACCAATGAGAACTCCATTGAATATATGACTGTAAATAGTGACAACTTATTAAGTATAAGATTTTGTCTTTCTTTCTGCTGTCATTGTCTTGGTAGTGCATAACTAAAAGAGAACAAAAAGAAAAAAAATTGCTACATCTAAAACAGATATTGCTATATGAAGCAAGTGAGAATTCCTGCAGCATCGAAGGATAGTTTCAGTAGGCTGGAAAAGACAATAAGATGTTCATTACTTCAAAGTAACATCATATTGTGATAAAATAAATTTCTAAAATAAACCATATAACATCATAAAAAAATTGCTAAAACACTATGGTCTTGCCCTAACTAATAGCTCTATTAGTAAAATCTCTATGAATGAAGATTCCGATCCCATCTTTATTTCTATTTTGTCATTAATTTTTGTAAAAACCTTATATGGGGTTCATGTTTGTAAGAACTATATTTTTCTTTGAAAATCCAAACACAACTACCACAAAACCTTATCCTTTGTTTGCAAGTCTTAAAAGAGTTTTGATTTGATCCTTTAACCATACACTAAAAAGTTCATTCAAATTAATGGAGTTTAATTTTCTCAATATTTACCTTTCCTCAATATAGATTACCCAAGTTTTTTATTTATTTACAGCACTGGAACAAATTTTAGCCCTAACCCCACCCTCCCACGCAACAACCCTCAGGGAGTTGTTGGCTTGAGGACCTCAAAGCACCCAAGTAATTTTTGAATTGGGCAACACATGGACGGCCAAAGTTGTCAAAATGCTAATATTCTAAAGGCTATTTATATTTAAAGAAACTATAAAATGCAACCAAATTAAATTATAATATTACTTACAATTTTACACCCATTGAGTTTCTTCGACTTGCAGAGGTTTTTTAACATTAAGAATTGAAAAAAGCGCGTTTATGGAATGCAACAAAAGATCATGTTAGGTTAAAATGATATCCTATAATTATCTTCAAATTACAGGACTTGAAGAGAGGCAGGGAGAGGGATAATTAAAAAATCAGTTTACAAAAAGTGCATGCCATTTTTTTTACTCCATTAGCTTTAGAGTTTACTTCATAGGTCTAGTCCGTTCCGGGTGAGTGGATGGGTCCCGCTCTTCGGTGAGTAAGAGAGGGTTAAGGTTCACGCTATACATGATTTAGGTATAGTTTTTTGTTTGGTGGTTTGGGACACATGAATAGCCGCCTAAACCTTAATTAGTGCTTATTAAGTTGAGGGCACGTTGTAACGAAAACGTGAAACTTCTAGCAGTAACACTTATTTTAGGTGAACCAGGTATATCTTATCTTATTTTTTTACTATTTATAATTCCTATATTCACAAGGCTTGAATCGTTGACCTTAAACTCTATCAAGAGTCAATCAACAAGACTTATCAGAAAATAAAAGAATCTTAAACTAAAAGGACAAAAGAAAATAGTATATGATAATAAATATATAAACAAAACCTTTGCCGGAGACAATGTAGCCTTTCGCTGGAGTAATTGGAGCCTCTGTGTCTCCCTCTTTCTCTCTGTCTGCATAATAGCGAAAGAGCTGCTTGGTAAATGAACTATCCTTTTGGTATTGTTTGAATAATCAAATTCAAATTGAATTCCTCGGCCGTTGGCGTTTGGAGCTTTGGAACCAAGCAAAGTTAAAAAGACCAAAACAATACAGTACCCTAGGGCCTTGCCTTGTCATTCTTTCGTTTTTTTGGGAAGGGGGGGGGGGAAGTAGTAAATTTTATTTTTAATTATTTTAGTTTGCCTCGTGTTTTAATTGAATCACTGAATTTTAAAACGTTTCAATTGGATCATTTATGTTTGACACCTTTACTCAAATGATCTAATAATCTCATTCACAACATGTTTATTTACAACAGGCTCATTCACAATAAGTTTATTCACAACAAATTCATTTACATCAGGTTCAATAGCATAATCAAAAACAGTTTCATCAAATTCTCGCATCATTTGTTATTTCCACATCTTCATCAACCCTATTTAACCGATCCTTCCATTATATCAACCAAAACCTTATGTTCCAAATAAAATTCAACGATTTTTTATTTAAAAACTTTCATGCACATAGCATACACATTTGAATCACTGATTAATAAAACAAAATTATTTGGGTAAAAAACCTAATTGGAACAGATATCAAACTTAAAGGACCCAATAGAGACGTTTTGAACTTCAGTGATCTAATAAAGACACGAGAAAAACTAAAAGGACTAAAAATAAAATTTAGTCGAAGAAAAATAATTGGATTGTATACAACGTTTTAATATGTAAACTTCTTCTTTTTTTCTTTCCTTCTCTTGATCTTTTTTCAAATATAATGGACATGAATCAAGTAAATGGTGGATTCAAATAAAGTCGATTGAGTTTTGGAAACTCAAACTCGGATCAACTATAAAAAAAAATGTATTAGAAGATGTTAAGAAATTATGCTCAAACTCGAATGTAATTTCTTAAGCTTGAGCTCGACTTAAGTTAACAACAAGCCTGAACTCAAGCTAAGCTTGAGCTATCGAGTTTTGTTGGACTAAAGCTTGTTTTATATTAGAATTAATATAAAATATTTCTTTTATATTTAATTGAAAATATAAAAATAATATAATAAAATTAAAAACTTAATCATTAAGTCAAATCGCGAATCTAACTAATGGAATTTCTTAAAATTTGAGCTCAACTAATTAGGCTAAACGGATTTATATTCGCACATAAGCTAGATTTGCGATTTGGGCAAACCATGTGATTATCAACTCGAGCTAAGTTGCTGCTCGCATGAAGCGCTGGAAACTTGACTCGTGGCCACAACCCCTTGTTCAAGTAATCATGGAAATGAATTGAGTAGCTTGTTAGCAACTTGACTCGTAACCACCCTAGTTCGAGTAACCAAATCATACAGATGGAATCGGTTCAGTACATTTTTAGTCGAAAACATAAAAACATTTTTTTTTGCTAAAGGATTTCGAAGTATCCAATTTATTTCTTTTTTTTTAATAAAAAAATCCATTGTAATTGTATCAGTTACTGATTTTTTTTTTAAAAGATTCATTCAGATATGAATAGTGCTAAGCATTTAATTTTATGGTGATCATCTGCTTTGGTTTTATCATGTACTCCTTTGATTTAACTTTATGTTAGAACAAACTTTTGTCTCACTTTCCATGAAAAATTCGTATGAATAGGAGGTTTCTTCTTCCAATTGCTACAAATTCTCTCACTTTACAATCTATGATCAATTGCTACATTAGAGGCTCCAGTTTATGATTGTCGATTTCTTTGGTACTTTTAAATATTGAGATCTAAAGATTCACATATTGTAAATTATTCCAAACTATCCAAAAATCGAATGGGGAATTATATCCAAAAATCGAATGGAGAATTATAGAATAAGCTTTCTTGATGCTCTTAGAAATCGTAAACCCACTCGAAGCTCAAATTTCATCTTTCACAGAGTCGGCAAATATCCAAGAAACACTCAACACCTTATAAGGCAACTCCCACAAAACTCTTGTCAAAGAATACTCCATCAAAAGGTAAAACACAGGACTTGCCACACCCTTTGCAAATAAAACACCTATTCACCAAAACCCTCTCTCGTATTTGTAAATTGCCTAAAGTGAGAATCTTCTCCTAAGAGGCTTTCCAAGCAAAAAAACCTACTTTCATCAGAACTCCGGAGCGCCAAATAACTTTCCACGAGAAGTTGGTGGAACCATCCGAATGCGTCCCGCCCAAAAGAAAATTATAAAAAACTTTCACTTCAAACTTTTTGCTCGGGCTATCCCTTGTATCCTCCTTTAGATAGATCCATCTTAAAACTGTATAAAGTTTCCAAAAACTTTCCACCCTCTCAACCTCCAACGTTTCGAACTAATGACACATCCCATGAAATGATACCATTAGACATCGAGATGCACGAATAAATAAGAGCTTCTTTATCTCTTACAATTTGCAAAGATCTTTGGGAATTAGTCTTTAAAAGGCGTATTCCCAAATCAGGTGTCAAGCCAAAGCCGAGACTTTTCTGTAGATCCTTGACAGCTCCCCTGTTTAATTAGAATAACACTCCAGAAAAACTTGAGCTTGACCAAACGACCAAAAAAAGAAAGAGGAACAAATTAAGAGTCAATGAGTAATGCATGAGAAACGTAAGTTTAATGGTCAAGGAGAAACAAAGCTAATAATGCTTCAAAGTATGCTGCTCTTAAGGAGTAACTTAAGAAAGCTTAGCCCTAAATATCAAAAATCAGCTAAACAATTTCCTTTTCAATAATCTACTCTTCCATCACCATTAAGTTTTCCATATAGTGTCAAACCGATTATTTGTAGATTCTTTTAACTTTTTCAATGTTGGGGGGAAATAGTCTTTTGCTTTCTGAACTTGTAAAATGGAATTATGGTGAAAGCAAAAGAATTCATTTATACTAGTGTTTGACCTCAAAAGCTTAAAAAGGAAAATAATAAAATAATTAAAATGAAGAAGTAATCTATCATCAAATTAGCAGTCAGACTGAAATCATCACCAACCAATCTCAATATTAAAAAAATAAAGCCTAGAAGAATCAACTTACTAGGTACTTAGAAGTGATATGTTAGCAGAAGTTGCTTCAAGGGTCAAAGGTTATTCTCCCTCACTTTTCTTTGTTTCCTCCTTTGATGTACATGACTAATTGTTAATGTAGATGCAACAAGCAACTCGGCAATCAGCATAACAGAACATGGAAAGCATAGAAAGATTTTCTGGTAAGGAACAAATCTTAGAGGTACAGGAAGTAAAACTTTAAGACATAAGCCAAAATTGTCAACAACACATAAAATAATTTTACTTTCCCCACCTCCATTTTCCCTTTGCACTTCTAGTCATTGTCATATAGAAACTCTCTCCATTTTTCTTCTTAACTGCTGCTTCTGATTACAAAATTTCTGAATACACAAAATATAAAGACAAACCTAGCTCATATCATTGCCAGAAGGTTGGCAGTTATAAAAAATATTTAACAAGGAACAGCACAAAAATAAACAGACCGGTCTGCATAAAACTCTTTTGTATCCACTTATAAAAAATAAAAACATTTTCGTATCCAAAATGTTGTTGTGCTCTTTTAAAGGTTTAGACAGTCGAGTCTTCCTTCATTGCTCTACTCCGTCTAGGACTAGTTTGCAATCCCACAGCAATTTTATGCAGAATGGGGAAGCAAAGATTTATTATATCAGGATTTTTGTGTATTTGTGAGTTTATTTTATAATTATGCTTTTCTTGGGAATCAAGTAGTCCTATTTTGAGAAATTTATTTACTAGGATTTTGATTCACTTTCCTATTGAATTATGTTTGGTTATAAGAGCACATCTAATAAGGTTTCAATCAGACATGGATTATTGAATAAAACTAGTGAGTTTGTTATCTCTTTTCTTTTTTATAAGTTTGTTATCTCCTATCTCTTTGTATCTCACTCTCTCTTCTCTCTTGTTCTCCCTTCTCTTGTGCTAAATCTTCTATCTTTGCCTCATATTTCCCCTAATCTTCTCCTCTTTGCTATTCTGCCCTCTGATTTCTTCTAGTTATCTCCCCTTTCTTCCCGTCTCTCTCTCTTTATTCCTCCTATCTCCACCTCTTCAGTTACAGTTGGTATCCGAGCATATCTACCCTATCTATATCACAATGAATCCTAAATTTTCAGCTGTCCCTATAACATAGTGGATAAATATTCCCAAAACCTTCTAAAGTAGCTATATTATTTAGTTGAGGTAATCCATTCTCCAACCATAACGAGTTATCCGTAACAATAACAGAGAAATCACTCATTAAATACTTTAAACTAGATTTTTGCAGCTATATGCTAAATATTAGAAGCATGCCTCCAATATCTTATGGATTGACTCCACAACAAGAATCAAAGGGTCACTCACTTTCTCAGGCAGCTCAGTGCTTCAACTCACTGAAAAATTAGAATTCAACACCAGTTTGTGATCTTTATTATAAATAAAAGCATGCTGCAATCTTGAATTTGAAATGGGGAGATGAGTAGAGAAGGTTCACTATCTTGACTACTTTCTTACATCTTCTCATAAAAAAAAATTATTTTCATCATCTCGGACTGACCTTTCAGATAACAGCTCTCTGCTTCAAGATAATTCAATTTATATCCTCACACAGTCTTAATTTGTGTTGTGAGTGAAAATAAAGCCTCTGACAGTTAATACATTAAAAAAATCATAGGTGTACTCAAATCTAGATTTTAGGTGTACTCAAATCTAGAATTTGAAGCACATCAGTTTAATCCAGATTCCATGTCTGCAAAACTGTAACAATATACACTTACCTACTAAAGATTTAATATTTTCTTATGAGCATTCAACACTTACGAGATCACTGAGAATTCAAACAAAATTACATATGGCTCCAAAATCATGCAGCAATGTGATATGGCTCCCAAATCATGTAGCAAAATTGCAACTTCAAGGCGCTAAAATGTGATATGGCTCCAAAATCATGCAGCAACAAAATAGTAAAAATAATTGATTAATTAAACGTACTACTTCAATTACATATGGCAATACTCAATAGTTTCCAATCACAGTTACAAGCAATAAGCAACACAAAGCAGACACCATGATAGAGAAAGAGAGCAGAACTCGATCAAACAAAATTTTAAACATTAATCATAATATATAACAGGGGAAAAGGAAAATAGATAAGAAAGCTAAGCAATATCAAATCAAGCGAGAAAAAAATCAAAACCGTAAAAAGACAGATTGAATCATTAGATCTTCTTTTCACCTCCAATTTTCTTCTTAGCTGTTGCTTGTGAATACAAGAAAGTCCCAAATATTGCAATGGCCGATCCAAGCGCATTCAAAGGCCTAACAGGGTTCCTAAAAACCAAAACAGTTGCCACAATCACCACCACCCTCTTCATTGTGTTTCCAACCGAAAATGATAAGGGGCTAATTTCATCAAGTGCCTGGTAAGACGATTGATTATAAAGATGGTAAAATATTCCAGATATCAACACCCATATATAGAATGTGGATGATTTTCCTACAGCCTCAATTGCTTTGTGATACCCTTGAATCCATTGGGATCCTTCAACAAAAACCGCAACCGGAAACAGATAAAGCAATGAAATTATACTGATCCAACCATACAAGTTCAGTCCATTTACTTCCTTGAAACTCTGCAAACTCCTTTTTGAATAAATGTTCCTTAACACAAAGCCCACATTACTAATCAAAGCACCCCACAAGCCTTGGAAATTGAAGGAAACTTCAGTAATTGCAGCTAGAGAGCAACCCATAACAATAGGAATAATCGAGAGCCAGACCTTCAAAGGATATGTATCACCAAGAAACGAAGAGAAAACAACAGAGAAAACAGGTTCTGATGATTTGATAACATGAGTGAAAGACACAGCCACCTTAGAGAATGATACACAAGCAGATATGTGGCCTATAGTGTGGAACAATGCAGGTCCAAGGAGTGCAACAATGAAGGGTTTAGTGATTTTGGGGCATGGTTGCAACTTCAATGACCAGAGAATGAGCATCCAAACAGACCCAGCAAAGAGTTGAAAAGATGCAAGCAGCCAAGGAAATGGGAAGATATTCAATACCTTCTTGTTGTAGATGTTAAAAACAATGTTTTGGAAGTACCAGAGACCAAACACGAGTCCAAGCTGGAGAGTCTTGGGCTTTGAAATAGCTGTTTCCCCTTCTGGGTTTGAGTCAGATGCTGCTGCTTGGGGGATATAGGATCTGGATTTTGAAGAAAACCCAGATGGGCGTTCACGGTTTGAGTTGAAATGAAATGTTTTGGTGGTTGGATTTTGGATTCGGCAAGTGGGTCTCGAAGAGAACCCAAATGGATAGCCATTGATTTTGCCAAAGTTAGAGATTTTGGTGGGTTTGCCCGATGGGTAGTTCAGGTTTTGGGTTCTCTGGAGAAGATTCGGATTGAGAAACGAAGAAGCATTTATGGGGTACTGATAGTTGGGTTTGGAGAAAGTGACAGGAGAGGATGGTATGAGATTAAAAGTAAACATTTGCTGTTGCTTTGGTTTAGAGAGATATTCTGCAAGTGGAAAGCAAGAATATCAGAAGATATGAGGAGGAGATTTTTCAGTGCTTTTGGAGGACCCAAAAAGTCCTACCGTTTGTTAAGAATTTTGAAAGGTTGTTTAGGTTTTGTTCCTTATTTTAAAATTCGAGATTTTATCTCTTTTAAAAGTACTAAGAATCATTGAGAAAGCGCGATAAGATTCTGATTAAAATGAGATAAAATAATAAAAATAATTGAATTTTTATTGTTATAATAATAATAATTATTATAATAATATTTTTAAAGTATATATAGTAGATTTTTATTAGAATCGTAAAAGTTGAGTTGGTTTTTATTCAGTTAGAAAAGGGGGAGTCTTGGGTGATTTGATAAATAAAAAAAATCAAAGTGCTTAATTCATATATTTTACTATAATAAAGGTAAATTTATATTCGATCGAGATTTAGATTGATTCTTTGATTATTAAAAAAAAATTAATAATAATAAAATATGTTTTATCAATTTTATCATTTCATCATGCACTCAAATAATTATTGTGACTATGATTGAAACCAACTTAATTGATTATTAAAATTATAAAAATAATTAATTATTAATAATTTACTTTTTAAAATTAAGATCAAAATAATAATCTTTTTGTTTTGTAATTTTTGTTATGTTTACTATTTAATCAATTAAATGAATAATTTTTTATTAATCATTAAAAAAATTTATTTTTTATATATGCATAAATAAAGTCTAAAAATCGTTAAAAAATATTTTTAAAATTTTAAAATAAAAAATATATAAAATAATTTAAATTAAAATTAAATAAAAAAATAAACAATTAAAATTATGAGAGAGAGTAACTCTAAACAATTTTAATTTCTAATTTTTTTCTCTTGAATTTCATACTGTCTATCATCCTTCATTAACTTTTTTCTAACTCTCACATTTATCTAAAAAACATAATCCTCTCTTTCTCTCTCTCTTTAGTTTTCGTTTAATTAATCATAACTGGGAGCAATTAAAATTACTATTAAAATTTCGAATTTATCTACAACGTTGGTTTTGACCCGGTGTAACAAAAACTTCTCGCATAATAACACCTCAGATGCAGCCACGCGGGGCAGGGCCCAGCTACAAATATTTGAAAAATAAAGTTAAAAAAGAACAAAAATAAAGGTCGTCAGCAAAGATCAGTTAGATCACCAAAGTGCAGATCTTGTGTTGTGTTTCACTTCGCACAGCGAGGAGAGAGAGAGAGAGATTGAAATCGAAAAGGGTAAAATAGAAGAAAACTGGAAAAAAATGGCAGCGAAACAAATGGAAGAGATTCAAAGGAAACTGGCAATGCTAAATTACCCAAGAGCCAACGCTCCTGCTCAGTCGCTTCTCTTCGCCGGAATGGAGCGGTACGCCCTTCTTGAATGGCTTTTTTTCCGGTAATTCAATTCCGTCCTTCTCTCTCTATAACGCTCTCTACATATTATACACGTCTATATTTATATGTTAAGAATATGTGCTTGTACTGGCTTGTTTGGCCGCTAAGATAGTGTGGAAAACAAAGGGAATCGATAATTGTGAGACTATTTAGTTTTTACTGATCCTAATACATTTTAATTGCTTGGTTTTTTTTTATATTTTTTTTTATAAGTTTCGTTTTTCTTTTCAAAGGAATTTTGAATAACATGAACTATAAGAGTAATAATTTTTTGTTCTTCAACGAGTACATAAAAATACTTCCTTTTCTTTTTGGTGCAATATATATTTTTCAATTGATTGGTGTATAGCCCCCCTTTATATTTTAAAAAAAATAATGTATTTTATTCTTAATTTAAATTAGCATTTTGTAGATTATTTAATTGCTGAGGATATGACTATGAACAAATTGATGAGGAAATAAGAGTAGAATAAGAAATGTAAGATTTTTTTTTTATTTTTTATTTTAAATTTAGCTCCAACTGGCTAGAATTGTTTAGCTGTGTTGAAAATTTCATTTTTATTTAAATTTTAATTCCTTTTGTACTATAAATTGAAGGCTATTGGGTGATAAATCACCATTTGCACAGCAAAATTTACAAGGGGATGCTATGGATCGCGATGAAGAGACTGCTCGTATTCAATGTAAGCTTTCTTTTTCATTTTTTATTTTTGGATAAAGGAATAATTTATTCCAAAAAAGTAAAACACTGTAGCAGAGGGTGCTAGAAAAGATTCCGAAGGATTGAAGAAAAGAAAAACAAAGCAGGCTAATGCTCCGACACACGACAATTAATAGCCTGATTAAGATAAAGATATGTGTAATACTCTCTATTTTTCATGGCATATGTGAGTATGTCTGTGGGTAAGATTAGACTACGTTCATCGCATTTACATTTGATGTCATGATACTTGTTGCTAAACTACAGGTGCTTGTGCATAGTCATCCTTGGAGAATGAAATTATGAAAAGAAGTTCATATTAGGAATTTAGGTGATATCTAAGATGTTATATTTCCAACTTGTCTTTATGTATAATTGAACATCTCTTAGCAATTAGCATACTAGTGTTATTGAATTTTGCAAGTGATTTCTTTTCCAGATTTGGCAGAGATCGCAAAGTTTTTGGGTATTACAACTACTATAGATACAGAAGCAATTCAAGTAAGCTGCTCAATTTCTTGTTTAATGTTCACTTGACCTAATTGTGGCTCAGCCTACAGCCGCTACACAACATATTTTTACCATACACTTCCCAGAATCATGTAGACACTCTTAGCTTCTAGTCTCATGCTACATAAGAAACCCTTGAAATGTTGATTATAAATTTGATTGGATGAATCGTGCATGTGAATTATGGTTGGATACTGCCTTGGAGAATTGTGTTGTCATGTGAGTATTTTAAGCTTTAGTAACTGCTGCATCTTTGCGTTTCAGGGACGAGGAAGCTATGAAGATCGAACTGAAATGCTTCGTCTTATTGTTGATCTTGTGGAGGCAAGCCTCTATGCCGATAATCCTGAATGGAGGTTGTGATGATGTTGAGTTTGCATTTGTTAGACAATTTATGTTCATTCCCCATAGACAGTTGCTATTTTCAACATTCATTATTACCATTTTTGTTTTAGATATTACTATTGAATTTTGGTCTGATTTCTCAATATTATTGACATAACGGCTGTTTGCCTATAGTGTTGATGAGCAGGTGGGTAGGGATATTCAACTGATAGATTCTATTGCGGAGAAACAAGCTCTAATTTTCTCTGAGGAATGCAAGTTGTTCCCTGCAGATGTGCAGATTCAATCCATATATCCATTGTAAGAATTCTTTCCTCTTATCACTCTCCATATGGTGATGCAGTGGTTCTATATTTTTTGTTAAGATTCATGAAACTGCGCATTGTAACCATTAGCAAAAATGTCACATTTTTTTAACTTGTCATTTCCTAGAGAAACTAGCATAGCCCTAGGTTCTCTTAGATTGAGGACTGCCTGTTATGCATACATTTCTGCTGACTATTTGGCCCTAATTCCGTTCTGGGTTTCACCAAAGCATACAACTTCTGAAGCAGCTTGGAGAATTTAACTATAACCAATGACGTCAAACATCTGTTTCTGCAACTTGAGGCACTCCACTTTATTGCTCGTGGTTGTAAATCCCACATATGTAATGGCATACGTAAAATTACTGATGACATCTGGAGATCGAATTTTGACAGGAATGGAGTTCCAAAACTTTCAGGAGTAGTTGATTAATATCATCTTCTAATCTTCCATGTTTTTCCCCCTGGTGAATAAAGTCCTCTAGTTGCTTCAGATTAGATGATTATAGGCTCTGAGGCCTGTAGACTGTAGTGGCATCATTTTTACATGATTCTACAACAACACCTCCTTAATGTGGTATATGGTATTTTGGGTGCAAAAAACGGTTTTAAATCTGACTCGGGATGGTAGCACTGACCAAGTTTTGGACTTAATTGTGTGAGTCCTTCGCCTTCAACTATCTTTCGGATGCTGAAATTTACTAGGCGGTTGGTGATTTAACTGAGCACACCAGGTTTTCGGAACATAGATGGTCTTTTGAATCCTTGCAAAACTAAGCATGTCCAATGACCGGACTCAAATTGTCTGATTAGAAGTGTTTTCAAGGTGTTCTGACCACAAAAGTAAGTTGAATGCTGATCTTCTAGCACAGTTCCTGGTGCAATGCTAAAAGTCTCAGCTACCAAGTCTAAGTTTGTGAGCCTGGGTCCTGAGTGGCCAGTTCATGAAAGTAATGCTAATATGTTTAGCACTGTATCTGTATTACTATTAATCCTAGGACTTTGTTGGTGCCAGCACTTAGAAGTGGCTTTCTTTTAGTGATAATATTCTAATATCCAGTAGAACCAGATATAAAACTACTGTATTTTATTGGTAATGGAGTATATATAATTCATTTCCTACTATGGCTTCTACTCTTACATACTTCTCTCTTCTGCTAGTTAAGATGATGATAAGGTGCCTTTTATCAGCTGTTTGGGCTCTTAAATTCTTAGGGTGGTGTTATTGGCACTCCAAAAATTGTTATTGACACTCTCCCTGTTTTTAATAATGAACCTAATTGACCATTAATTAAGCTTATAGGAGTAGTGCCAATAACACCACCCAAATTCTTACATCAAAGTTCACGGTAGAATTTTTGTCCTTGTGTGCCGATCACTATCACATGATTCTTAGCTTCCTATATCAGCTGATGTGGTAACATTATGTTCCTTTAATCAAAGTCGATTTGCAGACCAGATGTTTCTGAGCTAGAGACAAAGCTTGTAGAACAATCCAAGATACTCTTGAATCTTCAACAGAAAGTTGATGACTTGGCAGCAAAGGTTTACTGAAGCTCTCTTTAGCTCTTAGTTAAATATTATTTATTTGAGTTTTTTTTTTCATATTCAGCATCTTCATGTAGTTATGTCTCTGATGTCATGCTTTTAGTTATGTTTTTTATGGCCTTATATCACATTAACATAAAAATAGTGGGTACCCTTCATTTGGTTTGAAGTTTATCCTTCTCCCACAAATTGACTGCATGGGCCTTTAGTTTTTGGGCTTTCTCTTGCCTGAGCATGAGACCTCACCCTTTAACTGTAACGCACATGATTGTTAAGTGCTATGATGAAGATCGAAAAAGTTCAAGCCAGATTCTATCTTACTTTTCCAATAACATGCTGATTATTATTCTTGTTTTAAAGAATTCCTATGTGATATCCGTAATTTCGAAAATTATTCCGTCATTGCGGATTGGCAACACATGCTTGTTCTTTTTTTTTTTGGTATTTGTTTTCCAATAAAACTCATTTTTAAATTTTTTTACTGTGAATGTTCTTCTGGAAGATTACAAATTTTTTTTCCACTATATCTTTGTGTTGCCCTGAAGTCTAGGTTTTAACGAATTACGCTTGTTTTCCTTTCTTTTGTTCAATTTTTGTTTCTCCCTTTTAGCATGCTTACAATCCGGATGAAGAGTATGCAGAAGTGGAGTCTGAACTGCGAGCACATCTGGAATCTTTTCTAGAAACTGCGAGAACATTCAATACAATTTACACAAAGGTTTGCGCTGATCTTTCTTTCATTTGATCTGCTTTGATATATTCTGTTAGCTCAGCTAAAATTTTCAAAACATGATGCTCTTTGTTTATTGCTTAGTCTGGAATGATGCAAAAGAATTCATGTAGTCAACCCCATTTGGTTGGAAATAAGGCTTACTTGATTGAGTTGACAATAAAAGCTTTCCCTGTCATAAATTTTGGTGCTTCTCGTAGATTCTGTGTTCTGTTCCTTGGCTGGATGTCCAACAAGGAAGCTAGTTTCTTAGTTGAAAAAGTTTAAGTCCTACTTAAAACACACTGCAAATCATTACTGAAATAATTGAAATTGTATTGTAGCATGCGTATGTTTGTGATCTCGGATCATGATCCTCTCCATTTGGGAATTGAAATTGAGTCAAGTTTATGGTGAGATTGAATGCCACATCACCAAATGGAGAATATTCAAATTCAAATTTGTCATGATGACATTCGATCTCTTTGTGAATTTGACATCCATTTAAATTCTGAAATGGAGAGGATTGTGGTCCTGTGATCTCAATGATATGCTGCAACTTTAATAACATCATGAAATTTAAGTTCATGCTGTGGAATTTTCACATCAGTCTATGTCCCTGCATTTCTTGAGTGATGGGTTCTTGCTTAATTTTGGAAATGATGCTTTTTGTAGGAAATCCGTCCCTGGACACACATGATGGAGGTACCACAGCTTCATGGGTTTGGCCCAGCGGCCAATCGCTTGTTGGAGGCATACAAGATGCTCTTAAAGGTACCTTGGTGTCGATTCCACTTTAGAAGTACATCTTCCCTGAACTTTTCTGCAGATTCTGAGGCTGGCCCCAGCCCTTTTCACTGTACAGTGACAGTTTGAGCCTATTATTTGCACAACCATGTAGATGATAGAAATGTATTTCTTATGTTACAAATTACAAGTATCATGATATATAATATGTGGACATGTTTGATTATCTTTCAACATTGAAACTGCAATCCCTGTTCTGCCCTGGATGGATTTTGCTTGTCATGCTATGCTAGATTTCTATGCTCTTCCATTTCTACTATGACTTCTAATTGTATTGAGTATTGAATGATTGGATCTCCCTTATCTTGTTAATTTGATCTTTAGTTATTTTTTTATGCTCCTCCAATCCCTCAAACTTATGTTTATCTTATGTAGCATATACAAGTTCTTTTTACTTGCTCACAAGTTTTTTCCTCCTTTCTAACATGTTCAATTAGTTTTGAAGGTTGTTTGGACCTGGTGGAGTGTGATTCGTGTGATGCTTTGGTTCTCTTAAGATGCTTTTTTTGGGTTACTTGAAGCCCTACTGTTATGCTCTTCTTCATGATTATACAAAGTTTATTAAGATAACACAGTTTAGTCCAAATAATTTAAGATAACACATTACCTGCCACCTTCCCCTTCTTCCTATGCATTTTTTTTTTGTAATGTCCATTAGGAACAGATTGTGGCAGCTAATGTTGGTATTATGCTGTCTTATACCATGACCAATTTTACATCATGAACTGATTGAAAGTATTGTTTTTATTTTGTGTGGAACAGCATAATCATGAAGTTGTAACAAGAAATCCCTTTTGTTGTGCTTTTTTGGCAGTTCCTAGGTAATTTGAGGAATCTAAGAGATTCACACGCAGCTCTTTCTGTTGGATCATCTGAAACAATTACTGGCGAGCCCTCATCTGTGACAAGAATTATTTCAGAGTGCGAGTCAGCATTAACATTCTTAAATCGCGATCTTGGGATTCTCTCGGCTTCCATTGCTCGTGAGCAAGGTGAGCAGACAACTTTATAGTGAATTTGTAACAAAATAGTAAAGTTATCAACACAGTCGTCTTTTTGGAGGACATACTGAAAATTCAACATTTAAATGTTAATCTTAACTAAGGGGTTTGAAACTCTGGGTTGAAGCTTAACTGAAGTTAACGTAAGGCATTCATGCATTACAAGATGCATGACTTGTGTCTTAATCTGAGCAAGCTAATTTTCATCTACTTATCGTTACGTCATTGGATGACAGTCTTGACCAAGTACTTGAATGGCACTACTGCTCTTATAAAAGCAGTGTAGAGAACTCATCAAAGTGATTTAAATAGTTTGTTTGTGGTGAGGTCTATCTACTGATAGGTTTTGTCCCCTTTTCCATTGGACTGATAAGGTGGCAACTTGAATTAAATTTTGAGGGAACGGATGTATGAGCATTCAATCATTTTCTTTACCAACCAATTATTATTATTCTTGTTTGTCTTGTTTCCTTGTGTGTTTTTTAGCCATGCAATCTCATATACCAAATTTAATGGATGGAGTAAATTTTATAAGTTCCGTTTAGTGTTGATTATGCAGTTTAATGCGTTCTATTAAACTTTCCATGGTGTGAGAGAGTGAAATTTGATCTCGAATGTGTTTTCATCCGTTGAAGGAAACTCTTGTTTAGACTTATTCATAGGATTTTCTTGGATTCAAAGCACTCTTTACCTTCACATGGAGAGAGGGTAGGGAGTTTTCTTTACTCTCTTTATCTGATGTTAAGTATTTTTGATTCAAAGAAATAGTGTACAAGGTATAGGCAAGCAAATCTCCGGTTGAAGTGGAAATTTATGAAAAGTTGAAAGCATTTGACTGAATGTGGTGATTAAGAAAGATTTTTTTGATTTATAAATTCAGTTGGGTTCAGTAGGCTAGATAACATTTTTCTTTCAGTAATTTTTTTTTTGATACCCCTTTTTTTTCTTACACGTGCCGGAATACTATTGGATTACCAAAGTTTTAAATATTTAGGGTTTGTTTATTTCACGAATAGTATTAATATAGAATTAAAGTTAGTTTAGAATGAGACAAAAATTAAAGGTGGACTAAACTGATAATATAACCATGTCATTGTTTGATATATCTCACCTGAATCGTTTGATAAGATTAATACTGATATTGAAGTAGGATAATAAGTGAGATGACAAATAATCCTTTAATCTTAATCATTCGATTCAGTTTTATATTACAATTTAATAGTTAATCTGTGACTGAATATTTTAGCTGTTGATCAGATCTGTCTACATATATCCAGGCTGATGATCAAGATCTGCTATTTAGATTTATCAAGGCATGTTTAGAATAATAATAATTATTATTATTCTTATTAATTATAATTATAATTATTATAATAATAGAAAGTAAGGGTATAATTGTTCAAAGAAGTTAATCTCACCAAATCACTAATCCCATCAAATCTGTCCCATGAGAGAGATTGGGATAGATTTTATAAGATTAGAGTTTGGTGAGATTAACTTAATCTCGCTTTAATTGTCAACCAAACATGAGATTAGAGAGTAAGATGAGATTTAATTAGTCAAATTCCACCAAATCCCTGTACAATACCATGAACCAAACAAACTTTACTTTCACAAAAATATTACCCCTTTCACAAATGGATCCGCTACTTGTGGGAGAGGTCCATTAAAACCATCCAAAATAATTAAAGCCCCGAATCCAAGCTCCAAGTCTCTATTTTTGTGTCCCATCCGCTTGACCCAAAGTTAAAAGTCATTTTGATAAGCAATACATAGGGTGGCAGTGGGTTGTACCGTACCGGCCCACGACCCACACAAAGCAGTCCATCGTATCATCGTGCTATGTCGTGCTTAACTCTTTTTCGTGTTGTACTGTGCCGTGTTTTTAAAAATCTCGATCTGGCACGGTCCAAGGCCTGCATGGTTATTGGGCAGTGCCAATCCATAGGTCTCATAAATATATATTGAAGTTTTGCATTTTTTGTTGAAAGTAGTAAAAAAAAATTATAAATATTGAATTGAATACTTATAATTGTATAGAAAAATAATCATCTTATTGATGAAGTTAAATATTACAAATAACATTAAACAAAAACATAAGAATAAACAATTAATTTAAAAATTACAACTTAAAAAAATCTTCCAATTAAATAACTTACAAAAACAACATGTAGAATAAATAAAGAAGATGAAATGACTTACAAATGAATGAAATATATAAAAAAAACCCTTAAAAATTTAAAAATTAGAAAGACATAAAATTTTATTAATAATTAAAAAAGTAATTTTTATAACCTTCCGACCTTTAAATAAAAAAACAAACTTATCCAATTCATAGACAAATAACTTTAGAAATTGAATAATGAACTACCTAACCAAGTTATGCATCTAATTTTCATTCGATGGATTAAAAAGAAGAATATTATACGATTTCCTCCCAGTGTTTTAGTTCATTGTATCAAATGCTATTACGTTAAAATTAATCAATTATAACTTCAATATTTAAATTAAAAATTCACAAATGATTCTTTTTATATTTAAATATTTGTTTAGGTTTGATTTAATTTATATTAATGTGTGATTTTATGTGAATTTGTTTCTTTTATGAATTAGTAGATCACGTGCCATTGTATTAAGAATGGGGTAATAATTTTCAGTTTTTTTCACCATCATAAAATATTAAATTTATCATCATCTAATTTTTTTTTGACTCATATTCTAGAAGCATAAAATTTTATATAATTTTGAATTTATTAGATATTATGGCCGTGCCTCGTGCCGTGTCGGGCTGAGCCGTGCTGGGTCCAGTATGGCACGAGGAATAGTATTGTGCCAAACACGACACAGTATGTGAGAGTTTGGGCCGTGCCAATTTGTTTTGGGTCATGCTGGCCCGCGGGCCGACTCGACCCATTGCCACCCTTAACAAAACACCTGGAAAAACCCATTCATAGAACCTTGGCCCTCACTAAAATTATAGAACTCAAACCTAAGCGTGGATCAAGGTAACCCTTTTATGTCTCGAGCACGGGTTAAGACAACCCTTTACTGCCTTGATAACGGGACGATGCAATCCTTAAATGTCTTGATACGAAGCGAAGACTAACGCTTGGTGATCCTAAAGTGAAGAAAACTAACACTTGGTGAACCTAACACCAAGTGAGGAAGAAAAACACTTTGTAGAAAACCAAGCCGTGATGTCACACACGAAGACCTCAATGATGTTGAAGACGATGAGAACCAATCGAAATATCGATGGCCACAGAGAGACGATTGACGCAGAGTGCGTTGATTGTGAAATTTGTGTTTTGAACATCACTTAGAATAAATTAATTGAACAAGTGATTTTTTTAAAAAAAAATTGCAGCTATCTGCGGTGAAATTTCTATAGCTAATGCTAATGGAAATTCGTCGAAGATAAGTCTTGTTTCACTATCCACGATAGAAATAAATTGTTGCAGATAGTGTCTATATGTGACGTATAAAGTATAAAGTAGGTATAAAGGCCGTCACATCTACTATATGTGACGTATAAAGTAGGTATCTATGACGGAATTTTTGTCTTAAAAAATATTATTTTATTTAAAATTAATTTATTATTTTTTTGCAATGACGTTCAAAACATCAACGACAAAATTTTCATTGCTAATTTCATCACAGATATAATTTTATACGATGAGATATTTTTTTGTTGCAAATAATATTATCAGTGCGGACATCTGCTGTTAATAATTTTCAACAGAATGGAGAACTTTCAGAGATGTAAATATTCATCATTGATTGTCCAGAACGTTTAAAATGTTTTTCATATCACATCATAAAAAACTTCATTACATAACCATTTGAAAGAAACTTACAACTATAAGATTTGAATCTTTTTCCACACGGCGAGCAAGGAGCTGTATGTGTATATGTATGTACAAGTCCTTGATAAGAACTCATTAGTCAGTACTAGTAATTTTTTTTTTTGCTTTTCAAATTCCTTGTATTTTGACAGGTTCATGCATAAATAAAGCCGTTATTGTACGCACCAAATCGCCATCCTTTGAAAAATTAGAGATTAATTATAGAATTAATGGCCTTTGTTTGAAATTATAATTTCCATGTTCTTATTATATTCCTTCGGATGAATAAAAATGAACTCCTCTAAAAAGAAAAAAAAAAAACCAAATGGAAAATTATATTTTCACACCAGAAAAAGTATATCTACCAGAATCCCGATTTTATGGAATCGGTTCTGTATGAGTTGCCATGAAACTAAAAAAAATCCATTGATATTCATGAGAAAATTGAATAATAATTATACCATATTATTACTGGATTTTTTCGATTTCGTAATAACTTTCAAAAACCCAATCACTGGGATTTTGTGGTATCATAACTACTATATTACTGGTAAAATTTTTGAGGCCAAAAGTCAATTGACTAGAAGCCTCTTATTAAAATATCTTTTGACTTTATTTGACACTAATAATCAGCTAATCACTGAAATTAAGCTAATAATGTATCCCAAAAAAATTGGTAAATCTTTAGGGTCAATGACCATAAGATCTTCTGCCTTTACACCAATGCAAAAATCAAGCAACGAAATTCTCAGAATTGAAAAAAAAAAATAGGAAAAGAAAATTTTATAATTGAAGAATCTATGCAAGAAAGGAAACAAAACATTAATTTTTTGAAAATTATAATTCCGGCCTTTCAATTTAGTCCACTGAATCTTGCCCCTCAAAAATCATAATTTTGGCTAATTATTAATTATCTTTTGCATAATCACATCATTAATCTCTCCAACTTTATTCTCTGTATCTTTAAATTTCTAGATGATCATCACTGTCTTCCTGCACAATATATAACACCCCAAACTTGCTCTCTTTTTCATCATCATCATCAACAATTCTTAGCCAAAATGGCAAAAGCTTTCTCATTTTCTTTTGCAGTCACTCTCGTTCTTGCTTCTCTCTCCCTCCTTGATGCTCAAAGAGGTGGTTTTACTGTCGATTTAATCCACCGTGACTCGCTAAAATCACCCTTTTACAAGCCAGAAACAACCCCCTATGAGCGTTTGACCAACGCTTTACGACGTTCAATTACTCGTGTCTCTCACTTTAATCCAAACTTCATCTCCCCAAATGCAGCTCAGTCCGATGTTATTAGCAACAATGGGGAATACCTCATGAATATTTCACTGGGCACGCCTCCTGTTGAAATTCATGGCATAGCTGATACAGGTAGTGATCTTGTTTGGACACAATGCAAACCCTGCAGTGATTGTTACAAGCAAGATGCTCCACTGTTTGACCCTATTTCTTCCTCCACTTATAAAGACCTTTCTTGCTCTTCAAGGCAATGCCAAAATACTCCACAGGTCAGTTGTGGCGGAGACGAAACTTGCTTGTATACAATGTCTTACGGAGATAAGTCCTTCACTAATGGAAATCTGGCCGTTGATACACTCACTTTAGGCTCGACAAATGACCGACCGGTCGTGCTTCCCAAGACTGTTATTGGCTGTGGACATCACAATGATGGAACTTTCAATGAGAGAGGGTCTGGCATTGTTGGTCTCGGCGGCGGTCCACTTTCCCTTATTTCTCAACTGGGTACTTCAATTGATGGGAAATTCTCTTACTGTTTGGTTCCTATGACTTCTGATTTAAAACAAACAAGCAAGATTAATTTCGGTACTAATGGCGTGGTTTCAGGCTCTGGGGTTGTTTCTACTCCCATAGTTAAAAAAGACCCAGATACCTTCTACTACCTTACTCTTGAAGGAGTAAGTATTAATGACAAGAGAGTTGATTTCACATCTCGAATCGGCAGCGCGGTGGAAGGAAACATTATCATTGATTCTGGTACTACATTGACACTCTTGCCTGCAACCTATTACTCAGATCTTGAGTCAGCAGTGGCAGAGGCAATTGACGCAGAACGTGCTGATGATCCTTCACAGACGTTAAGCCTTTGCTATAGTGTTTCTTCTTCTTCTTCGTCTGATATTAAATTTCCGATTCTCACTGCTCATTTTACTGGTGCTGATGTGAAGTTGAGCCCTTTGAATACCTTCGTTCAGATTAGTGAAGGTGTTGTGTGTTTCGCATTCGGAGGCATGAGTAACAGTTTCGGAATCTTTGGGAACTTGGCTCAGATGAATTATTTGGTTGGTTATGATTCTGAAGCACAGACTGTCTCTTTTAAGCCAACTGATTGCACCAAGACGTGAATTTCTAAGTGATGCATGGGTGTGTGGATTTTTAGGGTTTATGTGAACTATTGCTAGTTAATATTTGTGTTTTGAGATATGAATTGTGTTTTGGCTTTTTTTCTTCTTCTACTTAATGTATGGTAACTTATAATAATATCAATAATTAAAGTAAGATATTCAATTTGATTTTTCAATATAATTATTATTATATATTCTCTTTATAAGTTTTCATGACACATAAATCTCTTTTCAATCACACTCTTTTTTAATCTCTCTAACTATTTACCCTCTTAAATTTTACAAAATTTTTCTTCTTCCGCTATAATTCTTTTTTTTCTCTATTTTGTTTTTCTCCATTTTGTCTTCAATTTTTGTTAACGTTATATATGAATTCAAATTCTATGCGATAGTACATACAAAGGATCTAACTTTTGAAAGTCTTTTTAAAATTTACTTTTTTCAGTTAGTATTTCTAAATAAATTGATTAAAAAGAGTCATTAACTTTGCAGTCTTGAGAATTATTAATGTTTAAGGTGAAACACATATTCCGTCAATTGATTATCCATTGTTATGTAAAAATGAAGAAAAAAGTAAATTCAAGAAGAAAAGTTTAGTTACAAAAATAAAAAAGGTAAAGAGTTAGAGGTGAATGACTAATTAATGGTCCATTTGGGGAAAAAGTTACTGAACATGATCTTTTCTCATAATAAAAAAACTTTGTATTTTGAAAACTTTTAAAAAGAATATATGATAGTAATTGTATTTCAAAAGTCAAATTGAGTATTTAACTTTAATTAAAGGTATTATTGTACGTTTAAAAAATAAAAAAAAATAAAATGTCAATAACCATTTGTAAAGTGTCAATATCACTACCCATTCATTAATACTTGGATGTTTCATATGCAAATGCTTAACTATAAATTTTGAATTGGTAGGTAAGTATTGAATTTTGGGTACAATTTGAAATTGCTGGAATGGAAGAAGAACAAGAGAAGAAGATGACTTTATGGTGAACTTTTGGGGGGCTTTTAGTGAATTTAAATTCAGATTTGTGGTCGACTAATTATGTGTGCATTTGTGGTTGTCGCTTGAAAAATAGTTTGATTTTCAATAAAAGATTGTTTTCTTTTTGTTCACTGATTAATTTACGATTAATTATGTCTCACATTCGTTAGACATTTGTTTGATGAACTTTCATTAGGAAGTCCACATATTGAAATATTGCATCCATGGTGTATTCTATTTGTTTTGCTCATGATCTTTTAATTCTTAAATTTCTTATTCACAATGTTGGAATATTCATATGTGAGTTATCTCATATCGAAAAGAAATAAAAAAATATAAGAATATGTTATATACATGGTTTGTGCCCAAAACTCGTGAGTTTAAGCTTTTGACTCATATCGGTGTCCATTCATATATATCAAACCCGTGTTCGTGTGATCTCTCACCGTGTGAGGATTCCTATGGTTAAAGTTTGGGTCCAAAACTCATCAGTTTAAACTTTTGAATTATATCATGTACTTCAAACCCGTGTTCGTGTAATGACCCGCCATGTGAATTACCTTAACACAATTTTATATGCCATTAATCATTTTTTTTTGTTTATAGTTGGTGCTTTTATTCTTTTTTTCCCCTTTAAATCAAACGATAATTCAAATCAAAATCAGAACATTGTTCTCATATGTGAAAGAGATGCAACCAACGAGTTAAACGCATGCCGACCCATAATCCTACCAAATAAACGTTAGTATTTAAGTAAATGTCAGTAATAGGTCAAGTTTTTCTGGGTGTAAGTCATATTCTAACTTGTTTAAACCCGTGTTTTTAGAGGCGAAGGTGTTGAGCGAAGCGTTTTGCCTCGAGACATTGGGGCGTAAGTCTTTTGGGGTGTTTCGAAATTTTAATAAAATAATATTAATTAATTAATTAGAATAATAAAATAAAAATAATTTAAATTAATTAATTAATTAATTTTCATCAAGTTAATACTTTACTAACTTTCTATAGTGTGATAATTATAATTTTATAAACATTAATATATATAAATTATATGAAGTATAACTTATATTTCTATATTGTTGTAATTTGTAAGTGCTTAATTAAATAGTTTGTAATTATTATTAAACTAGATAACATGTATTATATATTTATGAAATGTAATAATGTCACAACAAGAACACTAGCTTAGTGGTTAAGATCTATGACACTTATTAGGTCATGGGTTTTGAGCCATTGATGTGCATTTTTTTCCTAAATTTTGAACTTTTTAAAAAAATTTCACGGGGCGTATGCCCCAAGGCAAAAGGCGTGCGCCCGACGGAAGTTTCACGGGGTGAACACCCCGAGCGCCAGGGCATACACCCCAAGGCAAAAGGTGAGCGCCTATCGACAGAAACACCCAACCTTTCACGCCTTAAGGCGTTTTCAAAACGCCTCGCCTCTAGGCGGGCCCGGAGACCGCCTTTTACAACATTGGTTTAAACGTGTTTGATACAAATAATTTTAATACCCCATGGATTCAAGTAAGGTTTGAGCTTGACCTCTCGGGTACTTGCATTTCCCGATCTCATATATATATTATTTTTTTAAAAGGGCAAAAAATCGGTTTTTTATCGAATTTGAGTTTGTTCCTTTCTTTAATCTATACCTGTATGTATTTAATCGGGCGGATTTGATTAATAACAAATATTAGATTTAAAGTTTAACGGATACAAGATTGGTTTTTAAGAGTTAAAATTTAAACAAATGCGATTAAATAATTTATTATTCGGGTTCGATTTATGGATAAGATAAAATTCGCAAGTAGTATATACGTTCTCATCCCTATATAAAACCATTAAAAAGCATGAGAAAAATTAACTTAAAGTTAACATACACCTAAACGCATAGTTAAATTTTAATATTACAAGGGTTTGATATGCTAAACTATTTTAGAGCTTGCATGTATTCGTCTTATCTTAAGCCAAACTTTGAGCTGTTTATGAAAACAGTAACCTTTTGTAGTTTACGTGAATGTACATAGAAATTTGTTTATTCTTCAATCTCCAAAGCTTTATCATCTGTCTCAAAGTCCATAGAACTACACAAAATCCATGCACCGATAATCACTTTAGGACTTGACCAATCTGTGTACTTCTCAGGCAAGCTGATAAGCAAATATGCCCAACTCTAAGATTCAAGTTCTACTCTCTCAATTTTTTACCGAGTTTCACCAACACCTAATGTCTATCTGTGGAATTCAATCATTAGAGCACTTGCCCACCATGGATTGTTCTCTAGAGCACTTGAATTTTACTCCAAAATGCGAAAAATGGAGCTCTTGCTTGATAGATACACATTTCCTTCGGTGATTAGCACATGCATTGGATCGCTTGATTTTGAGATGGGTAAGATTGTGCATCAACATATTTCGGAGATGTGTTTAGGATCAGATTTGTATATTGGTAATGTTCTAGTTGATATATGAATGATTCAAGACCTGTTAATTACACGAATTATAAACAGAAGAAAATGAGACAAGATTTACCTAAGTTCACTCAAGAATAGGGCTACATCCTGCCAGAAGTTTCTTATTATCAACCTCACAAATCTTTCTGTTACAATGTATGCTTAGTACATAAAGAGTATTTATATGCAACTTAAGACGTCCTAATTAGGGTCTAATTAGGTTTCTGTTTTGCTACAGAACTATGGCTCTTCATGGGCCAAAGCCCAAACCGCTAAGCAAAAAACTAGGCTCAACTCATGTACATAAAGCGGGACCTCCGTGTTCGTCCGGGGTTCTACAGATCTGGTCCCGTGAAGTATGCACCAACTCTAACAATATCCCACTTGGTAAATACTTCACACACATGGAAAACTTCCCAAGACTCTGTTTTTTCAAGCCCACCTCAGTCATACACCACTCAAACTTTGCTAGACTAATTGCTTTAGTCAAGAAATCTGCATTGTTCATTGTTGTATCGACTTTCTCCAAGATTATCACATTTTCTTCAATCTTTTCCTGGATGAAGTGATATTGGATATCAATGTGCTTCGTCCATGAAAGAAATGCAGGATTCTTTGCTAAGAAGATAGCATATTGATTGTCACATTTCACCTTCATTGCTTTTTGTTTAAACCTAAGCTCAACACATAACCTTTGAAGCCAAACCGCTTCCTTTCCAGCATGAGTTATTGCCATATACTCTGTTTCTGTAAATGAAAGGGCAACAACACTTTGCCTTTTTCTCATACAACTTACCTCCCCACCAAGCATATTGAACACATACCCGCTTGTAGACCTCTTGCTATCAACGTCTCCTCCCCAGTCAGCATCAACTGATCCTACAATATCAAGATTCTTCTTACCTCCCATACCTCCATAACATAATGCAAACTCTGACGTGCCACGAAGATATCTAAGAATTCTCTTGATTGCAGTTCAATACTCATTCCCAGGATTAGAAATATATACACTCAATACTCCCACTGCTTGGGCAATATCTGATCTCGTACACACCATGGCATACATCAAGCTTCCAACCGCACTAGCATAAGGTACGTGCGCCATATCTTCAGATTCTTCCTCTGTCTTCAGACATTGTTCCGCAGATAACTTGGTTCCCAAAGGCATGGGAGTCCCTACCAGTTTGCTGTCAGACATGTTGAATTTCTTCAACACTTCTTCAATATACTTTTTCTGACTTAGCCATAGTTTTCAATTTTCACAATCCCTCTTTATCTGCATACCCAAGATAAAGTTTGCTGGTCCTAGGTCTTTCATGTCAAACTACCTTGCCAACAATGCCTTCACAGTGCTAATCATCTTCTTGTTATTTCCAATCAACAACATATCATCCACATACAAGGTTAAAATGAAAAAATCAACCGTTAACCTTTTCACGTAAACGCAGTGATCAGCATAGCTGCGATTGAAACCAAGCTGAATGGCATATGTATCAAAATTTTGGTACCACATCCGTGGTGAATGCTTTAGCCCGTACATAGATTTCTTCAATTTAAAAACCAACTTTTCCTTGCCTTTGCTCACAAAGGCTTTGGGCTGTTTCATGTAAATTTCCTTCTCTAAGTCCCCATGAAGGAAAGTTGTCTTCACATCCAATTGCTCAACCTTGATAGATGCTTAAATATTCATATTTAAGCCCCCTTATTTACATTTATTAGGTCCTTAGTTATGTTAATTTAGTTCATTTTACTTCATTTGTGTGTTTCACATGTGTTTTATAGGTCTTGGTAGAAAAGAAGCAGTTTTGGCACTTAAAGGAAGAAGCCTGGAAATCCTGGAGCAGTCTCTGGTCAAGCTGCGATCGATCGCACCATGCAATGCGATCGAGCGCACATTGCGATCGTGCGCACACAAGAAAGATCGAGCGCACATGTACGGGTGTGAACAGTAAACTGCAGAACCCTATTTTGGAAATAAAAGAGTTTTTACGGTTTAGAAAGTTTAGAGTTTTCTGCACCTTCTAGGACTACTAAAGCCCTATAAATACACCTGTAAAGCACACACAAATCACCACCTCTTAGAGGTCACTTTTATCTTTTGCTTAGCTCGGAGTTTTAGGCTTTGGAGAGGATTGACAACCCGTCTCCCTAGTATTCTTCGGGTTTTATATTTCATGCTTAGTTTATATATGATGTTTATTTTAGACAGCATGTGTAACTAACTTTCTTATAGGGCTTGATTGAAGCCCTAGTTATGCTTTCTCATATATTTATTCATTGATAAATCTTTGCCAATAGCCTTTATTATGTTGCTTAACTTGATTAATGCCTGTGCTTATGTAAATTCCTCATATGTATGTGTATGGCCAGCGTATGCATGTGGTATGGACCTGTTAGTTAGATCAATTTGGATGACCGAGTCCTCGGTCTAACATTAGTAACAAAAGATGTCCACACCGGATTCTTGGATTAATCAACATGGGAAACTGGGAGTAGATACCATGCCCTAGGTCTCATGTGGTTGTCGATTTCCATAGTACTTATGCTTTCTTAAGGAACAACTCAAGCAGATACCATGCTGAATCCCTTAAGGAAGAAAAGAGTTAGAGTAGATACCATGCCTAACTTGTTACTTAGGGAAATCAATAGCTTAAGGAGTAGATACCATGCCCTTAGGTTGGCGACCATTAGGTATGTATGATAAGGCTAGTGCACTGATACATTATTACATTTGGGAAAGTATGACTAGTGGTGGATATCAAAGCCCTATGTCTTTATTATTATCACTCACATTCAACAGTTGTTTTATTTCTTTTTACTTTCAAGAAACTAATTCTAAAAACTGAACTTTACCAATCCCTGTGGAGATGATCTTGCTTTCGCACACTACACTATACTGTTGACCTTGTGCACTTGCAAGTAAAACGAGTTCCATTATCTACTTATTTATTTAAGTATATTTTCGCACAACAAGTTTTTGGCGCCGTTGCCAGGGATTGTGCTAAAGTTTCTTTTAGAATTAATTTCGTTTAATCATTATTATTATTATTTTATTTACCATCTTTATTTTTATTTTTCATCAAACCCTAATCGATTTCTTTTTTGTTTCAGGTACATCAAATCCTAAATCACACTTTCTGTGATACTTGTGATCGATCGCAGCCTTCTGTGCGATCGAGCGTAATTAGGGCAGAAAGTTACCCGAGCAGCAGAGTGAATTGCTGCACTGAAGCTGGTTTGACCTGATTTATGTACGGACTCCGATCTCGACATCCAACATTCTTTCCCCTTGATCTCGAGCTTGAACGGACCATCCAACAAAGGCTTAGGGACAACTTCAAGGAGAACGAAGAAGAAGTTGAGAACGAAACACCAATGGTGGAACAGCTCGAAATCCAGCAACCACCTGCACGAGTACCGATGAAGCACTCCTTCATCCCACGGAACATTGATCAACCATCATGCATTGCATATTAACCTGAGGCGGCGGGAAACTATTACATATCTACATAAATATTGAATGCTTTGACTCATTTTAGGGGAACTCCTAATGAAGATCCACACTTGCACCTCTGAGAATTTTTTGATCTTTGCAAGTTCCAGCACATACAAGGCCTAGACCAAGAAGGAATAAGGTTAATTCTGTTCCCTTTTTCCTTGAAAGATAATGCTAAATTATGTTATAATTCTTTGCCTGCAGTTTCCATCCACACTTGGGATGAGTTGGCAAGCAAGTTCCTGAGGAAATTTTTCCCAGCCCAAAAGACGAGGCAAATGAGGAAGAAGATCCAGTCCTTCCAACAAAAAGATGGAGATCTCTTCTTCGAAGCATGGTGACACTTCAATGAGCTGCTACTCAAATGCCCACACCACAACCTGCCTCAAGATAAATTGGTACAAGCCTTTTATGAAGGTTTGAATGACACTAACAAAAGTATTGTTGATTCAGGTTGTGGAGGAGTGTTGATGGAGAAAAGCAGCGAAGAAGTGATGGAACTCTTCGAAACCCTCAGTGAACACACTCAACAGTTATCCTCTAGAGGTAGACAAGGAGTTAAGAGCAGAGGTATGTATAAGGTTACTCTGAATAGTGGACCCTCTGCCCAAATAGCTGCTTTGGAGAGGAAGCTAGATACGAGGTTAGATATGATTGTAAAAGCCATGACTACTCAAAATGCCTCATCCAGCCTACCATCCACCCCACTCCAGGTATGTGCAATATGTTCCCAATACGATCATAATACTGACACTTGTCTGTTTTACTCATCTGTAGATCCGGAACAAGCCAATTAAGTGGGGCATAATAACTATCCACCGAAGAACAACCCATATGCCAACACTTACAATCCTGGATGGCGAAACCACCCGAATTTCTCATGGAACAACAATCAGAACTATCAAAGACAGCAACGAAACCCCCAGCCCACTGCTCATGCTATTCCTGAACCAAAGAAGAACGACCTCGAAAGTCTTGTGAGACAACTGGCCACTCAGCAGCAGCAATTAATGAAGTCACAAGAACAGTTCATGACTCAGCAAAAATAGACCACTACAGCACATGAACAAGCAATTCAAAGACTAGAAGTACAAATGGGACAACTAGCTAAAGAGCTCAGTGGTAGAAAGCAAGGAGAGCTCCCAGCTCAAACACTACCTAACCCTGGGGGGCATCAACAACTAAAAGCTGTCACAACTTTGAGAAATGGCAAAGTAATAGGGTCCGATGAGTCTGCAACAGCATCCAAAGAAACCCCATCGGCATCAAGGGTAAGTGAGACGGAGAAGGTGAATGCACCACCCTTCCCGCAAAGGTTAGTAAAACAAAAGAAAGACAACAAACTAATTAATATTTTTGAAACCTTACGGAAAGTAGAGATTAATATTCCTTTGTTAGATGCCATTAAACAAATTCCTGCCTATGCTAAGTTCCTAAAAGATTGTTACACTCATAAAAAAAAATTTCAAGAACATGAGACTGTAGCATTAATGGAAGAAGTAAGTGTTGTCCTACTAAGAAAACTCCCACCAAAACTGAAAGATCCGAGTAGTTTTACTATTCCCTATAGAATAGGTGATCAACTATTTGACAAAGCATTACTAGACTTAGGAGCGGGGGTAAACTTACTACCTTACACGGTATTCGAAACCCTAGGTTTGGGGGAGATACACCTGACTGCTATTACCTTACAATTAGTAGATAGGAGTATTAAAAGACCTAGGGGTATTCTTGAGGACGTCTTAGTAAAAGTTGGTGAGTTCATCTTACTTGCTGATTTCATTGTATTAGACATGGAGGAATGCCCTATGCTATTGCCTTTGCCTATCATATTAGGGAGACCCTTCATGAGAACTGCCGACACTAAGATTTGTGTGAAGAAGGGTATAGTGAGTATGAAAATCAATTGTGAGAAAATAGAGTTTAAAATATTTGATGCAATGAAACTTTCTCAAGATGACTTGGAATGCTTTAATGTTTGTATGATATAAAACTTTGTTGAGCAAGCTTTTCAGGTCCAACAACTTGATCCATTGGAGACCACCATCACCCATAGCATCACGGAGGTGGATATTGAGCAAGAATATGAAGATGTTAATAGTGACATCATCACAGCTATGCACCTCCTTGAGACCTCTCCAAAATACTCCGGTAAGTATCCTCCTCCATTTGAATCTCTCATACCCACTAATACTACTCTTCTTCCATCCATTGTCCAGGCACCAACATTGGAACTAAAGCAGCTACCCGAGCATTTAACATATGCCTACTTGGGAGAAAAGAAGACGTTACCTGTGATTGTAGCTGTTAACTTAAGTAGTAGAAAAAAAAGAAAGCTGTTAAGAGTTCTTAGGGAGCATAGATCTGCCATTGGATGGACTATTGCTGACATTAAGGGGATAAGTCCAGCAAAATGCATGCATAGTATTTACCTTGAAGAAGAAGCAAGGCCCACTCGAGATGCTCAAAGAAGACTTAACCCACACATGAAAGAGGTAGTAAAAGCTGAGGTATTGAAGTTACTAGATGTTGGCATCATCTACCCTATATCGGATAGCAAATGGGTGAGTCCGGTCCAAGTTATTCCTAAGAAGAGTGGGGTTACCGTTGTAAAAAATGAAAATGAGGAGCTCATACCTACGAGAAAAAAAACGGGTTGGAGAGTATGCATTGATTACCGAAAATTGAAAAAAGTAACTAGAAAAGATCATTTTCCCCTGCCATTCATTGATCAAATGCTAGAGAGGTTAGCCAGTCACAGTTATTACTGCTTCTTGGATGGGTATAGTGGATACAATCAAATTGCTGAAGCACCTGAGGATCAAGAAAAGACTACCTCCACATGTAGTTTCGGTACATTTGCTTATAGAAGAATGTCATTTGGTTTATGCAACACACCAGCCACTTTTCAAAGATGTATGATGAGCATTTTTTTCGATATGGTACAGAAATACATGGAGGTGTTCATGGATGATTTTAGTGTCTTTGGTTCTAATTTCGGTGAGTGCCTAAATCATTTAGAAAATGTCCTAAAGAGATGTGAAGAGAGTAATTTAGTGCCAAATTGGGAGAAATGTCACTTCATGGTTCAACAAGGTATTGTGTTGGGGCACTCCATCTCAAACAGAGGTAATCAAGGTAGACAAGGCTAAGATAGACATCATTTCAAAGCTACCTCCCCCTCTCACAGTCAAAGGTATTAGAAGTTTCCTTGGATATGCCGGTTTCTATAGAAGATTCATCAAGGACTTCTCCAAAATCTCAAGACCTCTTTGTGCATTATTGGCTAAAGATACCAAGTTTGAATGGAATGATGATTACATGCAAGCTTTCAACACCTCGAAGAATGTTCTCACCTCTACCCCAATAATGATGACACCAGATTGGAATCTCCCTTTTGAATTAATGTGTGATGCTAGTGACTTCGCCTTGGGAGCTGTCTTAGGTCAAAGAATCAATAAGGTACCTCATGCTATTTACTATGCTTCTAGAACTTTAAATGATGCTCAGCTTAACTATTCTACTACTGAAAAAGAATTGTTAGCTTTTATTTTTGCTTTAGAGAAGTTTAGATCATATCTTATTGGTTCTAAAGTTATAGTATTCACTGACTATGCTGCTTTGAAATATTTGTTTTCTAAGAAAGATGCGAAGCCTAGGCTAATCAGATGGGTACTCCTACTACAAGAATTCGATTTAGAAATCAAAGACAAGAAAGACAATGAGAATGTCATTGCGGATCATTTGTCAAGGCTTCCCTATGAGAATGATGATAAAGAGTTGCCTTTGAATGAGAACTTCCCTGATGAACAACTATTCGCATTAGAGTTAAAACTTCCTTGGTATGTTGATATAGTGAATTATCTAACTGTTAAAGTTTTTCCCCCAGGCATGACCACTCAAGAAAAGAAACGGCTAAAATCTCTATCAAGACACTACTATTGAGATGATCCTTACCTCTTCAAGGTCTGCCTCGATCAAATCGTCAGACGATGTATCCTAGAAGAGGAGCACTCAAGCTTATTGCAACACTGCCACTAGTTTGCTTGTGGAGGACATTTTGGGGCAAAACGAACAGCTCTTAAGGTACTACAATCTAGTTTTTATTGGCTTAATCTGTTTAAAGATGCTTTCTTCTTTTGCAGCTCATGTGATAGATGCCAGTGGACAGGTAACATCTCTTCCCGAAATCAGATGCCCTTACAGAATATTCATGTAGTTGAACTTTTTGATGTATTGGGCATTGATTTTGTGGGACCTTTTCCTAACTCCTTTGGTTATTTATATATTCTTGTAGGTGTGGATTATGTGTCCAAATAGGTCGAGGCTGTCCCCTCAAAAACTAACGATCACAAAGTAGTTGTAAAGTTTCTGCAGGCTAACATCTTTACGCAATTTGGGACTCCAAGAGCGATCATTAGTGATGGGGGCAGCCACTTTCATCATCGATCTTTTGCCGAACTACTCCGGAAATATGGGATCACTCATAGAGTAGGCACTCCATATCATCCTCAAACCAGTGGCCAAGTAGAGATAAGCAACCGAGATATCAAGGGAATCTTAGAAAGGACAGTGAAGCCTAATTGGAAGGATTGGTCTCTATGCTTAAATGATGCTCTATGGGCATATCGGGTAACTTATAAGACTCCAATTGGAATGTCTCTCTACCGCCTAGTCTTTAGAAAAGTGTGCCATCTCTTGGTGGAATTAGAACATCTAGCATATTGGGTCATAAAGCAATTTAACTTCGACATGAAACAAGCATGGGAGAAAAGAAAACTGCATCTAAATGAACTTGAAGAATTGAGATATGATGCCTATGAGAATGCCAAGTTGTACAAGGAACAGACAAAGGCCTATCATGACAAACAACTCATACGGAAGGAGTTCCATGTAGGACAAAAAGTGTTGCTCTATGACTCACGATTAAAACTGTTCCCAGGCAAGCTCAAGTCCATATGGTGCGGTCCGTACATGGTTACCAAGGTCTTCACTCATGGTGCATTAGAAGTCTGTCGTCCAAACGAAAATCAGCCCTTTACGATAAATGGACACAGAGCCAAGCCTTACCTAGACATTAACTTTCCTCAAAGAGATGAAGACTTGGCACTTGAATCAGTACAGTATACAGCTGAAACACAAGCACTGGAGCAACAAGGGATGGACTTACAGTGCTTCCTCCCAACCAACTAGTACTATAGCACGAGAGCGCTTGAGCAGCTCATATTTGATTACTCATACAACTTAAGCGCCTCTACTGAGGTTAGTGGTACTGAGGCCACTAACCAATGGTAAGGTTGTACTGTTCCAAATTAATCATTTTTCAGCTAAGGTAAGTTTTTATTTTTTGCATATGCACATTGATTGCGATCGATCGCAGAATTCTATGTGATCGAGCGCGCCAGTCAATGTGCTAGAGCGCACAAGTGCGATCGAGCGCAACCCGTGTGCGATTGAGCGCACTCGTGGCAGAAGGTTCAGATATAAAGTTTAAACACTTTCATTCACACTCACTCACTATCTCACTGTTCACTCACTCCCTCTCGCACAAGACTCACACTCTCACGATCACACCCTCACACTCAGCCATTCTCACTCACACTCTCCACTTCACAATCACCTCCATCATCACTCCCCATCACCACTGACATCCACTATCACCACCGTCGTCAGTCATTTTCGCCACATACACCCTCCCCATTACCCATTCCGTCCATACACACGATACCCATTTCGATTCACACATGAATTTTTAATATGTTTTAATTACTTTTCAAGTATAAATATATGTATTTTGTGAATGATTGGGTGCTTGTCTGTTTGCAGGAGGTTGGGATCACATTCAAATCCTCAAGACCATAGCTTGGTCTTTTGGTGCACATGACCTGTTCGAGGAAAAGCTTGACCGTGTGCGATCGAGGGCACGATACTTACGATCGAGCGCATAGCCAGTGTGCGATCGAGCGCACCTATTTAAAATCGATTGCAAATTAGGCAGAAGCAAACAAAAACATGACCAAACCATCTGCCTCTACCTCCGGTGCATCCAGCAGTCATGCCTTATCATCCCGGCCCAGTATCAAGTAACGGGAGCTCTTGTTTGAGACTGCCTTCGCTATCAATGAAGTATTCAAGCACATGGACGCCACTCAATGGGCTGTCCAAGCATTTAGACACCGAGGGTTGAAGAGGCTGTTTAAGCCAGTTTGCTCCACTGCTTATTCCCAGCTCGTAGTCCAGTTTTATGCAAGCCTATCATTTGACTACAGCAGACAGGGAGTACTCACTTCTTCAGTCCGGGGCACACCCATCGAGGTAATTAGTACCGATATAGCCGCTGCTCTTCATTGCACCAACGAGTCCCCTCTTGAGGACACCAATATCGAGGAGCAGTCAGAGTCCTTTGCCCTAGCTGAGATCATTACAGACATGTACGCTGGCCAGTATGCCAACAAACATAACAATCCGGCTAACTGGTCAAAATTACTTCCACGACTTTGGCTTGTCGACGCAATCCTACAGCGCAATGTCTGTCCATTGAGGCACAAGACACAGCGGCAAGACCAGTTTCTCCAATCCTTATATGCCTTCCACAGAGGCCACTGGTACTCCATTCCGGTTGTCATTTGGAGCCAGCTGCACAAGTTTTTGGATCATGTCCATGGCCGGTAGACCACCACGGCCAATGCATGGGGCATCCCTTTCCCGTTCCTACTCTCCTACATACTTAAGAAACAAGGGATAAAGGGGACCTCCAGCGACGGACCAGTGCGAGAACATCCCTTTTTTGGGAAGGCTCAGTAGACACACAGCATCTCGTACATGCCTCGAGGACTCTCAGCACCTGCTCCAGTAGCTGAGAGAGTTGAGAAAGATCACATGGAGACCGAGACCCCAGTCATTAGCCCAGTACGTGAGGAAGACCATTCGGACATAGGACCCACTGAGTCCCAACACCTTCTAGTTGAGCTGTCTTCCTTCCGAGGTGAGGTCTCTGCCACCACCACACTCGTGCATCAGCGCATCGATAGTTTGGAGGCACGATTTGCACAATAGGAGGCTATGCTGAATGCTATTCTTGATTGCCTACCTCCAGCACCCGGTACCTCTTCGACTGCACCACCTGATGATCAGTAGTGAGAGGGTACCACGTCTGGCTGAAGACGTTAAACTTAGCGCTCATGGGAGGCACTCCAAAGCATATCAGTTTTCTTAGTTTATTTCATTTCATTATTCGTATTTCCTAGTTTATTTTCTATCTATTTATTATTACTTGTTTTCCATTTTATGTTTGTTTCTCTTTCTTTTTCAAGGACAGCGTGAGTGTATCCAGTTGAAGTTTGGGGGCGTGCTACGAGCCATGCCAACCATCAGTTCTCCATCTCCCAGGTCAGCTCCTTCCATGCTATTCACACATTGGGGACAATGTACAATTTAAGTTTGGGGGTATGGGGACACATTCACACACTCACTATGTCCCACATTTTTTTGTTTTGTTGCTATTTTCATAGATAAATACATGTTCATTCTGTCCAATGAACTTTTTGTGATCTAAACAAAACTTTATGATTCGACTTCATCAGTGAGCTTAACACTTTGAACATATAGGCTAATAATCAAGTTTTGAACCTAGATCACTGCCTTTTAGACATTTAAGGATTCACAAGTTTGACCTAAATTACCACAAGCACACTAGCACATAACTGTGTGGGGTGTGACATGTTATTTGGATTTGTATGTTTCTTTTGCTTAACTGTGAACTAGATGACTTATTAGATTGACATTTTGGCATATAAAAATAGAAAAGAATGATTAGTGCTCAAAAGAAGAAATAAATGCTCATAATGATCAATAAAACTTGTTTTCTGCTGAGTAACTGGCCCTCTTGCCTCAGTAAGCATTGAGTGTCACGTCAAAAGGTGGAAAATTTTAAATGATCATTAAAAAGAACTTTCCACTGAGTAACTGACCCTCTTGCCTCTGTAAGCATTGAGTGTCACGTCAAAAGATGGAAAATTCTGATTGCTAGCATTAAGACCAGTTAGTTTCATAGCCTTTTTGACTCGAGCTAGTAAGTCCTTAGGGGTATCTTTACACCTAATGCCCTAAAACCATTTGGTGTGGGAGTCATTGGCTAAATGCTCATTACACGAGTCAAAAAGAAAGCTTAAGGGAACTAACTTGACAAAAATATCGCAAACAAAAGAAAAAGAAGAATTATGCCATCCTTGTTGATTCTAATAGGAAATTTGGTGAATCTTGAGACATCGAAACATACACGTTAGAATTATTTGGAAACCTAATCTATTATATGCTAGTTCACCACACACCAAAGTTGAACTTGTGATGTCTTAAATTGCCTCATAAAAGTGATTTGCGTTAAAAACTCTTATTCATTGCAAAAATATGTTTGTATCTGTTAAGCTTGCTCATGAATGCGCATCATAGTTTTGTAAGATCTAAACTTTTGTTGGACACCATGAACATTTGATTTATCTGTTTTTTTTTCGTTTTAGTTCTTAATTTTGTATTGCTAAGGGACTAGCAATATGTAAGTTTGGGGGTGTGATAGATGCTTAAATATTCATATTTAAGTCCCCTTATTTACATTTATTAGGTCCTTAGTTATGTTAATTTAGTTCATTTTACTTCACTTGTGTGTTTCACATGTGTTTTATAGGTCTTGGAAGAAAAGAAGCAGTTTTGGCACTTAAAGGAAGAAGCTTGGAAATCCTGAAGCCGTCTCTGGTCAAGCTGCGATCGATCGCACCATGCAATGCGATCGAGCGCACATTGTGATCGTGCGCACACAAGAAAGATCGAGCGCACATTACGATCGAGCGTAAGACATGTGCGATCGAGCGCACATGTACGGGAGTGAACAGTAAACTGCAGAACTCTATTTTGGAAATAAGAGAGTTTTTACTGTTTAGGAAGTTTAGGGTTTCCTGCACCCTCTAGGACTACTAAAGCCCTATAAATACACCTGTAAAGCACACACAAATCACCACCTCTTAAAGATCACTTTTATCTTTTGCTTAGCTCAGAGTTTTAGGCTTTAGAGAGGATTGACAACCCGTCTCCCTAGTATTCTTCGGGTTTTATATTTCATGCTTAGTTTATATATGATGTTTATCTTAGACAGCATGTGTAACTAACTTTCTTATAGGGCTCGATTGAAGCCCTAGTTATGTTTTCTCATATATTTATTCATTGATAAATCTTTGCCAATAGCCTTTATTATGTTGCTTAACTTGATTAATGTATGTACTTATTTAAATTCCTCATATGTATTTGTATGGCCAGCGTATGCATGTGGTATGGACCTGTTAGTTAGATCAATTTGGATGACCGAGTCCTGGGTCTAACATTAGTAACAAAAGATATCCACACCGGATTCTTGGATTAATCAACATGGGAAACGGGGAGTAGATACCATGCCCTAGGTCTCATGTGGTTGTCGATTTCGATAGTACTTATGCTTTCTTAAGGAACAACTCAAGCAAATACCATGTTGAATCCCTTAAGGAAGAAAAAAGTTAGAGTAGATACCATGCCTAACTCGTTGCTTAGGGAAATCAATAGCTTAAGGAGTAGATACCATGCCCTTAGGTTGGCGACCATTAGGTATGCATGATAAGGCTAGTGCACTGATACATTATTACAATTGGGAAAGTATGACTAGTGGTGGATATCAAAGCCCTATGTCTTTATTATTATCACTCACATTCAACAGTTATTTTATTTCTTTTTACTTTAAAGAAACTAATTCTAAAAACTGAAACTTTACCAATCCCTGTGGAGATGATCTTGCTTTCGCACACTACACTACACTGTTGACCTTGTGCACTTGCAAGTAAAACGAGTTCGATTATCTACTTATTTATTTAAGTATATTTTCGCACAACAAACCTCTAGATCATAAGTAGCTGCCATGGATAAGACACATCTAATAGATGTCAACTTTGCTACCAGGGAAAATATCTCACCATAGTCAATTTCCTCTATTTGCGAGTACCCTTTTGCAACCAAACGTGCCTTGTACTTTTCTACCATTCCATCTGCATTTGTTTTCTTCTTGAAAATCCATTTTGCACCCAATTACCTTTCTATCTTTAGGTAATTTCACGAGGCTCCATATTTCATTTTTGTCCAGTGCCTGCATCTCCTCTTTCAAAGCATCATCCCACAGATTTGCATCCTTTAAGGTCCTTGCATCTTTCACTGTACTAGGATCATCACTAGTAATATTTAAAGTATATAATGCACTGTAAGCACTAGGGGAATACCTAATGGTTGGTCTCCTAACCCGTGTCAATCTTCTTATGACAGGCCTTGTCTTTACCTCTGAACCAGCATCTGAATCCTTATCCTCTACATCAGGAACATGAATACCTTGCTCAGACCCAACTGACTCAATATCTGAAGTATCTAGTGTTGTCTGTGTAGTAGTCTCCCACTCTTTATCTCTCAGGCTAAGATCAATCTGAACCTGTTTTGGCTGTTCTGGTACATCTTGGACAGCCATCACATCCCTTTGTGTTTCTCTGAACACAATATCTCTGCTCTAAACTGTACTCTTGTTTTTTGGATTCCATAACTTGTACCCCTTGACCCCATCCTTATAACCAATGAAGATCATTTTACTGATTTGCTGTCAAGTTTGTTCCTTTTTTCTTTTGGCACATGCATATAAGCATTACACCCAAACACCCTAATATGAGCCAAACTCGGCTTCTTACCGAATATTGCCTCAAATGGTGTCTGATCCTGTAAAGCTGATGTAGATGACCTGTTCTTCAGATAACATGCAGTAGCTACAGCCTCTGCCCAGAACTCCTGCTTTAAGCCTGCACAACTCAACATACTCCTCGATTTTTCCATGAGTGACCAATTGAGTCTCTCAGCTAGCCCATTCTGTTGAGGTGTATATGAAGTTGTTTTCTGTTTTACAATGCCGTTTGCCACACAAAATTGCTCAAACTTGTTTGAGTAAAATTTCTCTCTATTATCTGTTCTCAGTACCTTTATCTTTCTTTCCATCTGATTTTCTACCAATGCTTTAAACTCACAGAACTTATCAAATGCTTCAGCTTGACTCTTAATGAAATAAATCTAAGCATACCTTGAAAAATAATCAATGAAAGAGACATAATACCTTGACCTTCCAAGAGATTGGACCGAAATTGTCCCAAACACATCACTATGTATTAAATCCAGAATACCCTTTGCCCTCGTGCCAGCGGACTTAAAACTCACACGGTTCTGCTTGCTATGTAGACAATGCTCATAGAAATCGAATCCCATGGAGCAATCTGGGACTCTCTTCACCATCTGCTTTGACTATAAATTAGATAGTCCATTTTCACCGATATGCCCAAGCCTCTAAGGCCACAACATAGAGGATGTCGCCTCATCATCAATCGCATTCTCAGAGATAAAACCTCCACTGCATTAGCTTTGTACTGTATTTCCCAGTAGCTTGTACAATGTACCATACCAAACACCTCGCGTAATTACTAATGATCTATGAGTCATCTTGCATGAATTTTGTCACAACTGAAATTTACTCCCTCATTTGCCATTTTGTTGACTAATATTAGGTTTCTGCTGAGACCTGAAATACGCATCACGCTTGGAAGTGTTCTGATTGTCCCATCTTTCATCCTCAACTTTACCTTCCCACAACCAATAATTTTCACCAGAGAGTTATCTCCCAATAAAACATTTCCCCCATCAAAGGTTTCATACTCACGAAACCAGTCCCTATGAGGTGTTATGTTAAAGGATGCTCCTGTGTCAATTATTCAAACATTCTGATCTGATTGAGCTAAACAGGATGCCATATTTAAGTCACTAGCATCATCATCATCATACTAGTTTCTGTTACCTGAAGCTGATATCTCGTATGTTCGCTTTTCAGGGTTCATACTCTTACTTCTGCACTCATTCTTTAGATACCCAGGCTTCCTACACTTCCAACACTTCAACCCAGATTTATTCTTACTTTTTGATCTTCCCCTGAACTTGGGTTTATCACCAGACCACTTGCAGTCTTTATCATAGGTTGGCCCTCTCATAGATAAAGCCTCATTTGACGAGTTTTCTGTACCCTACCGCATCATCTCATCAGATAATAGGGCTGCCAGGACATTCTTAAAAGATAGATCAGTCGTACCACTACTAATCATAACTATCAAGTTATCCCACAAATCAGGCAGTGAACAGAGCATCGTAATAACCTTATCGTCATCTGTCACATCAATACTAATAGATAATAACTGACCTATCAAAGTGTTGAACTCATATAGATGAACAAAGAAAGAATCACCCTTAGCCTTCTGAAGGTTGTACAACTTCTTCCATAGAAACAGTTTGTTTATCAGAGATTTACTCTGATAAAGGCTTTCCAGCTTCTTCTAGAGATCTTTTGCAGTTATTTCTCTAGAAATTTTTATCAGGACAGAATTGGTCAGGCACAACCGAATCACACTTCGTGCCTTTCGATCGAGCTTCTCCTACTCTGTGATGGTCACTGAAGATAATGTCGAAACCATCACCAATGATACCTCTGTTGTGGACGCCATACTCTTCAGTATCTCATCAACTATCACCGTCCACAGATCACTATCTACGAGTAGATCCTCCATATTCAGTTTTCATAACTCGAAGCTCTTCCCTCCGAACTTCTCGATTTCAATCCGTGATCTAATCGACATCTCTGATTATTAATCCTCAAACACAAGGCTCTGATACCAATTGAACGATTTGAGACATGTCAATCACACGAATTATAAAAAGAAAGAAAAGAATATAAGATTTACCTAGGTTCACCCAAGAATAGGGCTACGTCCTGCGAGAAGTTTCTTATTATCAACCTCACAAATCTCTCTATTACAATGTATGCTCAGTAAAGAATATTTATATGCAACTTAAGGTGTCCAAATTAGGTCTAATTAGGTTTTCGTTTTGCTGCAGAACTATGGCTCTTCATGGGCCAAGCTTAAACCACCAAGCAAAAAACTAGGCCTAACTCATGTACATGGTCCAAAAGTTTCGAAGGCGCTGCCCCCTAACCCTTTCCCGCTCTCTGGGGAGCAAGACCCCCGCTCGCTCATCAGGGAGTGGGACCCCGTGTTTGTTTGAAGTTCTACATATTTAATCCCGTGAAGTATGCACCAACTCTAACAATATGTACTTGAGATTTGGTTGGTTGGGTAAAGCACGCACAGCATTTGATGAAACGCCTCAAAAGGATGTTGTGTCTTGGAATAGTTTGATTTCACGGTATAGTTCAAATGGGTATTGAGAGAAAGCTTTGGAAATTTATCACCAGTCAAGAATTGTTGGGATGTTACCTGATTCTTTCACTATTTCGAGTGTTTTGCCTGCCTGTGGAGGCTTGGTAGCTGTGGAAGAAGGACATGTCGTTCATGGTTTGGTAGGGAAGATTGGCATTAAAGAAGATGTTATAGTAAGCAATAGACTTCTTTTTATATACTTCAAGTATGATAGATTGATGGATGCACGGAGAATGTTTTATGAGATGGTAGTTAAAAACACTATTATTTGGAACACTGTGATTTGTGGGTATTCTCAACTGGAGTTGTTTGAAGAATCAGTGAAGCTGTTTATGGAAATGGTGAATAATTTTATGCCTGATTTGTTGACAATCACATATGTTCTCCATGCTTGTGGTCATTTACAGGACTTGTGGCTACGAAAATTTGTTCATGACTATATGGTGAGAATTAGTTATGGATGTGACATAATTGCAAACAATATTCTTATTAAAATGTATGCAAAGTGTGGTGATTTATTAGCTTCACAGGAAATATTTGTCAGAATGGAATATTTTAGGATTCTGTGACATGGAACTTATTGATCAATAGCTATATTCAAAATGGTAATTTGATGAAGGGTTGTGTTAGATTATGTATAGCCTAGTTATTGCTTAGTTAGTTTAGTCCCACATTGGTTGTGTATAACTTTGCTTCTCTTATTGGCTTGTATAAATAGGATAGCTCACTTGTAAGTAAATCACACCATTCAATACAATTCTCTTCTTTGTATTGTCTCACTTCCTCTCTTAAACCTTAACATGGTATCAGAGCCTTAGTGGTTCTCGGTATATTAAGAGTTGAGTATACTCTGTGATTGCCACTATTAGTGGATCTTTCACATCAGAAAAACTCCTTGAAGGTTTGATGAGAGTCATAAAATGCATCTAAACAATACTTAATTGTTAACATTTTAGGGTTGATCTCGGTCGTAATCGCACTTTTACATTTTGATAACTCTAAAGTGATATTCATAAATCATTGACTTAATTCGATGCATTTTCAGGTGCTTTGAGTACAAAAGAGATAATAAAGCGATCCATGTTTAAAGCACCAAAAGATCTTGGGTGTCGGTGCTCGTTTTTGTCCAAGGTTTAGACGTGTCCAAACATGATTCAAAGATGGTTAAAATCTAAACTAAGGCTGGAGTAATAAAGTACAGTAAGTTAAAAGACTGCACACAAGTGTGTGCATCACTTTGGAGCAAGTTAAGGGTAGGCACACTAGTGTGTGCACTTCTGCATACAAGCTGAAGAAGTTTCACTGAATTGCCAGAATTTCCCGTACAGATCAATCATCTTTGCAGATTAAACTGTATTGATGTAGGAAGAACCAGATGATGAGCCATATATGCTTAGAAAGATCCAGAAGTCTATTTTCTGGGGAATTTTACGGTTCGTAAAAAGGATTTTTCTAGAGAAAGTTATGGCAGTTTTAGTGGAAACAGTTCAGGCCAGCACAGCAGGCACAGATGCACAACAGGCCCAGGCGCACAGCACGGCCCACTCGCCTCTTGACCGGATTAGGGCAAGCAAATGACATTCTCCAAGACCAAAACACCCTCCTCATGCTCTATAAATATATCTTTATGGAGTGTGCAGCTGGGCATTGAAGAGAGAAAGCAAGGAAGAGAGAAAAAAGAGAGGATTCAAGGGATTCAAATCCAGCATTCTTCCATTTTATTTCTAAGTTTTCTTTGGTTGCAAATCAAGGGGAGAACATCAATATTGTTCATCCACCTTGAACTCCATGGCAAAATCAAGGGGAGAGCATCCTTATTGTTCTTCCACCTTGATTTCCATGGCCAGCTAATCATTTTACAAGGGAAAGGGATGAATCTTTAGGGATTTCTTGTTCTTTATTTCTTGTTCTTGATTCAGTTGTATGGATTTATTGTTAAATATTGTTTATGAATTATTCATTGATTAAGTAAGAAGATTTGAGTTCATGTGATAGATGTACTTCTTATTCTTCTTCTTTTAGACTCTCTTAATCCGGTGATTGCATCCTTCTCCTCCATTGAGGTTGCTTGGATGTGATTGATTCCGGTAGATTTATCTTATTGATTGTCCATTATTGCGATATTGTCTTTTAAGATATATTGTCATTTCTTGATAATCTTTAAGATCGGTCATGTGTGCATGAACCGAAATCAATGATTAATTCGTAGCAATTATATAAGAGTTGTAAATGTGCTTAATTGAATATATTCCGATTGCTTGTTTGGGAGTTGAAACTTGCAATCGAGATAAAATCAATTGAATCAAGAGTGGAAATAGGGAACAAACCTAAGGAGGATTCCCGGAACCTTGTTATTTCTCATTTATATTTCATTTACATTTACGCAATTTTCCTTTACATTATTTCACCATCAAAGCTTAAAAATCTTGAGTTTAACTTTTATCGTTCGTTTTAAGGTTCACACATTTTCCTTTGTACTTAACTTGTTTCCCTGTGGAATCGACACCCCAAAGCCGTACTACAATAACCGTGTTATACTTTGGGCGTAATCAAATTTTGGCGCCGTTGCCAGGGAAACGCTCTTAAGTATAAGGAAACTTGTCAACTTTGAGTGTGACGGTAAAAAAAAAAACCAAAAAAAAATAATCGTAAATATTTTTCTTTTCAGTAGTTTGTAAATACGGCAATATTATTCCTTTACTTTTGTTTTGATTTTCTAATTTTCTTTTATTATTCTGTTTTTATTTATCTGTTTATTATTTTATTCTATTTTTATTTACCTGTTTATTATTCTGTTTTATTATTCTGTCTATTATTCTGTTTTTATTTATTTGTTTATTATTCTGTCTATTATTATGTTTTATTTATTTGTTTATTATTCTGTCTATTATTCTGTTTTTATTTATTTGTTTATTATTCTGTTTTATTTATCTATTTATTATTCTGTTTTTATTTATTTGTTTATTATTCTGTTTTATTTATCTGTTTATTATTCTGTTTTTATTTATTTGTTTATTATTCTGTTTTATTTATCTGTTTATTATTTTTGTTTTTATTTATTTGTTTATTTATTTGTTTTATTTATTTATTCCCCCTCTAAATTAATTGGTGCATGCTTAGACCGAGAGATTCGCGAGGTAGATTCATTAAAGAACCCGAATTAGAGTTACCCTCTCCTTCCACCTCCATTGGTGAAACCTCGCCTAGATCAAACCATAGTGCACCCCCATCAGAGAATTTAGAGGATTTTGTTAACATGGCTGAAAATCCTAATGAGAATGGTGCTAGGACACTTAAAGATTACCTACATCCTAGCCGGACAGCCACACCATCGTGCATTATGTTTCCAGCCAATACCCGTCATCAAGATTTTAAAACAGGGATGATACAACTTCTCCCTACTTTTCATGGCATGGAAAACGAGAACCCCTATGTGCACATTAGAGAATTTGAGGAAGTAGTTGTGACTTTCCATAGTCACGATGCAACTGATGATATCGTGAGACTCAAGTTTTTTCCTTTCTCATTAAAGGATAAAGCTAAGAGTTGGTTATACTCGCTGAGACCACGATCAATTGGGTCATGGAATGAGATGACCCAAGTCTTTTTTAACAAGTACTTCCCTCAACATAAGACTAACGCTTTGAAAAGACAAATCTCCACCTTTGCACAAAAGGAAAACGAGACTTTGTATCAGTCTTGGGAGAAATTTAAAGAGCTGTTAAGTATGTGTCCACATCATGGGTACGAAAATTGGCGTTTAGTGAGCTATTTCTATGAGGGTCTTACCTATAGAGAACGCCAATTTGTTGAGATGATGTGTAATGGAGAATTTCTGCAAAAAGACCCTGATGAGGCTATTGAGTACCTCAATGAGCTTGCTGAGAAAGCTCACACATGGACTGGACCTAGTGCTACTGAGAGCACAAATAGGTCACGACCTAGTGGTGGAGGAATCTACCATCTTAGGGAAGAGGATAACCTCAAGGCCAAGGTCGAAATGCTTACTAGAGAGTTGGAGGCATTAAAAACAAAAAAATCAACACACATGGTTAATCAGGCCGAACCTTTAGAATCATGTTTTGTGTGTGGCAGGGTTGATCATCCCGCCCAAGATTGTCCCACTTTTGTTGACATGAGAGGGCTGTACGAGGAACAATGCAATACCTTAGGCATGCACAAGAAGCCTTCAGCACCCTTCTCTAACACTTATAATCCGGGGTGGCGAAATCACCCCAACTTCAGTTGGAAACCTGAAAATCAGCAGCATGTGCAGCCCCCTAGATCGTACCCAGCACCTTATCATGCACCCTCATCTTCTAGGAACTCTTTAGAAGACTCCTTACATACTTTTATAGAAGCACAAGGCAAGACAAACCAAAAGTGTGAGGCATTAATTACACAGTTGGTTGAGGAAAACAAAGAAATAAGGAGCCAAGTGTCTAAATTGATGAGCTCCTTGAGTGTGACTGAGCGAGGTAAGTTCCCTGCTCAAGCTCAGTCCATACCTCAAGGTCAACATATGGCACAAGAAAATGTGAAAAATGTAAATGCCATTGTGACCCGAAGAGGTAAGTCACTACACATTCCACCAGAGAATAAACCCGAGAATGTGAAGGGTCAAACCAGTAGTGAGACCAAGTTGCCTAAAGACCCTGAAGTGACCCAAAGTCCTGTTAAGGCCCCATTCCCCCAAGCCTTAAAATCCAACAAGAAAAATCTGGAAATGAATGATGAAATCCTTGAGAACTTAAGGCAAGTGAAACTTAATCTTCCCCTTTTGCATGTGATTAAACAAGTCCCCACCTATGCAAAAGTTCTCAAAGATTTATGCACAATTAAGAGGAAACATCATGTCAAGAAAACAGCTTTCCTAACTGAGCAAGTTAGTGCACTAATTGAGCGAAGAATTCCCCCGAAATACAAAGATCCGGGCTGTCCTACCATTGCTTGCAGCATTGGAAATCATGAGGTTGGACAAGCCTTACTAGATCTGGGAGCTAGTGTAAACCTGATGCCATTTTCCATTTACTTACAGCTGGGGTTAGGAGAAATCAAACCAACCGGCGTGGTATTACAATTGGCTGATCGCTCAGTCAAGGTACCCCGAGGTGTGGTTGAGGATATTTTGATTCAAATTGATAAATTTTATTATCCTGTTGATTTCTTAATTCTTGATACTACTTCTGCTGTAGACACTAACTCTAAAATCCCTTTGATTTTGGGTAGACCTTTTCTTGCTACTGCAAATGCTCTAATAAATTGTAGGAATGGTCTCATGAAACTGTCCTTTGGCAATATGACCCTTGAAGTAAATATTTTCAATGTTGCAAAACAGCCCGAAGATGAGGATGAAAACCACCAGCTTCACATGATCGAGTCACTCGTCAATGAGGGAGTTTTCTTAACTCATGATTATGACCCTCTTGAAAATTTTCTTGTTAATTATGAGATAGATTTATTTGATGATAAAACTGATATAATTGATATATGTGTTATTTTTGACAAATCTCAGCATTATGGAAATCGGGCATGGCAACCAAGGTTTGAGGAGCTGCCCGAAAGAAGCAAGACTCAAGTCCCCTCAAGTGTGGAAGCACCTAAAGTCGAATTGAAGCCACTACCTAAGGGTCTAAAACATGTCTTTCTCGGTCCAGGTGATACCTTTCCTGTTATAATTTCTTCTGAATTAACTGAGACCCAAGGTAAGAGATTAATTCAAACTTTAAATGAACACAAATCAGCCCTGGGATGGAGCATGGCTGATTTAAAGGGAATTAGTCCCCTAATCTGCTCCCATAAAATAAATCTGGATGAAGGAACCAGTCCTCGTAGAGACCCTCAACGTAGGCTTAACCCCACTATGAAAGAAGTAGTGAAAAATGAAGTACTGAAACTATTAGATGCGGGTATTATATATCCCATAGCTGATAGTAAGTGGGTAAGCCCTACGCAAGTTGTCCCGAAAAAGTCCGGAGTCACTGTGATAAAAAATGACCTAGGAGAGTTAGTCCCTACCAAACTTGTGAATGGGTGGCGTGTGTGCATTGATTATAGAAAATTAAATGCTGCCACCAAGAAAGACCACTTCCCACTCCCTTTTATTGATCAAATTCTTGAGCGTGTAGCTGGTCATCCCTTCTACTGTTTTCTAGATGGTTATTCTGGTTACTATCAAATAGAAATTGCATTAGAAGACCAAGAAAAGACCACCTTTACTTGTCCCTTTGGCACCTATGCTTTTCGTAGAATGCCATTCGGATTATGTAACGCCCCTGCTACTTTTCAACGCTGCATGATGAGCATTTTTAGTGACATGGTTGAAAATTGCATGGAGGTTTTTATGGATGACCTAACTGTTTTTGGATCTTCATTTGAAACATGCTTAATGAATTTAGAAAGAGTATTAATTCGCTGTGAGGAAAAAGAATTGGTTTTAAATTGGGAAAAGTGCCATTTCATGGTACCATCCGGTATTGTCTTAGGGCATATTGTCTCTTCTAAAGGAATAGAGGTTGATCAATCTAAGATTGAGTTAATCTCTAAGTTGTCTGCCCCTAAGACAATAAAGGATGTGAGATCTTTCCTTGGTCATGCTGGTTTTTATAGGAGGTTCATACAAAATTTTTCAAAAATATCTAGACCACTATGCGCCCTCCTAGTTAAAGATACCCCCTTTGAGTGGAGTCAAGCTTGTCAAGAGGCCTTTAAAACGTTGATTGGCAAGCTTACTTCCGCACCTATAATGCAGTCGCCAGATTGGACTTTACCTTTTGAAATCATGTGCGATGCTAGTGACTACGCTGTAGGTGCTGTTCTTGGACAGCGAAGGGAAGGTAAACCTTTTGTCATTTACTATGCTAGTAAGACTTTAAATAGTGCTCAAATGAATTACTCTACAACTGAAAAAGAGTTGCTAGCTATAGTATTTGCTTTAGATAAATTTCATGCTCATCTAATTGGTTCTCCTATCCTTATTTTTACAGATCATGCAGCCCTCAAGTATCTTCTTAAGAAGAAGGATGCTAAGGCACGACTAATCCGATGGATCCTCCTCTTGCAAGAATTTGATATCACCATCAAGGATAAAAAATGAGTGGAGAATGTAGTAGCTGACCATTTATCCAGACTCACTTTTGAGGACACTTGTGATGACATGCCAATCAAAGATGATTTTCCCGATGAGCAATTACTCTCTATTACTTCTCTACCATGGTTTGCTCACATCGTAAATTATTTGGCTACAGGTGAGATACCTATGGATTGGAGCGCTCAAGACAAGAAGAAATTCTTATATGAGGTACGTAATTTTTATTGGGATGACCCATATCTTTTCAAGTACTGCCCTGATCAAATTCTAAGGCGTTGCATCCCTAATGAAGAGATTTCGAGTGTCTTAGAATTTTGTCACTCCCAAGCTTGTGGAGGCCATTTTTCGATGAAAAAAACTGCTGCAAAAATTTTGCAGTGTGGATTTTTTTGGCCTACTTTGTTTAAAGATACAAACACCTATTGTCGCTCTTGTGAAAGATGTCAAAAGTTAGGAGCTGTGTCTCGCCGAAATATGATGCCCCTGAACCCTATTTTAGTGATTGAAATCTTTGATTGTTGGGGCATCGATTTCATGGGACCCTTCCCTCCTTCCTTCGGGTACCAGTATATCATTGTAGCAATAGATTATGTATCCAAGTGGGTAGAGGCAGCAGCTTGTCAAAACAATGATAATGGAACGGTGATTAAATTCCTTAAAGAAAAGTTGTTATCTCGATTTGGTACACCACGTGCTATAATTAGTGATCGAGGTACACATTTTTGCAACCGTTCCTTTGAAGCTTTAATGAAAAAATTTGGGGTATTACATAAAATCTCTACTGCCTATCATCCTCAGACTAGTGGACAAGTAGAGCTTGCTAATAGGGAGATTAAACAAATTTTAGAAAAAACGGTTAACCCCGATCGCAAAGATTGGTCTTTGAGACTAACTGATGTGCTTTTGGCTTACCGTACAGCCTTTAAAACTCCCTTAGGTATGTCACCCTATCGGCTTGTTTTTGGAAAGCCTTGCCACTTACCTGTGGAGCTCGAGCATCGAGCTTATTGGGCCATCAAGTCTTTCAATTTTGACATGGGCGAAGCAGGTAAACTTCGAAAATATCAGCTGACCGAGTTAGAAGAATTAAGAAACGATGCTTATGAAAATTCTAGAATCTATAAGGCTAAGATGAAAGTATTCCATGACAAAAACATTTTGAGGAAAACATTTAAACCCAATGATCGGGTATTCTTATACGACTCTAGACTTCATAAGCATCCTGGAAAACTTCGGTCAAGATGGACCGGCCCTTTTATAGTAAAAAATGTTTTTGAAAATGGGGCGGTAGAAATTGAGGATACTAGAGATGGTCGGGTCTTTAAAGTAAACGGTCAACGAATTAAGATCTTAATTGATAGACATGATCCGGAGATGGAAGACATTCCACTTATGGATCCGGTCTATTCACCTTGACCACACAACAAAGGTACGTTATTCCTTTTAATTTTTGTTCTGTTTTTAGTTAGTTTTCATTCAATCTTAATTATTAGTTTTTAGTTTACTTTAAATTTCAAAAAAAAAAATATTAATATTTTGTTGTCAAGTCTTTATTAACTTTGAATTTTGGTTGTGTTAAGTCTATTTTAATTTTTAGTTTCTAGTTGATTTCAGCGAAAAGAACGGTATGCAGTTCAATTGATGGTGCGCAATTTTCAGCTTTTGAGCATTTTTGGCCACACAGGGAGTTTCCTTTCCTTTTTCTTTTACATTGAGGTCAATGCAATGTTTAGGTTGGGGGTGGAGGAAACATATTTTTTTTTTCTTCATTGAACTGCTTGGTGTCACTTTCTTTCTTTTCGTTGTTAGGATAAAAAAAAAATTTGTTTGTTTGTTTTTAGCATGTTTTGTGTTAGCCTTGGAGTTAATTCACATGTCAATGATATGAGCTTAATCGAGATAGCATATAGCATTTAGAAGAAGTTAAATCTTGCTTCGCTTTGAGAATAAATTAAGTGTCAATTTTTCTTTGGTTTGAGACTCTGGTTTGTGGTAAGATTGCATGATTAGTCTAAAGCATTTGGAAAAGTTTTATGCGCGGTTGTTTTGTGAATACTTTTGCGGTCTCTACAAGCTCTAGAACTTATTTGATAATCACTTGAGGCGAAAATCATAGAATGCACACTACTTAGGATATGATATAGGCCATTTTTGGACCGTTTGAGCCTTTTTAAACTTACCCTTGTTATATTTATTGCTAGTCACCTATTTGAGTTTTTTTTCTTGAAAAGAAAAATTGAGCCTTGTTTCTTTCGATAAACCATTTACTTACCTTTATGAGCCTAAAAATATTTTATCCTTACCTCTCTTTTAAAAGAACTTAGTTATACACATGTTGTGAGAAGCACTTAAAAGGAGTAAGGGTGGAAATATGAGAAAATATTACTACCATAACCCAAGTACATTAAAAGAGATAAGTTGGGGGTTGTGGAAAAGAAAAGAAAAGAATGAAAGAGGAGGTGAATGGTCTTATGCCAAAACAAAAAAATAAAAAAAAAAGATAAAAAAAATGAATTATGGCAAAGAAAGAAGAAAAAAAAATGGTGATTTATTGCCAGAAATGCTCGAAAAATGGTTGAAAGAGTTAGGTGTTGAAGTAAGATTATCTTGTGCTTAAATTGGTTGTGTTTAAATTAAGAGACTTAGTTCTTTTATTTGTTTAAACTTTCCCGTTCTTTCTTGACCTTTACCCTAGCCTAATGTTGCAAGCTTATTAAAGACCTATTGATCCGATGAAGTGTGATTTTTCTACATAGTGGAGAGTGATTTGAAAAGTGAGCATATGGAGCTTGATTTGTGATTGATGTCACGCAAATTAATATGTTTTTAGAGGCCAAGACTTGTATTCATGCTATGTTGTGCATAAAATCATCCGGGTGTTCGGACTAATGTATTGTGGTAAGATGGATGGTAAGAGTCGATAACGATTTTAAGGTTGACATTTGGATTATTCTTGGACCTGAGTGATATTTAATGATTCTATGTGCTGTATGTTATGCATGATTTTTGAGATAGATTTTTGAATCACTCTTGGTTAACGCCAGCATTGCTGTATTTTGTTTGGATTTCTAAATAAAGAATTCATTTCATGCCTTTCGCTTGAATTGCTAGGGACTAACAATAAGCTAGTTGGGGGTTGTGATGAGAGTCATAAAATGCATCTAAACAATACTTAATTGTTAACATTTTAGGGTTGATCTCGGTCGTAATCGCACTTTTACATGTTGATAACTCTAAAGTGATATTCATAAATCATTGACTTAATTCGATGCATTTTCAGGTGCTTTGAGTACAAAAGAGATAATAAAGCGATCCATGTTTAAAGCACCAAAAGATCTTGGGTGTCGGTGCTCGTTTTTGTCCAAGGTTTAGACGTGTCCAAACATGATTCAAAGATGGTTAAACTCTAAACTAAGGCTGGAGTAATAAAGTACAGTAAGTTAAAAGACTGCACACAAGTGTGTGCATCACTTTGGAGCAAGTTAAGGGTAGGCACACTAGTGTGTGCACTTCTGCATACAAGCTGAAGAAGTTTCACTGAATTGCCAGAATTTCCCGTACAGATCAATCATCTTTGCAGATTAAACTGTATTGATGTAGGAAGAACTAGATGATGAGCCATATATGCTTAGAAAGATCCAGAAGTCTATTTTCTGGGGAATTTTACAGTTCGTAAAAAGGATTTTTCTAGAGAAAGTTATGGCAGTTTTAGTGGAAACAGTTCAGGCCAGCACAGCAGGCCCAGATGCACAATAGGCCCAGGCGCACAGCACGGCCCACTCGCCTCTTGACCGGATTAGGGCAAGCAAATGACATTCTCCAAGACCAAAACACCCTCCTCATGCTCTATAAATATATCTTTATGGAGTGTGCAGCTGGGCATTGAAGAGAGAAAGCAAGGAAGAGAGAAAAAAGAGAGGATTCAAGGGATTCAAATCCAGCATTCTTCCATTTTATTTCTAAGTTTTCTTTGGTTGCAAATCAAGGGGAGAACATCCATATTGTTCATCCACCTTGAACTCCATGGCCAAATCAAGGGGAGAGCATCCTTATTGTTCTTCCACCTTGATTTCCATGGCCAACTAATCATTTTACAAGGGAAAGGGATGAATCTTTAGGGATTTCTTGTTCTTGATTCAGTTGTATGGATTTATTGTTAAATATTGTTTATGAATTATTCATTGATTAAGTAAGAAGATTTGAGTTCATGTGATAGATGTACTTCTTATTCTTCTTCTTTTAGACTCTCTTAATCCGGTGATTGCATCCTTCTCCTCCATTGAGGTTGCTTGGATGTGATTGATTCCGGTAGATTTATCTTATTGATTTTCCATTATTGCGATATTGTCTTTTAAGATATATTGTCATTTCTTGATAATCTTTAAGATCGGTCATGTGTGCATGAACTGAAATCTATGATTAATTCGTAGCAATTATATAAGAGTTGTAAATGTGCTTGATTGAATATATTCTGATTGCTTGTTTGGGAGTTGAAACTTGCAATCGAGATAAAATCAATTGAATCAAGAGTGGAAATAGGGAACAAACCTAAGGAGGATTCCCAGAACCTTGTTATTTCTCATTTATATTTCATTTACATTTACGCAATTTTCCTTTACATTATTTCACCATCAAAGCTTAAAAATCTTGAGTTTAACTTTTATCGTTCGTTTTAAGGTTCACACATTTTCCTTTGTACTTAACTTGTTTCCCTGTGGAATCGACACCCCAAAGCCGTACTACAATAACCGTGTTATACTTTGGGCGTAATCAAGGTTCTTGGTATATTAAGAGTTGAGTATGCTCTGTGATTGCCACTATTAGTGGATCCTTCACATCAGAAAAACTTCTTGTATATCTTTTTTATACCTGTTGGGTCATCACTATAGTCGGAGTCTTATTCTCCATCGATGTCATCTCAGCCACTGCTCCATCGACGTCACTATTCAGCCGTTGACCATTGATCGTTGATCGTTGATCGACGACCAGATTTGACTAGATGGCAGAAAAAGATATTTTTCGTCATGTTCAGTCTATATTAGATGGTACAAACTATATTGTTTAGTCTCAATCTATGCGAAGTTTCCTCAAAATTCGTAAGCTTTAGTCTTATGTGGTTGGTACTGTCGAGAAGCTAGTTAAAGGGGCTACTGAAACTGATGATGCTCTTCTCACTCGTCCCATTGATTGGGAAAGTAATCATCATCGAATTCTCAAATAGTTTCGTAATACTACTATTCCATCTATTTCTGCCCTATTTGGTAGCTTTGATGAAGCTAACGGTGCTTGGGATATGCTTGCTTCTTGCTATTCTGCTGTTGATGGTGCTCGAGAATATCAGCTTCTGTTTGAGCTCTTCTGTCTAAAGCAAAAACCGGGGCAGAATGTTAATGATTTTCTTACTCGCATGCAATTCTTATGGAATCAAATTGATCTCTCTGATCCTATTTGGAAGGATCCTATAGATGCCAAAATGTATGCTGAACGAAGGGATCAATATCGTCTTCACCATTTTCTTATGGCATTACGTGATGATTTTGAGCCTATTCGTGTACAACTTTTACATCGCTCTCCTCTCCCTACTTTAGACAATGCCATATTTGAACTTGTTCATGCAGAAAGTAGATCACAGACCATGCATAGTCCTTCAGTGTTGGCTGCTCCATTATCTAGTTCTTCATCATTTCAGCAAAAGCATTCTGACAGATTTGGTTCTCCTTGACCTCCTCCTAAGCCTCGCGACAACAATTTTTATCATTTTTGTAAACGTCGAGGGCACACTATTGATAAATGTTGGCAAAGGGGAAGATCGAATGCTCTCACTGCAGCTCCTACTGCAGTAGTTGCTAATCCTGAGAGCACTCTCTCTACAGTTGTTCCACATCTGCAGCTACATCTTAATCTTCAGTTACACCATCTGACGGGTCATCAAGATCTGCTATCACCTTATCTGCAGCTGACTTCGAGGCAATAGTTAATCAGGTCATCCAGTCTCATTCTGGTAATGCATCTTCTTCTGCCCTCTCAGTCCTCCCAGGTAATTCTGCCTCTTGGCTTTTTCATTGCGCTTGTTGTAACCATATGACACCTTTCCCAATTTCATTTACCACATCTGTACCTTCACCTCATTCCTCATTCATTTGCACAGTTGATGGCTCCACTATGACTGTTAAAACTATAGGCACCATCAATAGTCGTTCTCTTTCTATTCCTAAAGTTTTTCGTGTGCCAGAATTATCCTATAATCTTCTTTTCGTTGGGCAATTATGTGAACTTGGATACAGATTTGTCTTTGACTTTTCTGGTGTGAATGTGCAGGATCCTCGTACTGGTCAGACCCTTGGGACCGGGCGTAGAATTGGGCGCATGTTCGAACTCTTATCCTTACACCTTCCCGCCTCTAACATCTCTACTGCTGCCTCTTTGTCACCACCATCCCTTGCACTTTGGCATTCACGTCTTAGTCATGCATCTGCATCTCAGGTACATCTTTTACCTTCAAAGAGTTTGTTAGGGTCAGTGTCTAAAAGTTCTTTTGATTGTATTTCCTGTCAACTTGGAAAACAACCGGCTTTGCCTTTTAATAATAGTGAGTCTCATGCTACTGCTTCGTTTGTTTTAATTCATTTTGATGTTTGGGGACTTTTTCCTGTTGCTAGTATGAGTGGTTCATGCTATTTTGTAATTTTTGTTGATGATTTCTCTCGGTATACTTGGGTATTTTTAATGAAATCTCGTTCTGAATTATTGGATATTTATTATACTTTTGCCAAAATAGTTGAAACCCAATTTTCAAAACCCATCAAAGCTTTTCGTTCTGATAATGCTTTAGAATATACTCAACATGCTTTTCAAGCCATCCTCAAAAATTGTGGCACTGTTCCTCACTTGTCATGTCCTGGCACTTCACAACAAAATGGTCGAGCTGAACGTAAACTTAGCCACATTTTAGACACTGTTCTAGCCCTCCTCATTTCCACATATGTTCCTACCCCATTTTGGGGTGAAGCTACTCTAACAGCTGTCTACATGATCAATAGGCTGCCTACCTCTATCCTTGATAATTGCACTCCTTATGAGCGGTTGTTTGGCTATGTTCCCTCATACCACCATCTTCGTGTGTTTGGTTCTGCTTGTTTTGTTTTACTCCAACCTCATGAGCGCACCAAACTCGAGCCTCATTCTTGAATGTGTTGCTTTCTTGGATACAGAATTGAACAAAAAGGCTATCGATGTTATGATCCTGTGTCTCGTTGTCTTCACATTTCCCGTCATGTAGTTTTCTGGGAGCATAGACTATTTCATGAAATTGGTAAATTCAGCATGCCATTTTTTCCTCCTTTTACCACACTTATGGAGCCTCCTATTTCTTCTACTCACACTAGTGATGTCTTGCCCGAGTCTCCTTCACCTCACACTAGTAATGTCTTGACCGAGTCTCCTTCACCTAATACTCTCGATTCCACTCTACCTGATACTCTCGACGTCACTTCGCCTGAGCCCCCAGGGTCTGTTATGTATGAGGATCATGCTCACACTTCCCCTCCAGACCTTCATCGATCCACTAGAGTAAGATTTCTTCTATCCCATCTCCAGGATTTTCGTTGCTTTCATGCTTTAGCTACTTTACATGAGCCCCACTCCTATCGTGAGGCTTCCACTAACCCTTTTTGGGAGACTGCGATGAAAGAGAAACTTGATGCTTTACACAAGAATAATACATGGGATTTGGTTGACTTGCCTCCTGGAAAGTCTATGGTTGGCAGTAAATGGGTTTACAAAATTAAGACTTATTCAGATGGTACTGTTGACAGGTATAAGGCTCGACTTGTTGCCAGGGGTTTTACTTAGGAGTATGGTGTGGACTATGAAGAGACCTTTGCTCCAGTTACTCGTCTATCTTCTGTACATGCTTTGCTGGCTGTTGCAGCCTCTCGCCATTGGTCACTTTTTCAAATGGATGTTAAAAATGCATTCCTTAATGGTGATCTTAGTGAAGAAGTCTATATGCAGCCACCTCCTAGACTATCTAATCCAACAAACAAGGTATGTCGTCTTCGCTGAGCTCTATATGGACTTAAGCAGGCTCATCGAGCATGGTTTTCTAAGTTTAGCAACACTTTGTCTAGCCTTGGATATTCTATCAGCTCCTATGATTCAGCCTTGTTTGTTCGTCGCACAGACCGAGGCATCATACTTCTTTTGTTATATATTGATGACATGATTATCACTGGGGATGATCCCATTGGTATTCAGGAACTTAAACAGTTTCTCAATCAAAATTTTGAGATGAAAGATCTTGGTCCTCTTAGCTATTTTCTTAGTCTTGAGATTTCATCTTCTTCTGATGGTTATTATTTGACACAAGCCAAATATATCTCTGATATGCTTTCTCGGGCAAATCTCACAGACAGTAAGGTTGTTGACACACCAACTGAGCTTAATGCTCGTTTTACACCTCATGATGCCGAACTTCTTCGCGATTTTACTTTATATCGACATTTGGTTGGCAGTCTTGTCTACCTTACTGTTACTCGACCTGATATCTCGTATGCTGTCCATCAGGTGAGTCAGTTTATGGCTGCTCCTCGCTCTACTCATTTTGCTGCTGTTCTTCGCATCCTTCGTTACCTAAAGGGGACATTGTTTCATGGGCTCTTTTTCTCCTCTCGGTCTCCTCTTCAGTTGTGTGCTTATACAGATGCAGATTGGGCAGGTGATCCTACAGATCGTCGTTCTACCACCTGTTATCGTTTCCTACTTGGCACCTCTCTTATCTCTTGGCGTAGTAAGAAACAAACTATTGTTGCTCGATCTAGTACTGAGGCAGAATATCGTGCTTTAGCTGACGCTACCTCTGAGCTTCTTTGCTTACGATAGTTGTTACAAGATATGGGTGTATCACTTTCTGCTGCCACTCTTGTATACTGTGACAATAGAAGTGCTATTCAGATTGCTCATAATGATGTTTTTCATGAACGGACCAAACATATTGAGATTGATTGTCATTTTGTCCGTCATCATCTCCTTCAGGGCTCCCTACAGCTTCATTCTGTCACATCCAAGGATCAGCTCGCAGACATCTTTACCAAGTCACATCCTCCAGGGCGTTTTTGTGATCTTGTTTTCAAACTCAAGTTGGTTTCTCATATTCCACCTTGAGTTTGAGGGGGCTGTTAGATTATATATAGCCTAGTTCTTGCTTAGTTAGTTTAGTCCCACATTGGTTGTGTATAACTTTGCTTCTCTTATTGGCTTGTATAAATAGGATAGCTCACTTGTAAGTAAATCACACCATTCAATACAATTCTCTTCTTTGTATTGTCTCACTTCCTCTCTTAAACCTTAACAGGCTGAAACATTTTTAGTCGATGAAGAGGGACTTGAAAACCGATTCTATCACTTACGTGATGCTCCTCTCTATGTGTACTCGGTTAGGAGACATGAGCCTAGGGAAATAAATCCATTCTGACTTAGCTAAATTGGGATTTGATTCAGATCTTGTTGTCAGTAACGCTCTAGTTGACATGCATGCTAAATGCGGGAAAATAGATGATTCACTAAAAGTATTTGAGGACATGAAAACTCGTGATATAGTAACGTGGAACACCGTTGTTGCTGCATGTATTAATTCTGGGGATTTTAGTTTAGGTGTGCAAACAATTAATGGAATGAGGGCCATGGGAGTGATGCCAGATGTTGCTACCATGTTGGGTATCTTGCCCATGTGTTCCTTACTTGTGGCCAAACGGCAAGGAAAAGAGATCCATGCGTGTATTTTAAGGGTAGGATTTGAATCAGATGTGCCAGTAAGGAATGCACTTACTGAAATGTACTCCAAATGTGGTAGTTTGAAAAACTCTCTTCAAGTGTTCGGGCATATGAAATTGAGAGATGTTGTGATGTGGACTGTATTAATCTTTGCATATGGGATGTATTGTGAAGCCAAGAAAGCTTTGAAAGCCTTTCGAGAGATGGAAGCAACTGGTGTTATTCCTGATCATGTTGCCCTTCTTGCAATCATCTATGCTTGTAGCCATTCGGGCTTCGTAGAAGAGGGTCTGGCTTACTTTTATCAGATGAAAAAATGTTATAACACCGAGCCTGGAATTGATCACTATGCTTGTATAGTTGATCTTCTGTCCCGATCTGGGCTGATAGCCAAAGCTGAGGAGTTCATCCATACAATGCCTTTGAAGCCCGGCGCAAGTATATGGGGATCTTTACTGAGTGCTTGTCGAGCAAATAGAGACATAGAGATTCTAGAACGTGTCTCCAGGCAGATAATTGAATTGAATTCAGATGACACTGGGTACTATGTTTTAGTATCAAATGTGTATGCAGCTTTGGGGAAGTGGGATCAAGTTAGAAAGATACGAAAATCCATAAAAGATAGAGGTCTCAAGAAAGATCCTGGACGTAGTTGGATACAGATTCAACAAAGCATATACACTTTTGGGAGTGGAGATAGGTTTATTTGATCAGTTTGAAGAGGTTAATAACTTACTAGGAATACTTCCTAGCTTGATGGCTAAAGAAGGTTATGTTGCTGATGTACAATATATTCTGCATGATGTTGAAGAGGATGAAAAGAGAGACATGCTTTGTTGGGCATAGTGAAAGTCTTGCCATAGTGTAAGGATTACTAAATTACGAAACCAGGGACCCCTTTGCAGGTGATGAAGAACCTTCGTGTATGTGGGGATTGTCACACGGTGACCAAGTACATATCAAAGGTCGTGCAAAGGGAAATATCAGTAAGAGATGCCAATCAATTTCATCTATTCAAAGATGGAACCTGCAGTTGTGGAGATCGCTGGTGATGAATCTTTTCAGTTAATCACATTTTTCATGGCTGAAGAACTTCTTTCGCAATGAATTAATGAAGGATTATGTATACGCCACATGGATCACAGAATTACTGGCAGAAGGCTAGACAACTTGAAATCATACTAATTTCTCTTTGGTGGGATCGTTTTTCTGTTAGATCTTTTATAGATTGAATTTTCGCTTCTCTTTTTTGGGGCAGAGCAATTGAAGAAGCAATAACAGGTGACAAGGTCTTGCAGATGTAAAATTCTGTACAAGTATTTACATACATACATGCATGTCAATTAGATGTTTACAGTATTCTGTTTTTGTTATCCTATATGTCTTTGAAAAGGTTGGCTGCTCCATGGATCTGGATAAAAAATTGTTCTGAATGCAAATCCAGCAAAGAGAAGCAAGGCAGGTTTGTCTTCAAAATTTCCCTTTCGTGCATTACTTATCCCCGAAAAAAAAAGAAGAAAAAACGAATCCCTTTTATGTCATTCAAGTTTCTTGCTTCTCATTCAATGCTGCATAAAGTTGTTTCTCTTGAGGGCTATACATAATTACAGATACGCCTCGCCTTTCTTTTGCATATGATTTTATTGTTTCACGTCTCAGTTTTAAGTCTTTCTTATGTGGTGTTTTCTGCAAGCTGAAATAAAAAAGAATTACTCAGGAATCAGGTATATGCTCCAACAGATAAGGTTTATAACTTCTATATCAGTATTCGCAGGCAGTTCCACCTTCCTTTATGTAGTGTTAGATATGCATATATGTTCTGATAGAATCTAACATATAGTGTCACCCTCATATGACATATTAAAGTTATAAAATTAACTTATAAGGACCTCTTTGATGGAAATATGCCTCTTGCTTCTGTTCATTAATTATACACTCAGAAATAAATACATATCTGTATCCATTTGTCTATTGCTTGCTTTGTTAAGCCTATAGTGATGGTATGTAATGTTGTTGTGTGGTGTGGTGTGGTTTGTTATAATACTTCCTCTTGTAAGGTAATACAATGAATGTATCTGAGTATAGTTTTTCTGGCATTGACAATTTTACAGTTTGGTAGATGTTGAAAATCACAATGCAATGACTGTTTGATCACCGAGTAAATTGGAATGGCATTGCTAATATGGAGCTTTTGTATCTTAAGATATAATAAAGAGGACCCTTCATTTCTGGTAATCAGCAGTACTAAATTATAGATCATACAAAGACAACCATCATGTAATGTAATTTATTTTCTGATAGTATAAAACATAAGCATCTGCATAAAAGCCTCATAAGCTGGATTATTTGGGTGCAGCTGCTGTTGTGATGAAGTTCTCACGGAGGGCATGGAACTTGATGAGTAGCTTTTCGTGAGATGGCCAGTTTTCTTTAATGATCGGATCATCTGAAAACTCTCGCATCCATGCTGATAACAATGGGAATTTTTCCTCGTCTATCAGTTTTAAGCTGGTTAACTCTTCGAATATACAGACCAAGTTAGCAAGCCAACCTAGTGCTAGATCTACGAAGCCGATCGTTTCTCCACTGAAAAACTTCTTACCCTTTAGCTCCTCTTCTAAATAGTTCAAGTTTTCAACAGCTTGAGAAAGAGCTTCTTGTTGATCTTTCCCTTCTGTTCTGAAAGCACCCCATATTGCTGGCTGAACCTGAATTTGGAAGATGTTTATTAAAGTTATGATTTGAAGCCGCTTGAAGGAAATATCTCTGAATTAGAAGTGGTACTGTACCTTATCATCTCCAAATTTGGCCCAAAAGCGTGCCTTGGCTCTCTCAAGAGGATCTTCAGGAAGCAAAGGATTTTGTTTCCATGTCTCGTCGATGTATTCAAGGATAACAAATGACTCTGAGATTGGTTTTGCATGGTGTAGGAGCACAGGAACCTTTTTATAGAGAGGATTATACTGAAGAAGCAAAGGGCTTTTGTTGGAGAGGTCTTCATCTATAGATTCATACTGGATGCCCTTGAGTTTCAGTGCCCAAACAATCCTCAAACCAAATGGACTTGACCATGTCTTGAAAAGCTTCACTTCTTCTGCCATGATATTTGTATTTGCTTTGCACCTGATGCCTTAAGCTTCTACGTGTACAAGTTTTGTGTATTATCTATCAAATGAGGACTAATCGGCAAACATCAAACGGCACCCTGATTTGAAGTTTTCTTTAGAGCCGGCTGGGACAGATGATGTGCTTTAGGAATTTAGTGTAAGCAGGCCTTAAAATTATAATAACAAGGAAAAGTTTGATTGCGATGTGATATTTTGTAGAATGCAGTATTTTTTATTTTTTAAAAAAGGAAAGAAGCAAAGCAACTACGCAACTTAAAATTTGTAATCTATATATATGGATATATAAAAAAATGAAGACAATGGTTTCCTAGGGCTAGCTACACGTGTCCTCCCAAGTTTTTGAAGGGTACGGTTGGAAGTGTTGTACTATAGTTGTTCTGGTGTTAAAAGTGCTATAAGAGTGTTGGTACCAAAAGAGTTCTGAGAAGTGTTGTTGCTAAAAGCTCAGTTTTGTGTTTGGTAAATTGTCTTGCAAAAACACTGTAAAAGTGTTGTGATCAATAATAATATTTGGTAATTGCAATCTTAATAGTGCTATAAAACCGTAAAATTACTAAAATGGACATGGTTCAAAGATATTAATAAAATCATTTATTATTTACTAATAAAATAAAAAATATCTACAATCTTTGTTTTCTTTAACCGCTTCTTCCAAGTGTCATTTCTATAGTCGAGCTTGTCATTTTAATAAAGAGAAATGAGGATTGAGGGTTTAGATAATTTGAATATATAAGGAGTTAGATGGAAATTAGTGAAATGTGGTAAAGGCAATTTTGGTTTTACATAAAATTCATTAAAACTTTAGGAGTACCCGGTCAAGTACATTTTAAAAGCTCTCCCACCCTTCCAAAAAAAAAAAGATTTTTAGCTTTCCCTTGCAGCTATTTTTGAAAAAAGTTGTAGTGGTGAAATTTTACCAAAGAGTAATTTTAGGAAAATCAATCAAATCTATTCCCACCAGCTCTTGTGGACAAAAACTTTCCCAAACGCACTCTAAGTTACGATAATAGTTTCTTATCTCTGTAACCCTTATATGTGACTATATTTGACATGCCTAACTTGGTAGCGTAAGCTTAAAACCAAGTAGAGCAAACGTTATGAACTTAAAAGATTATATTTGACAAACATTCAAATAATATGTGAGGGATATGCATGGATCACTGATGGAATGATATTTAAACTTATTCATATTAAAACATCACGATTTATTGATTGATATGTTAAAAAGGACTCGAGTTGTTTCACTTAGCTAAAGGATTGAGCAAATGTTTCATTGAATGAGCTAAAAAATCGAAACAATAACTTGCCCAATTAAGTTTTAATACGTACAAAAAATAAATCCCCTTTGTGGTTTGAAGTTTCCATATGACATATTGAGAAATTTTCCGACATATAAGATCCAATGATTTGCTCTGTTAACCAAAAAATGTTATTTCGTTACATTTTCACACATGAAAGAGGAATACTATACATATGAAATACTATTTTCTAAGGTTAACGATATTTAGATGAACTACTAGAAGTTGCAGATTTGGAGCTCATGGTATAAAATCCTTAAGAGAATTAAGCATAACATTGGCTTTAAGTTCGTTGTTAACCTTGAAAAAAATGGAAAAAGTGAAATATTTCGCATGGTGCCTTTTTCAAGTGTGAAAATATAATGGAATGACACCCTGGGGCTAATGGAGCAAACCATAGGGTGTTATTTGTCGCAAAATTTTTTCGCAGTATTATATGGTAGACCTTCAAACCACAAAAGGGTTTAACTGTAATCAAACCTTTGTTAAAGAAAAGAAAACACTGTATAAATATCAAACCCACAAGTACAAATGTAAATCAAAATAAATCACAGTACCTTTATCAACGAAAGGAAAACAAATTTTTAGTTTACTATTGATTGCAACATTACTAAATGACATTATTCTTGTTGGGATTAGTTTACTATTGATTGCAACTTTTAGTTTACTATTGATTGCAACATTACTAAATCACATTGTTCTTGTTAGGATTTGTCCAAGGATTAAACAGGAGATGTTCAGCATCAGGTCTGGAAGTGTACACCGCAGCCCAGCCTTTTCCATTACAACCCACAGCAAGCCCATAAGTCCTCTTCTCCAGGCCGCGCCGCGGCATAATCTTCCCAAGCCACGACACCCAGCAACTGAAGAAGACTAGAGAGGTTTAGCCCTGTTTTGCACCGCGACCAACCCTGTTCTGGGCCGCCGCGCCAGGCACACTGATGCATGGTTTTTTCAGCCTCTTGAAAGGTGTGTGGAGCATGGTTAGACTCTTAGAGAGCCATGGGTATTTGGTTCTTGAGATCTAAGGGTGGAGATTAATCTCCAAGATTAGATGAAGAAGTCATTGCCCTATATAGAGGATCATATCAACAAGAGTGATGTGGTGACATGACATGGGAATGTGTGTGAAATAGAAAACATGGTGTGTGAGAGTGCAAAAACACTAAACACAAGAGAGACTCATTTAAGAGAGGCTGGTTGTTTAGAGAGAAAGTAGTATAGATTGGATTCAAGGGCTTTGTACGGGAATCCAAGGGGGAAAGTTCCAGGGAAACACTAGTCTTTATCACTTTCTTTTGCCTTTTTTTTGTTTTTCAAGAACTTGAGATTCTTAAAGTGGAGTTGCTGTGATTGTAAAGAACTCATTGATTTAGTACAGAGAGTTTGGAGGAACTCACAGAGGCGTAAGCACATTGTCGAACCTCGATAACAATTGCTTGTGTTCTTTCTTTGATTGTTTGATTCTAGTTTCGTTTCTGTTCATTACAAGTCATTCTAGACTTGGGTGTTTGGAAGATCACCACCTAGGCATCTTGAAGTGATTTCCAACAGTGGTATCAGAGCTAGAAGAGATACCACAACAGTGGTATCAGAGCTTTGGACAGCGGGTATCAGAGCTGGAACAAAAGGTATTGGAGCAAGACTCCAAGAATCAAAGGTTAACTTCTTGGGTGATTCAACAACGGAGTAAAGATCAAGATCTGATCGTGTTCTTGAGAGTGATTCAAGAATGGTATTGAGATCAATATTTGATCATGTTCTTGAGATTTAGAAGAAATTGGAAAGAAATTGTGGGTGCTGCATAAATCTGAGATTTTCTCTGCAATATGGGTTCAAACTTCATTGTTGAGAAGTTTGATGGAAAGGGAGACTTTGCCATTTGGAAGCGGAAGATTAAGACGGTTCTTATGCAACAAAAGGTGGACTTGGCGATTGGAGAAGATGATGCTTTTTCAGCAAGTATCACAGAGGTCCAGCAAAATGAGATGAAGAAGATGGTGTACAATATCATCTTTCTGCATATGTCGGATAGTGTGACAAGGGAGTGCGGAGACTCGGAAGATCCAGCTGTCATATGGAAGATATTAGATGAGTTGTTTCTTACTAAGACTCTCCCTAATAAAATTTATCTTCTTAAAAGAATCTTTGCTTTTAAAATGGATCATGATAAAGAGTTGCAAGATAATCTTGATGTGTTTAATAAGCTAGTTCAAGATTTGAATAGCTGTAGTATAACATTCCCGGATGAACAATTGGCTGTTATTTTATTGAATTCTCTTCTTGGTTATTTTGATAGTTTGGTTAATGCTATTGAATATGGAAGAGATACACTAACCAAGGAAATTATGATAAATGCTATAAGGGCTCATGATTTCAAAGCCAAGATGAGGGAAACATCAAGTGGAGAAGGGCTGTTCGTTAGAGAAAGGCCAACAACTCAGTATGACAGTAACATATATGGCTACTACCGGGACAAAGGTATAGGACAAAGCCATGGGAGAGCGCACTCTAAATCGAGATTTGGAGGGAAGAGATGCTTCTACTACCATAAGGAAGGTCATTTCAAGAAAGATTGCAAGGGGAAGATGAGGGATGAGGGAAGAAGTCATACCAAGAATGGAGAGGCTTCAGTTGCCAAGGGAGAATAGCAAGATGATGTTCTTGTTGTGTGCTCAAGTGTGAGCAGGGGGCAAGGAGGCAGCGAGAAATGGATCTTGGATTCCGGGTGCACTTATCACATGTGCCCTCACTGGGATTGGTTTAAGAATCTCAAAGAAACCAATGATGGAAAGGTTTTCCTAGGGAATGATACTTTTTACCAAGTGAGGGGCACGGGAGACATCTAGTTGAGGATGTTTGATGGAATGACAAGGCTGTTGAGGAATGTGAGATATCTTCTAGAGTTGAGAAGAAATTTGATCTCATTAGGGCAGCTAAATTCCATGGGGTACACATACAAAGCAGAGGGAGGAAAGATCAAGGTAACCAATGGATCTTTGATAGTGATCAAAACAGCAATAAAGGATGGTCTCTATGAGATGATCGGAGAGACAGAAATCAATGATCAAGCAGCAAGCTTGATGGCTGAGATGGATAAGGCAGCCATTTGGCACACTCGCTTGGGACATATGAGCGAAAAGGGTCTGCGATTTCTCAGCAAGGATGGTCTACTTGGTGGTGACAAAGTAGAGAAACTTGATTTCTGTGAGTGTTGCATTCTTGAGAAGCAACACCGGGTTAGCTTCAACACTAGAGTGCACAAGTCTAAGGGCATTCTTGACTACATTCATACGGATCTTTAGGGACCAGTAAGAACACCAACACAGGGAGGTAATCTTTACTTTATGTTTTTAATTGATGATTATTCTAGAAAGGTTTGGGTTTATTTGCTTAAAAATAAATCGGATGCTTTGAATAAATTTGTGGTGTGAAAAAAGCTGGAAGAAACTCAAATGGGCAGGGTAGTTAAGGTGTTGAGAACCGATAATGACTTATAATTTTTTAACAAGGAACTTGATCAATTCTGTAAGTTAAATGGGATTCTAAGACATAGAACGGTTGTGAAAACCCCTAAGTAAAATAGAGTTACTGAGAGGATGAATAAGACCCTTATGGAAAAGGTTAGGTGCATGATTATAGGATCCGGATTACCCAAATGTTTTTAAAGGGAAGTGGTGTCTACTGCAGTGTATTTGGTTAATAGATCACCCTCTATGGCTATGGACCTTAAGACTCCTGAGGAGATGTGGAGTGGTAAACCCCCTGAGTTGGACAACCTTAGAACTTTTGGGTGTGTTGCGTATACACATCAAAAGGATGATAAACTTAGCCCAAGATCTAGAAAATGTGTGTTTTTAGGATATGGGGAAGGGGCTAAGGGGTATAGGTTGTGGTCCTTAGAGAAAAAAGAATTGAAACTCATAATAAGTAGGAATGTCATTTTTAATGAGCATTTATTTCTCTATTTGGAGAAAACTAACTCTGCAGGAGCTAGTGAGCAAACCAGTTCGGTATTTGTGGAGCATAGCATCAAGGAAAATTCAGTTCAGGTAGAGTAAGGAAGGCAAGAGGGTTTGGATCAAGTAGATCCCATTGATGAAGGCCAAGCTCAGGATACTCATAAGGAGGCTGAACTAGAAGAGGATGATGCAACAAGTCAGAATGACTATCAGCTCACAAGGGACCGAGAAAGAAGGCTGGTCAGACTACTTTTGAGATATGGTTTTGCTGATGCTATTGTAGCAGCTCCTTGTTCAGAATGAGGGATTAGTGAACTAGAAACTTACCATGGGATGTAAGGATCCGTCAAGATGGAAGCTAGCTATGGAGGAAAAAATGGATTCTTTGAGGAGGAACAACTCTTGGGAATTGGTGAACATTCCAGGAAAACAAAGAGTTGTGGATTGTAAGTGCACTTACAAGATCAAAGAAGGGAACCCTCCAGGGGATGAGTCCAAAATAAGGCTAGGCTGGTGACGAAGAGGTTCACGCAAAGAGGAGGCATAGATTTCACAGAAACCTTCTCACCTGGACACAAGGTGGATGAAGTGGTGATTATTCTCGTCTATGTCGATTATATGCTGTTAGTTCGGAATAACAGGGAGAGGATAGAAAGGTTGACATCTCAACCCAGTAAGGAGTTCAAGAGGAAGAATCTTGGCCTTATACAAAATATCATTGGGATGAGAAAAATTCAGGAAAATGAGAGAAATGGGTTAAAGGTTTCTCAGTCTTTCTTCATAGAAAATGTGTTGTACAAGTTTTCTATAGAAAATGGTAAACCAGTGACTATTCCCATTGCTGGTCATTTCAAGTTCTCCAGCGAACAATGTCCTAGAACGGATGAGGAGAAAAAGGAAATAGATAAGGTCCTTTACTCTAGTGCAGTTGGATCAATCATGTTCATGATGATAAGCACTGGACCCGACATTTCTCAAGCAATGGGTGTTCTCAACAGATTTGTGAGTAATCCCGAAAAGGAGCTTTAGCTTGGGATGAAGTGGTTGTTGAGGTACATGAAGGCTCAGTTGTAGCCAGTGGTAGCACTCTCAACAACCAGGGCTGAGTACATAGCGGCTACGGAAGCCATAAAAGAGGCTATGTGGTGCAAAGGGTTGTTGGAAGAGTGAAAGGTCCTAAAAGAGCATGTGGTGGTGTCTTCGGATAGCCAAAGTGTGTGGCACTTGTGTAGGAACCCAATGTTCCATGAGGGGACTAGGCATATGGATGTTCGGTATCATTTCATTCGAGAAAATGTTACGAAATGATGCATTCATATGGTCAATGTCGCAACGGAAGAAAATCCTGCAGATTTAGGCACCAAAGTTCTACCTCTAAGAAGGTTCAATCATTGCCTTGGACTTTTTAGGATTGGAGTTAGATAAATGGTGACTCAAGTTGAGTTTGGATTCTGAGTTCTCTGCACAATGAGTTCGGGTTTAATCGCTTAGAAAAAGGTAGAGATTGTTGGGATTTGTCTAAGGATTAAACAGGAGATGTTCAGCATCAGATCTGGAAGTGTGCACTGTGGCCCACAGTAAGCCCAGAAATCCTCCTCTCAAGGCCGCGCCGTGGCACAGCCTCCCCAGGCCGCAACTCCCAGCAACTGAAGAAGACTGGAGAGGTTCAACCCTATCTTGCGCCACGGCCAGCCCTGTTCTGGACCGTAGCGCCAGGCACACTGATGCATGGTTTTTTCAGACTCTTGAAAGGTGCGTGGAGCATGGTTAAAATGCACAATATTACTTAGACTCTTAGAGAGCCATGGATCTTTGGTTCTTGAGATCTAAGGGTGGAGATTGATCTCCAAGATTGGATGAGGAAGTCATTGCCCTATATAGAGGATCATCTCAATAAGAGTGATGTGGTGACATGACATGGGAATGTGTGTGAAATAAAACATATGGTGTGTGAGAGTGCAAAAACACTAAACACAAGAGAGACTCATTCAAGAGAGGCTGGTTGTTTAAAGAGATAGTAGTATAGATTGGATTCAAGGGCTTTGTAAGGGAATTTTCCAAGGGGGAAAGTTCCAGGGAAACACTAGTTCTTATTACTTTCTTTTGCTCTTCTTTCGTTCTTCAAGAACTTGAGATTCTTAAAGAGGAGTTGTTGTGATTGTAAAGAACTCATTGATTTAGTGCAGAGAGTTTGGAGGAACTCATGGGAACGTAAGCACATTGCCGAACCTCGATTAGAATTGCTTGTGTTCTTTCTTTGATTGTTTGATTCCAGTTTTGTTTCTGTTCATTACAAGTCATTCTAGACTTGGGTGTTTGGAAGATTGCCACTTGGACATCTTAAGGTGATTTCCAATAGTTCTTCGTTACTATCTATTTAACTTATGCTTCCAATTTTTTATTTACCATCTCTTACATTAAAATCATTTCCTTTTATTTACTTTCTAAAATGAATATGATGATGCTTCAATCTGTTATGTAATAAAAGTAACTGCTTAACATCCATTGATTAATTTCAACCAAAAAAAACTAATCATGTTGTTGACCCTATATTGATTTTAATAATGATAAAACATTTTATTGCACTAATGTACTTTGATCAAGATAATTCAAGATTATAAGTCGCAAGACACGTGTAAGAAAATCGTTAAGCTTGGAGATCATTCAAGAAGAAGAATGAGAGGAATTGAAGGACTTACAAAGGGTAGTGTGACAACTTCAGGCGATCTTTGATAACTTCATCTTCTAGAAGGCATCATAGTACAATATGTCTTGGGATGAGCTGTTGTCTACTAGGATGATTTTGAGTGCAAAATTCGATTCAACCATGGTTATGACAACTACATCATCATGGAGGAACCTTACTCCCTTGAGATCTTCATCCGTGAAGCTTATGGTCTGATCAATTCTGGTTTTCTTTGTTGACCCTTCGACTTATCCAACAAAATGAATGTAGGCCTTACAAAAGTTCGAGCATTCACCTCTGAAGGCTACTCCCCAAAGATAATTCGGATAACGACTACTGCAAGGGCATTATCCAACTTTTTAACTGGACTTTAGCGTCTCCGATGGTTGTCCCTTCTATCTAGGTTTCGCATAGGCCTATTCTGTTCTCCGTGCTCAAGACTCTTTTTGTGGTTCAGGCTTTGTCTTGGGGGAGGACTATTCCTTGACTCAATCTTGATAAACCTCCTCAAGTGGCCTCTCTGGATCAAACTTTTGATTTCATTCTTCAAGTGTCTGCACTCATCTGTGTCGTGGCCATGGTCTTTTTGGAAGCAGTAGAAATGATTCATGTCTCTCTTGTCCATCAGGGTCTTGATCTTGTAAGGCCATTTGATGATGTGTTGGTTTACTATCTCCATCTGGAGGTTATCTCTTAAGGTATTGAGGGGAGTATAAGTCTCGAACCCTCGAGGTGCTCCTGATTTCTCCTTTTTGTAATCATTATTTCGGCCTCCTTGATCATACTTGGATTTGGGTTCTTTTAGCTCTTTCCCTTTTTTGGTTGTTAAGGCTTCTTCCTTTTGTTTGCAGAAGCCTTGCTCTTTTTCGGCTATTAAAAATTCGTTAGCTTTGGCTAGTAAGGATGACATAGTGTGCAACAGGTTCCTTGAAAGGTAGTGGTTGAAGTCGGAGGCTTTGAGGCCTTTAATGAAGACCATGACCGCTACCTTTAAATTTCTTCAAAGTCTTTCACTTTTACCGTGGCTAAATTGGATCGAGAAACTTAGTCACAAAGGGTCTCCTCAACATGCTGAGTTATACTTAGCAAGCTTTTAGGAATCCTTTTAGGACCATGGTTACCAAAGAAATGTATCGCAAACTACCATGGCTAAATTGGACTAGGAAATGAGATGAAAAATAGAAAGAGTGTGAAAAGAACGAGTTAACAAAAACAACTTATGACCAAGAAATTAGGTGAAAAATAGAAAGAGTGTGAAAATAATGTGTTACCAAAAACAACTCTCCTATTTATAGAGGTTGGGAATGATGGAATTATCATTTTACCTTTGATGTAAATACCCTTATGCCCTTGAAGATTGCTAGATGTTAATCTTTGATATGGTGGTATATTTTGCCCACTTCAAGTTCTAAATCAAATAATGCGAAACAGATTCATGAACAGATTTATGAATGACCCGATGCAGGGTGTTAATTTGTTGTTCAATCTTATCGTCGGACTAAGTTATTGCAACGATCATTTCCGCAGTCATCTTCTCCATTTCAACCAAGAGACGCTGATCAAGTCTCTCGAAAGAATCATCAACCACTTGTACTACTACATCAACAACAACAGTAGGCTAACCTTCACCAAAATATAGTGAAATTTGTGATAGGGATAGGGTTCTTTCTTTTTTCATGGTCTTGTTCGTTCTAGTAGACTAATGTTTTTTTTCCAAAATTCTAGTACAATGATTAAAACGCTGAATCAAGATAAGCATCATAACGTTGTTTAGAACTTGTTTGTTTTAAGTCAAAATTAAAGCAAAAAAATTATTCCTATGTTAAAACACTTTCTTTTGATTTAAGTTGAATTTAAAACAAATCCAATGGCATGTATGATATTTGCGGTGCACCTGTGAGTTCTCTATTTATCTTCTATGTTACAATGTTTTCGCTTTTTGAGCCAAATATCAAAGAAAGATGCTTGACTCGAGCTCATGATCGAAGCCAATTATTGATTTTAATGGAATTTTTCGGTGCAATAGCTGTGATAGATTAATTTCAGGTCAGTAGAATCAATTTTCGGAAAAATGGTTTTCTAATTAACGTCAAGTTTTTGTCTTTTAACAATACCAAAAGAATGCTAGAAGACAAAAATTTAAAATTTATCTGGCAGGAGACATGTAAGCTGAAAATAATATTTTCCTTTTGTTGCATTTGGTAATATGAAATTGAGATTTGAAATTAGAATATTACTGAAATCATGATTTTTTTAATTATTTTTATATTGAAAAAAAAGTATGATTCCATCTCATTTCTAATTCTAAATCTCAATTCTAATTCTAAACTCCAATTCCATATAAATTAACATTCCAATTTTGTCACCTTATGAATAAAGGAAGACATGTGAGTGCAAGTGAGTATTCCATGCATATAGATTAGTTAATTAGTAAATTTTAACTATTTAACTGATGAGTGGTAATTTTTTTCATCCAGTCAGACTACGGCATGTGCCATCCTGAGATGGATCCACCAATCAGGAGATCTAGCAAATAAATTTTTTACACGTGTACAGGGGTACTAGTGTCATTCCAATCTATGAAAACCTTAATTCTACTAGGACATTCCAGTTCATATAACCCTAATTCTATCAGGACACTCCAGTTTATGAGAGTTTTAATTCTACTATAATACTCATTATTAATTACTTTTCAAAACATACTTTACCTCTAAACGCTATATAAATAGGGCTCTCATTATCATACGTACACACAATCTACTCTCAAATTTTGCAGCTCGCTTACTCTTTACTTTCTTAAGCATTCAGTATACCAACTTAAGCATTAAAGAATTTCCGGAAAGTAAAATCCTTTCGATCACATCCGTCCATTCGTCTAACAAATTTTTAACATCAATATTAACCATTATTAATTAATCACAAAGTGTTATAATTTATAAATTATTATTTGGACAGGACTATAAAGACTATTATGTCGTCGCCACATATAATGTACAAAATGTAAACAAAGTAAGAATCTCCTTACTTTTATCTGTTTTTCCATGTGCAACCATATTTAAGTCATAGCATTAAATAGCTCCGACCATTTTTTCTGGTCCAAATCTCTACGAAAAAGGCGTGTGTATATGCCAAAGTATCTGTCAGAAAAGAAAAACCAAAGCAGCAAGGATCGAGCCTCTGAACAAAGTTGTTAAACTCATGCAAATTATGTCCGGGACTCACTATAGCTTATCTCTTACTGACTCAATGAAAATCGGGGGTGATTTCCACTCGAGGCACGCAAGAAGAGAGAGAGAGAGAATTACTACAAAAAGAACATACGAACACAATTACCGACGGGATAAAATGAGAAATGAGTAATTAAGGATTTATTTACAGTAAGCGAAGTTTTTATTTACCACATGTTCATGAAAGATATATGATACAAGACTCAATTTCATTATTAAATGACATGAGAAGAGAAAAAAAAATATTTTATATTTATTCAATAGTAAAATGAACTCTTATGTCATATATTTTTTATGAACTGAAACTAAATAAATTTCTTCCTATAATAAAGGAAGGTGAATATCAAAGTGGGGATGCATCGTTTGTGTCACACCCCAAGCACAAGGGCGGAATAGAACATGCATCCAATGCCACAATTCAGAATATTCCCATTTAAATTACTTAAGAAAACAAAATTTCAACTTTTTTTAAAATTTCATCCAAAGTATTGTTCATTTGAGATTTTAGAAAATATCAATTTTTTTTATTATTGATTAGTAACGATAAAAAAAATATCTTGAATTTTTTTTTATCATAAATCTATAAAAAAAAATTGTTATTTGTTTTATTTTTATTTTTATCTGTAAAATCTGATATTGAGGGATGAAGATGAAAACAAAGAATACAGCAGGGAAGAAAAATATGAAAAAAGGGAAATACGTGCCAATTTGAGAGTAAAAGAGAGATAGAGCATATAGATTAAAAAAAGATCGAGAAGTATGTGAAAGATATGAAAAGTTGATCTGCGTAGAAAGAAAGATACACGATTATGAGAGAGAAGAGAGAGACAGAATAATAATGACTGCTTGCATATTTGAAATTCAAATATATAGAAATGTATTTTTGGTTTTTCTTAAATTTTTGTAACAAAATTTAAATGGAAAGATTGAGTAATCCGATTTAAAAATCAAAGGGTTGAGTGAGTTGTAATTATGAATAAAACTGAAAGATTAATTTATTTTTTACACTAAAACTTACTATTACCAAAAGGGAGACAATTGCATTCACCTTGTGTGAAAAGCATTACTCTTAAAAGATTATATATAGTAACAAAAAGCGTCCCTTTACCTAAGAATATAAATTGAAATATTGTTGTTATTTGCATGCGATTTATGAAATCTATCTTATCATAATAGTAAATTATATTTTAGTTTAGTTTAATTTACACATAAAAACTCGTATATTCAAAATATACAGATATCTTTTTGAATAGGCATATTTTGAAAGGAATTTATATTTTTACATCAAAAAATTCATATTTCAACGAGTATCTATATTATAATATATATTATATGGGATATTTATATATTTTAAATCGAAAATTATATATTTTGTATATTTTAAAATTATAAATATTTATGTATAGCAAGACTAGGACGGTGTAAAAGGTAAAGGTCTCAAATGAACCTTATAGTTGGTTGGTAACTACATAAATAAATTGGTTAAGGTCCGTGTTGTTGGAGGTAAAAGTAGTTGTCGACATGAAAGAAATAAAAGCTATCCTTTTCACGTATGTTTAGCTTTTGCATGTGACCTTATCTCTTCACTATAAAGGATTTTCGTGTTTCATCCTCACACTTTCTTTGAGGTCAAATATTTTGAATTCGCTCCTGCGCGCATTGACTTTTCTAGGATTCTTCCATGCATGGAGGGAGAAAAAGATTGGTCAACTTCATGCCTGGTATCTCTCTGAACAAATTTTTTTGGTTTGTTCTTGTCTAAACTATTAGGTTTAGATCAATTAAAAACTTTATTAATAATCTTACGGAGCTTAATTGATAACATCAATATAAATGTGAGATCTAAAAATTAACATTATCAATAAAGTTGTTAAGATTAACGGTGGAGTTTTTAACTGATGAATTTAGATCTGAACCAATTAAAAAATCTTCCTTTCCAAATATTAAACCAAACCCTATAAAGTTTGACAAACAAATTGAGTAACACTCGAGAAGAACTCAAGAAAAATAAAATAAAATAACCGAAAGCCACGTACCTATGTGAGTACTCTAGTAATCATTTATAGAAATTTCTTGGCATGAGGAATTCGTGTGACATTATTTTGTATAGCTCAAAATTTTATTAACAACATTAGATGAATTTTATTGTAAACATAATGTGTCACATCGAGTATAAATAAAAAAAAAATTGGCAGAACATGTTTAACATCTTATTTAAATTTATGGTTTTTCTAATCATATGATGTCACCTTATTTTTTTAAGGTTTTTTATATATTTTTTTACCCTAAGTTAACTCAATTATATTAACCTATTCAACTAAAAAAGTAAAAAAAAAAAAAAAAAAAGAAAAAGAAAAAGAAAAAGAAAAAGAAAAAAGAGAAGGCAAATATACTCTATTCTTAAAGAAGGGTTAACATTTTAGGGTTGGACTGTATTTGTACTTTACGTGAGCCTTTACCTGTTGGAATATAGCTAGGGCTGGATTTGTTTTAATTTTTTAGTCTATAATTATTACTAACAGAAGAAACTCATCGATTTACTATAAATTAAAGCAATCTCGATTAAATAATAAATCATGGATTTGGTAAAAATGAGATCAGAATCAGCTTTATGTTTTTCTTGACCAAAAAAAAAAAAACATTCACAAACCACTATTTTGGACACACCAATCAATTATTGTCATTGCTGATCATATAATTCTCACAAGCTACAAAATATTTTTTTTAAAAAAAATAAATTTATTCTCGAGATTTACGTTGGATCAATTTGACTTTAACCTATAAGTTTTATTTTTCAAATCAATTGAGGTTTCTGTCCAATTATATCATCAAGAAGCACGTGAAAAGCATGTTATGTTTTTATTTTTCAGGTCAATTTGTCATTAGATTTTATTTTTTAGATCAATTTACTTTTGATTGAAAAGTTTGACGTAAAAAATAAAATTTAAGGACAAATTAATATCCTCTAAAAATTTAAAGTCAAGCAACCCAATCGTGAAATCATGAAGATAATTTATTTTTTTCTCCAAATTAAAAGTTACTAGTTTAACTTTCTAAAAATTACTAGTCCATGGCATTTTGGACAACAATCAACTCGTGTCACCTCTCAAGTATAATTAAACTGAGTCAAAATGTTCATTTAGTGTGGTTGGTGAGGTCTCAAGTAAGTGTCCTCCAATAAGATGCAGCTTATTTAATTAAGAAAATCATCTAATGAAACACACTACGCAAAAAACAGAGTTTTAGCCGGACAATTTCGGTAAGCACCAAATATTTTTTTGTCGAAAGCTGGTCTTAGGCAAGGAAAAAATATTGTCCCGGCAAAAAGAATTTAAAATACATGGTAAAACAAATCTACAATTTTCGGTGACGGTGATAAAGTTTCCTCACCAAAGCTAGCTTTTTGAAAACAACCCAAAGTTATCCTCACAAAAACACATTTTTTTTAAGAATAAAATTATTTTTTGCCAAAATCAAAACTACATAGTTTTGAATTTAAATGTCATTCCTTTACCATATCTAATTCTTTGGTAAGAACTCAAGTTGTCATCACAAAAACACATTTTTTTTTGTAAGGACAAAATTGGTCCTTGCCAAAATCAATCTCTTACTAAAGCTAACTCTTTGGTAAGGTTCTAAAATTATCCTCAATGAAACATTTTTGGTCCTTGTCAAAATCAAAATTACGTAATTTTGATTTCTAAGTGACATTCACTAGCCTAATTAAAACACTTCTTCCATTTTCACGATTCGATAACTTAACTCGACCCAAAAATTTTAAAATAAACTTTAATAATATGATATATATATAAATCTAACTTTCACTTGAAAGTCTTTATGTGAAAGTTCTTACTTGAATTACCTGTGATCCGAATCTATTTGTTAAATTCAAAATTTTCGTAGTTACTGCTTAAACATTATAAAGATTAAACAGAAAAAAAATGGAGAAAATGTGACTGCCAGTCACTATTTCTTTAACAAATAAATCTTAGTTGGGTTTTTTTGCTTTATTGATTCTACTACACTCACCTTGTCTACACAGTCAACTGATAGCCCCATTAAACAATCCAAAAGAAGGCTGCTTTATTACTTCTCTGTTACCCAATTTTTTTTACTACTATTATTATTATATTTTTTGTTCCTTTTATTTATGATTTGTGTTTAATTATGCTTGTTTGTAGAAGTGCAATTTCAACACTACTTTGCCAATGGATGTTTCGGGGAGGACATTTCTTGCCAAAGATTAATCTAAGCTGAAGACAATCTTCACCGTTAAGACAACCTAAAGCAAAGATTTCCTTTACCAATATCGTCTTAAGATAAAGATACTCTTCACCATAAGTCAGCCTAAGATAAAGAAACTCCTTACCAAAAGTCTTAACCTTCGTCTAAAGAGGGGATTTAGGCGAGATTGAATGGGACTTTAGGTGATGACATATTTCCTTGTCAAAAATGGCGTTTCGATCGGTAAGCACATTCCTTGCCAAACATTAATATAAGGTGAAGACAATTCTCGTCGTAAGACAATCTAAAACAAGTGCTTTCCTCACCAAATGTCATCTTAAGGTAAGGATACTTCTCACCCTAAGTCACCCTACGATAAGAAAACTCCTTGCTACAAGTCTCAATCTTCGATCGAAGAGGCTATTTAGGTGAGGCTAAATGGGACTTTAGGTGAAAAAATATTTCCTCGCTAAAGAGGACATTTCGGCAACAATATTTCTTTCAAAAAATTAATCTAAGGTGAAAACAATCCTCGCTATAAGACAACCTAAAACAAATACTTTTCTTGCCAAATGTCATCTTAAGGTAATGATACTCCTCACCATAAATCACTATAAGATAAGGAAACTCCTTGTCAAAAGTCTCACCCTTTGACCCAAAAAATGGTTTAGTCGAGGCTGAATGAGACTTTAGGTGAGGAAATATTTTCTTGCCTAAAAAAATGTTTCGGCAAGGAAAGTTTTTGTCCTTGGTAAAGCCTTTAGTCACGGAGGTATCAATGAGGACTTAACGAGGAAAAATTCATTTTCAGCAAGGAAATATTTGCTTGTGAAAGGTGAAATCTCTTGTAGTGATATTTGCCCATTTAGTTTGAATCAATGTTTTGGACAAGATGAGCAATACAGATCCAAATTCTGAAAATTAATGATCTTACAAGACATTATTCACAACACAAACATCTTATAATAAGTATGACACAAAATAAAATCAAATTAAGGATTAATTATATTATTTCCCATTGATAAATTTGGTCGATTATCAGTAGCCAGTACTACTACTCTTCCATACTCATCCTTGGTAAAATATGCAATGCAACCGCCTGCAGTCCCTGTGGCAGCTCCACCACCCATACCTTAGCAGGCTTAGATACCACATCCACCACCAAAATCCTCTCCCCGTTCGCGCAAACTGCGCAAACTCTCCCTCTTCCCGCTGTTATTTGCTCTGCATTCTTAAGCTGCGGCATAACAATAATTTCCTCCCAACAATCCCTTGCAGCATCATATCTGCTCAAACTACCTTTCACCTCATCTACCACATACATCTCATCTTCATCCATTGAAGTGACCGGTCCTTTCCATCCGGCAATCATCCCTTCAGCCATTTCTTCCCACTTGTTTGATTCAACATCGTAAACCATGCCTTCTTTCGGTGCATTTCCTTTCACGTTAACCATACAAAGCTTCCCTCTATACCCAGTTGCCTCCACAGCTTCTCTACTAAACCTACCATCTTTCAGTTCCGCTTTCTTTTCCCATCTCCAATTTTTTTCAGAACTCTTATATTTATTATTATTAATCCCCAGCAAGTCCCACTTTTCCATTGACCTAGCCACGTCTCCCCGGAAATGGGACCCGAATCCACTGGCAACGTAAATGGCTCCACAAGCTGATCCGGTGACGCACCAACGACGGGGTGTAGAGAATTGAGGACCGATGAACCAATGGTTGGATTCCGGGTGGAAGATTAATGGACTGGAGAGTGCAGGGACTAAGTGGTGAGTGGTGGCAGCTATTAGGACAAGATGGTTAGATACAGTTATGGATTGAATTGGTAGTTTTCGCGATAAAAAGGATGGGTGGCGATGGAGGAGGTGGAGAGGTGGAGGGCTAGGAAGGGTTCTCCATGTTGATGATAAGGGATCAAATGAGAAGAATTCAATTGATTGATGATTATGTGAGGGAGAAAGGAGAGCATAGAGGGAAAAGAATGGAGGGAATGAAGGAGAGTAGAGGAGGCGACGCCATGAGTGACAAACGTAGAATAGGAGGGAAGGAGGGAGAGAATAAAGGCAGAGTTGAGCAAGGTCTTTAGGGAAGCCTGGTATTAAGGTTTTGTTATGGCGTTTGATGTGTTTTGGGGTACTGGATTCCATTGTGGGAAGGGTTAGGGGATGGAGGGTAATTGATTAAAGCTAGGGATCGATACTGTTTTTGGCTTGAAGGAGAGGTCAGTATGTGCTTTTATATATAGAGTTCAACTTTCTTAATATTGTTGGTATTTGCTTGGCTTTATTTTAGCTGGAATTTGGAAATTTTATCTAGTTATTTTTCTTGGATAAGAAAGTTTCATGAGAAAACAAAAAAAAGTGAGTTTTCCTGGCGATAAAGATATAAGAACGTCCTAAATAAACACTCAAGATAATACACAACACAGTAATTTTTCTGATTTGATAAATTATAAATAAAATTTTGACACGTGTTGCATTATTATTAGTTGATCATTCGAATATCTAAAAATGAGTGTCGAAACAATGTGAGACTTTTCTGCTGTAAAAATTGTGAAATAAAGTCTATAGTATAATTAGATTTGGATTATAAAATAATTTTTATAATTTGTGAGATCAACTCTTCTGCTGAAAAAAAAACTATATACAATGTTTTTACATATAGATTTGAGTTTTTGAATTTTAAAATATGATGATCACTTTATAATTAAAATTCATGTGTATTATAAATTTTATTTTATAATTTTTTACAATAAAAAAATTAATCCCTAAAACCATATAAAAATAATGTATAACACGCACTACAACAGAATTAATATACGCCGGCGCTTCAATACCGGCGCTTGCCATAAACGCCGCAATTTAACTGTCGCCGGCGCTTGTTTTGTGGCGATTCAAGAAGAGCCGCAATATACAAAGGACAAACAAGCGCCGGTATATGCTCAAAACTCATTTCACATTCTGGCGCTTTAAAGCGCTGGTATTTGTCCAGCTGCATATTCCGGCGCTTTCAAGCTCCGGTAATTTCCAATATATATTATATTGCTCCAGAATTTTTTTCCCCAAAATTTTCTTTCTGCCCGTGCCCGCGTCCGCGCCGTTCTTCCCAAAAATCTTCCAAAAATCTTTCAGAAACCGATCTCTCTCCCAAAAAATTTTCCCTCTACTCTCTCTCTCTTAGAAATTTTAGTAATATTTTTCTCATTGTTGGCATGAAGGAAGAGTCCAGCATCAGCTACCACTGTTTCCTCCTCAATTTTTTGGTAAACTCTTCTGTACCTCTCTTAACTCCCTATTTATACACATTTAAATGTATTTCTTTTGTTGGATTTCTAAATTTTGTCAATGGGTCTTTGAGGTAAACTCCTCTTCATTGGTTTTCAGTGAAAATATATTGACGTTTCATGCATTGTTATGTTCCTGAATGTTTCATGCAGATGCCGTTTGTGTATTCACTAGGATGTGAATCCAAACAATAACTTATTGTAATTGTGAGATTTTCGGTCATTGTTATGTGTTTATGATTTCTGCTTCTCCCATCTTGCTTCAAGGTTACTGCTGTTTTGCTTGAAAACATTTAATTTTATGTTTTTGTTTTTCCAAGTTTGCTGTTTACTGAATATGCAAAAATAGGGGCAGATTTGTACCTCTCAAGTGTTTTTGTTTTTCCAAGTTTGCTGTTTCCAGTATATATCCATTTCATTGGTTTGACTTACTTAGACGTGATCCACTAATTTGCAGTTATTTCTGTTCCAAAATACCAGAAATAAAAGGTTTGCATAATCTAATTTCATTAAAATCGATCTGACAAGAAAACACAGTATACTGTTATCAATTAAAATATATATGAACTAATAAACTCATCTACAAAATCTATGCTAGTTATTAAAGAGCTAAAACTAATATATCAGCAACAGAAGTAGTTGAATTCAGCAGTAGATTATATTAAGAGAAGCAAACAAGAATTAAATTGGAGGTATAAACTAATCTGAAAGAGGGAGGGGATTATAAACGAAATCATAAAAAGTACCCATTACACACATGTAAAAACAAAAAAGAACTGGACTTTTTCCCACTTTTATATAACAACTCAAGAAGATATGAGAGCTCAAAACATTTACAACCTAAAAAAGGAATCCATGATCAGAAAGATCACAGACTTTTTGAAAAATTAAACAAAGCCCGTTTCCATTGATCAACTATAGTTATCAACAAATGAGGCCAACAATATTAGGTAACTGCTTTGGAGAGAGATACAATCCAAAAACTGGAACAACAATGCATGTTAAAACAAACAGTGATACTAGATTCACCATGAAGTTCAATTAATATACACATGTTGTTTGTGTGTGTGTATATATATATACATACATACATATATATATATATATATATATATATATATGTGTGTGTGTGTGTGTGTGTGTGTGTGTGTGTGTGTGTGTGTGTGTATTTCAACCACTAGGTAACTGCATTGGAGAGAGATATCCACTATGAGATGATCATCACTAATAAATCAACTAATTTGTATAAGGACAAAACATGAGTATGCTCGAAGATGATTGTACAAATCCTCCTTAGAGTAAAACTTCTGCTTCGTTTTCAAATTAATGTAGAAATACAAAAACCACAGGTACAATGTCATTGAAATAAAGCTCCTATTTTTCACAAACTTTTCTAGCTTCATAAATTTTTTCCAAATTTGAATTCTTTTTTATTGAAATAGTAGCATATATAGGTTGGCACTACTAGTACCGTAAGTAAGAAATTCTGTCATAGAAAATCAACTCACATCAAACATTGTAGGTATTCCAGAAAGAGAATAAATACTAACAAATAACTGCAAAATAGCTGATTATGCAAACTCAAAAGAAAATAAATACAAACAAATCAACGTGATCCAAGTTTGTTGTTTCCAGTATATATATATCCGTTTCATTTGTTTTGTTTTCAATTTTGTTTGGCATTTTCATATTGTAAAATACATTTACAAATCATCAAAATTTACTTGTATATGAGTTGTGGTGTCAGACTGTCATCAAAGATCAAATCTCATTTATTGTGTAATCAATTATTTTTTAAAAGTAAATTACAAAGCCCATGAATTATGGCCCACATGAATTATTTTTTAAAACTTATTATTTATTGAAAAGTTGTCAACTAAACTAGTTACAGTTGGGCTCTTTTAAATATGAGTGCACACATGTATGATAGATTATATTTTTCTTTGTTGTTATCAATTTCAGTTCATCCACTTACCAATCAAATCCAAGTTTGTTATTATGCATTGTTTTACCAAAAATATTACAATACTGACTTGATTAACATTGTTTTAGGAAAGTCTATTAGCGTCATCTCAAAATGGATAAAAGTTGGATAGATAAACCGAGGTCGAGTAAAGCCTATATGGATGGTGTTGCAAACTTCATTAGATTTGCGTGTCAAAAAGTTTGTGCTCGTGGTAGTATTGTTTGTCCATGTAGGAGATGTGGTAATTGTTATTCATTCGAACTAGAAATTGTTCAGGAGCATCTATTGTATAATGGGTTTAGTCCCGGTTACACTGAGTGGGTTTTTCATGGGGAAAAAGTCTCTCGTATAGACCACACTCACACTAGTTCACAACCCACTAGTGTTCCAGGTGACTTCATGGGACGAGATGACGTGTTGGGTTTGCTTCGAGGTGCCTTCTAGGTTACTTGTGAAAACTCAATCAATGAACCGTTACGTTTAGGAATCGAAGTGGGATCTTCAAATGAGCATGGTGAAGAGCAACAGGCTCATTGTGGGGTTGAGTTCAATAATTATGGTGATCCTTTAGACGTCGAACATCCAGTTCGTTATGCTATTGATGAGACGACGCAGTATCGCAACTTGATGAAAGATTACGATACTGAACTTTATCCGGGTTGTCAAAATTTCACAAAGTTAAGTTTCATGTTATATTTACTACACCTCAAATGTTTGAATGGGTGGTCTGGCAAATCTCTGACTATGTTGCTTGAGTTTATCAACATGGCATTTCCGATGTGTGCACCATTGCCATCAAATTATTATGAAGCCATGAAGATTATCAAAGGATTGGGTCTTGGGTATGAGAAGATTCATGTTTGTCGTAATGACTGCACACTGTATTGGGGTGAGCATTTGAATGATGAATTTTGTCATGCGTGTGGCGTGGCACGGTGGGTAAAAAACACAGTTGATGATGAGGATCCGTTGAATGAGATGGATGGTCAATCGAAAAAGAAAAAGGCAGCTAAGGTATTGCGTTATTTTTCGCTAATACCGAGATTGAAGAGGATATATATGTCATCTAAAACGGCTTCATTGATGAGATGGCATGACAAAGATCGGACAAAGGATGGGATTTTAAGACACCCTGCGGATGGATTAGCCTGGAAAGAATTGGATAGATTGTATCCCGATTTTGCAGCTGATCCTCGGAGTGTTAGGCTTGGCTTAGCTAGTGACGGGTTCAATCCCTTTCAAACAATGAGTTCAACCTATAGCACATGGCCCGTTCTTTTGGTCCCATACAACTTACCACCGTGGCTTTGCATGAAGCAAACATCCTTCATCCTTTCAATGGTGATTCCTGGTGAGAGAAGCCCCAGTAATGATATTGATATCTTTTTGCAGCCTCTAATTGAAGAGTTGAAACAATTATGGGATGGTGTTGATGCGTTTGATGCGTCCACCAATCAAAGCTTTAAACTTCGCGCTTCTCTTCTTTGGACCATTAATGATTTTCCAACCTATGCAAACTTATCTGGTTGGAGTACCAAGGGGCGAGTTGCTTGTCCATGTTGTGGGGAATCTACGTATTCTGTATGGTTAAAGCCCGGGGGAAAGTTTTGCTATATGGGTCATCGTCGATGGTTAGCAGAAAACTATGAGTTTCATTTTCAAAAGGATCAGTTTGATGGCACCATAGAGTTGGGATCTGCTCCTGTTCCACCGTCTGGGCATGATGTTTTAAGACAACTAGAGGGTGGAAACTGTAGCTATGGTAAAACCTCGAAGCTTTCTAAGAAGAGGGCAAGAGAGGATGTTGGTGTCTCTACGGGGCAAGTGCTAGTAGATGAAGGTGATAACCTTTTTGAGGGTGTGGACGAATTTCTTGAAAATGTTGATAATGAGGGTATTCCCATGGATGAGGGAGTTGTAGATACGGTGTGGAAAAAAAGAAGCATTTTTTTGAGTTACCATATTGGAAAGACAATCTATTACGTCATAATTTAGATGTGATGCATATAGAGAAGAATGTATGTGATAATTTGATTGGAACAATATTGACTATAGATGGTAAGACTAAAGATAATAAGAAGGCACGCCGCGATCTCGAGGAAATTAGTATTAGGAAAGACCTCCATTTAGTTGTTCTTCCTAACGGAAAAGATCACTCGCCTCCAGCATGCTACACTATGTCCATGAAGGAGAAGCATAATTTCTTGACAGTTTTTGCAAATCTTAAAGTTCCTGATGGGTATGCATCAAACATCTCGAGATGTGTCAACCTAAAGAATCGTAAGCTGTTAAACTTAAAGAGTCATGACGGTCACATATTGATGCAAGAAATCCTTCCAATTGCCTTAAGAGCATCTTTGCCTAGACATGTTCTAGCAGTTGTGTCTGAGTTATCATCATTTTTCAAAGCTTTATACTCTAAAGCCCTTGATCCTCATGAGCTTGACTTATTGGAGTAGCGTGTTGCTTTGACACTCTGCCATTTAGAGAAAATATTCCCCCCGGGTTTCTTTACCATTATGGTTCATCTTATCGTTCACTTAGCCTCCGAGGCTAGACTTGGGGGTCCCGTACACTACAGGTGGATGTATCTTGTTGAGAGGTTAGATGTTCAAAACTATTTTGTGCACTTTTTTTTTATTATATATTGGATACTTAATTAATCTTTAAATTTTTGGCTTCGCAAGGTATTTAGTGCGCTTGAAATCTTACGTACGTAATAGAAGTCGACCCGTGGGGTCAATTGCTGAAGGGTACAATGGGGAAAAGTGTCTAACATATTGCTCCCAATACTTCAAAGGTGTAGAGACAAGATTCAACCGTCCCCAAAGGAACAATGATACTGTAAATTTTTCGGATGAATACATGTTTTCCTCTGGTGGACGGATAATGGGAAAGATTGTGAGTGTTGAGCTCGATGCCATGTCATTGGCTCAAGCACATCGTTATGTGTTGCTCCATAATGATAAACTTTCTGACCTTCGTAGGTTAGTATCAATAAAGGAACTTAATATGATATCATGTGTTTAAAATGAGTTTTTATTACTTGTTGTTAGCACTGTGATGGCTAACAGTTACATAAAAACATCAATTATTGCAGCTCATTTTTGGCTGCTCAAAGGCTAACAAACCGTTCCAATCGACCTATACAAAGTCTCGAACAAAAGTGGTTGGTTGAGAAATTTCCTTCATGGCTTATGAGGCAGGTTAGGCATAATAACAAGAGTCTTCGATTTCTATAAGTGTTATAAATAAAACATTGAATGTTGTTGTCTCATATTAATTGTTGGAAAATGTTTAGGTGCCATGGATGATGGATAACAATTATTCAGATGAACTAATTGCCTTTGCTCGAGGTTCGAATAATGTTATTAGGAGATTCAATGGATTCAACATCAACGGCTTTAAATTCCACACAAAGGAACGTGAGAGGTGTAGACGATCTCAAAATTCGGGAGTGATGGTTGAAGCGGATGATAAAATGTATTATGGTGTGCTCAACGATATCATCGAGCTGGATTACTATGGGACATATAAGATTGTGTTGTTCCGTTGTGATTGAGTGGATATTAATTCACCCAGGGGTTTAAAGAAAGATGCAAGTGGTTGCATTCATGTGAACTTGAATAGGTTTATACACACTGGTCAGTTATTGAAGGATAACCCGTTCGTACTTTCATCTCAAACGAAGCAAATGTTTTATGTGCAAGACCCAACAATGAAGGAATGGTATCATGTTGTGATCACGAAGCCAATGGACCTATATGAAATGGGAGAAAAAAGGCAGGACGAAGATGATGACACTTACAATCAGTGCATGCCTTCTAATGTAGTGGTAGACAATTAATTAGATTGTATCTCAACTTGGGCTAGGATAGACATTGACGAAGATACCAACTAATCTTATGTGCATTTCCGTGTAATTATATTTGGATGTGTATTTATGTGATGGACATGTGTGTCAACGAGTTTTGTAAGGTTTTATTGTAATCTATCGAGTAACCGTTGCTTTGTTTCACACTTAACAAGAGTCTTGAACTTTTTTTCGTATAGTTTGTGGAATGCTACTTTAGACTGTCATAAATTTCTATTTTGGTTGTATCATTGATTATTGTTTGTTCTTTAAATCCAATTTGAATCATTTATTTGTTTATAACTTCTCAGGTACTCAGAAGTTATTGATTGCTGCATTTGCTGTGACTCCTTGACCATTCCTATCTTTCAGGTGTGGTTCTTCTAATTCTTGTTAACTTTTAATGTATTTTTGATGGTGTGAGATATAATCATTTTAATGTTTTTATCTCTACAGATTGCAAGATGTACATGTCAAAAAATGTCCCTCAATCGGTTAGAGATAACATGTCAAACCAGTATGCAGCTGAGTCTTCACACCATCAAGAAGATATTCACCATGAGCATGACTATCACCTTGACGATGATCATGACATGCAAACTAATTCTGAGACCGATCCAATAACATCGAGAAGTGATCACAATGATAGTGGACAATACGAGATAATTGGTAATTTCTGTATTAGAATACATTCTATATATAACTAATTCGATACCACATTGTTATACTAATTATATAATTCATGCTTTCAATGTATAGATTCTGAAGGGAGGGTAAGGAAGCAGACACATGTCTTGAGAACCTCACAAGTGTGGTCCCTTGAACGTGGGGAAAAAATTGTGGTCCATTTCAATGCACGTCATCAACCTATTAAGAAAGGTGGCCAAATGTTAAGTAGCTGGTTGGGTAAGGTAACGAGGAGAGGGAACCTTTGTCCGCTTAATTACACGGATTGGAAGAAGGTCCCTTCTAGCTATAAGAAGGACCTTGTTATATTGATTCGGGTAAGTAGCAACTTAATAACCATCGATTGCCTCCAATCTCTCTTTTTGTTTTTGTTTATTCATGGTGTTGTATATGCATAATCCCTAACACCAATAATGCTTATTTGACATCGATTTCCTTTCTGTGCGGTAGAGGAAGTTCCATTACCCTACGATTGAGGCGATAGACAACATTTTGTTGAGGATGATAGGGAAAAAATGGAGGAACTACCGATATGTGCTGAAAATGGACTACGTGAGGAACAAAACGAAACAACAAGTTTTGAGCAATGATGTTCCAAAAGGCGTAGATCAAGACCAGTGGAAGCAACTGGTGAACTATTGGTTCTCTGACCAGAGTGAGGTTGTTTTAAGACAATAATGTTCATTTGGATTCTCATTGTTTCCATTTTTCTATTAATGACTGATTATTCAATTGGTTTATTATTGGTGTAGAAATATTCGACTATAGGGACAGCGGCACGTGAAAGACAACAATGTCCTCACACGTCTGGTTCAAAGAGTTTTGCTAGACGACGGGATGAATATGTGAGTTAATTTGCTTTATTAATCCAATCTTTCATTTAAGACATCACTGTCACAATTTGATCTCTTTCCATACATGGTAGGAGATAACACATGGGAATGAGCCCGGGAGCATAGAGTTTTTTGCTGAAACTCATAAACGCAATGATGGAACTTTTATTGATGATGCATCACGATAATTTATGGTAAGCTGAACATCTTTAAAAATAGGGAAAAAGCCTAATTTTTTTTTATTCCTTCCTATTTTCACTTGATGTGGACTGAAAGAAAGAAGAGAGCCTTCAATTAAGTTAAGAAATATATAGCTTTCATCAAGGGAGGGTGATAAAATATTTTTGACCCAAAAGTTTGATGTTATTATTTTTTTTTAAATGAGGATGACTTCATAGACTTCATTGACATACTTTCTTGTTTTTGTAAATGGTTCTTTTGTTGTGTACACATGTAGTACTCGCTTGGTGCCTTTGGAATACATCTGTCTGGTTCCTGTGCCTTTAGGATTAATCTGTTGGGCAATGTGATCCTGACATATATATTAGAGTTGTTTTTTGAAATATGATCCGTTTTCTGCATAGCCTTAATGATCAATAGTTCTTTCTTTAATTTCTGATTAGATATAGATCTGAATTTTAGATCAGTAAATGTGTTTGATTGGCAGCAGGTGAGGTTGGGAACTTGATCATGTTTTTCATTTTTTTCCGAACTAGATTAGTACTAAACAAAGGAAGCTTAATTGTATGGTGAAGATTTTATGCTTTGAAGGTAAAAATGATATCTTAGTTACACTTTTGGAGTTGTGCTGATAAAAGTGGGATGATTTTGATGATACTTTGTTGCTTTGCACATTTTGTCTAAATTAGGTACATTGCTTGGATTGTATATTTGCTTTTCTTTTGCCGGAGGTTTTATGAAAAAATAGGGAAAATTTTGCCCTTTTTCTATAAAATATGATAAACACATTTTGTTTTATGTATATTGCGCTGTTATTAGCTACTAAATATTCGGTGGAGTTTAATTTTTATTGTTTCTTAATTGTATGGTGAAGATTTTATGCTTTGAAGGTAAAAATGATATCCTAGTTACACTTTTGGAGTTGTGCTGATAAAAGTGGGATGATTTTGTATGGTGGTGACCACCGGCGAGCATAGATGATACTTTGTTGCTTTGCACATTTTGTCTAAATTAGGTACATTGCTTGGATTGTATATTTGTTTTTCTTTTGCATGAGGTTTTATGAAAAAATAGGGGAAATTCTGCCCATTTTTCTATAAAATATGATAAACACATTTTGTTTTATATATATTGCGCTGTTATTAGCTATTAAATATTCGGCGGAGTTTAATTTTTATTGTTTCTTAATTGTAGGTGACAGTTGAAGCTCGTGTTGCTGAACTTGTTGCAGCTTCAGGATCCTCTGATGCTAGCAATAATTTAGCAATACAAAATGAATTATTCACCGAACTTATGGGTGAAGAGAGTTCCGGTTGTATCCGAGGTCAGGGTTTTGGAGTTACACCCTCTGCTGTGTTTGGACTTTCAGCTCAAATAAGGAATGAGATGGGTGCCCATGGGACCTATGCTGAAGAGATAAATAGTTTGAGAGCACAAATAGAAGAAAACAATCAACATCATGCGCAACAAATTCAACAAATAACGGCGAGACACGATGATCAATTAAATAATATGCAATCCTAAATGGATGAGCTGAAGTCTTTACTACAACATTTGGCTAATAGAGAACCTCATGATTGATTTCATGATGTTAAAATAGTTTTTCATACTATTTACATTTCCTTACTTTGTTTTTGTATGAATTTTATATATTAACTATGATTGTTTGTTGTGTAAATAAGACATTTATGTTGACTGAAAGAATTATTATGGATGATGCATTTTATATATCGAAGAACATTTGCATATAGAATGTTGATATTTAAGTCAAAGAAATGTAAAAATATAATTAAATCCGGAATTCATATTGTGCTGGGACGATACTGTATAAATCGCGGCGCTTATATACCGGCGCTTCGAAGTGCCGCTAAATACCGGCGCTTCGAAGTGCCGCTATATAAGTACCGAAAAAACGTGCATATTGCGGCGCTTCTTCAAAGCCCCGGTATTTACGTTTCGACACCACGCATTCCGATGCTTGATTCGACGTGTGCAAAAAATACCAGAAATTTATATTGCGACGCTTTTAAACGTCAGAATATGCAAAAAAAAAAAAAGCACCGACGCTGACAGTTTATTTTGCAGTGACGTTTTGTTTCACAATATTCGAGTTGGACAAACTAATATCACTACTAGATCCCAGGCACGCTTTGCATAGGAATTATGGTCCATTGAATAATTAATGCAGCTGTGCTGTAAACTTTACGATGCTACAATATTTTCAGCTTTGATTTTTTTTTTTTTTATGGCTGTTCTAATCGACTAATATCACTGCTAGTCCCAGGCACGTATTCCATAGGAATTATGGTCCATGGAATAAATGCAGTTGTCTTGTAAACTTTATGATGTTAAAATATAGTCTTCACCATAAATAGGATGCTGTAAGGTCTTGTCATTTGGAGCAGAGATAACAAATTTAAAAGGTCTCAATGAACTTTATACTTAGGTGATATAACTACACAAATAAATTAGCATTTGACCTTTATCTCTTCGCTGTACAGGATTTTCCTTTTTCCACACTCATTTTTCGGAGTCAAATACTTTTCAAGGATTCTCCCATGGATTCATTCGGAATTAATTTTTCTGTTATAAAAAAAAATATGAAGTAAAATACGTAATACACGTAAATTTTGATTATAAAGTGATCCCTATTAAATCCCAAAATTTAAGGAGTCTAAATCTATATACAAAAACAGTTTATTGCATGTTTTATTTCATAACTTTTATAGTAGATGAGTCAATCTCAGTTTCATGCATGGAGAGAGAGATTGGTAAACTTCATGCCAGGTAATATAGTCATTTACTTTTAGATTCATCCAAACACATAACATCACGTCATTTTTGAATTTTTTTAATATTTTAATTATGAGTTAATTATTTGTTGATGCCGAAAAGAAGGTAAATGTTACTATTGTTGAAAATGATATAGGTGTTGGTCATGTTCTTGTATTCACATCAGCTTAGTACACGAATACTCTGCAATAAAAGCCACTTGGAATTTGGTTCTCTAAGAAGAACTCTCCAATGGAAAATTAAAACCAATAAACGTACCGAGATGAAGTAAAAGGAAAGAGTTATGGAAATATCGAAGAGAGAGAGAGAGAAGAAGTGGTTTTGGTTGTCAAACTTGTATTTATAATACTAGGGATTATTCCTTATATAGACAACCAAGGACTAGCTCTAGATGGGCTCTATTAGTGATGTTACCCATACCTTTTAGTTTTGTCAAATGTGATTTTTGCATCATTGATTGCACGAGTTAACCGTCAAGGATAATATCTACATGCCTTTAGGTCTACCAAACATGACTTTTACGTTATGGAGTGTATAAGTCCACTACTAGAGATGAAATCCATCCGTGTTTGAGTTTTATTGGACCAAATATTTCTACCCATATTATTCAGCTATATTATTGATAAGAAAAAAGATTCTACTGATATTTTGTGATTAAACGAACCTAAATATAATGTGTTAATCTAATCCCACCTATTTAAGAATTTCTCCACATATACTCTATTTTAAAAGAACGGTTAGCAGGGTTGGACTGCAATTGTAATTTACATGAACTTTTTTTTTCGGGGTTGATATTTTCATGAACCTTTACTTGTTTGGAATATAGCAAGGGTTGGATTTGTTTCAATTTCAAAGTCTTCAATTAATTAATAATGGGAGAAACTTGATCATCGATTTACTATAAATTAAAGAAAACTCGATTAAATAATAAATGATGGGTTTGGTATAAGTGAGATCAGAACCAACTTTATTTAGAAGACAAGAAATTCAGGTAAGCTTTAAGTTGTCTTTTTTCATCATAGGCCCCAAGACAAGGCTTTTTTCAATAATCAATATCTAACTCTCTTTACAACGAGTAATGCTAAACAAACCACCAATTTATAGTGTAACTAGGTGAGGAAGTCTCTTCCAATAAGATGCAGCTTATGTAAGAAAATTATCTAATGACTTTCCTATTTAGTTTGAATCAATGTTTTGGCATTTTCATTAATCAATAAACTATAAATGAAAAATACTTAAACTGAGTTCTCTACAGAGGAGACTCAGATTCGATCTCTCTTCTGATCAACGTAAAAATAAATAAATTATATCAGTAAACAGTACTACTCTTCCCTACTCACCCTTGGCAAAATATGCAATGCAACCGCATGCAATCTCAGCGGGGCTCCACCTCCCATACCTTAAAAGGCTTGGCAACCACATCCACCACTACGCAAACTGAGCAAACTCTCCCTCCCAAGCATTATTTGCTTTGCATTCTTAAGCTTTGGCATCACAATCATTTCCTCCAAACAATCCCTTGCAGCATCATATCTGCTCAAACTACCTTTCACTTCATCTACAACATCCATCTCATCTTCATCCCTTGAAGTGACCGGTCATTTCCACCACGCAATCATCCCTTCAGCCATTTCCACCCACTTGTTCCATTCAACATCCTTCTTTCACTGCATATCCTTTCACACTAACCATACAAAACTTCCCTCTATACCCAATTGCCTCCACGGCTTCTCTACTAAACCTACCATCTTTGAGTTCTGCCTTCTTTTCCCATATGCAATTTTGCTCATCACTCTTATAATAATTATTATTAGTAATCCCCAACAAGCTCCACTTTTCCATTGATCTAGCAACATCTCCCGTAATGGAATTCAATGAACAAAAGCTTCGATTCCGGGTAGAAGATTTTTGGGAATCTAACATCCATCAACAACCACGTAATCACAATAACAAAAAGAAAAGGGAACACAAATTGAGTGTTATTTCTTGTTTAATTGAGTGTTATTTCTTGTTGTTTAAATGCTCATTGATGGGGGTTTTATAACTTTGGTCTTATATGGCCGTTAGACACTGATTTTGTAGGTTTGGAGTATTAAATGTTCAAGTCTCGCGTCTCAAACGGTCATATTTTCGACTGGGTCCTTATACCAGTCGACTGGGTCAAGTGAAAAAAAGGTTCACTTTTAGGCTAAGGAATAGTACCAGTCGATTGGGTCATAGGTCCAGTCGACTGGGTGAAGTTACTAGTCGACTGGATCCTATTACCAGTCGACTGGGAACTTACTGTCCCTTTTTACCAGTTGACTAGTTCAGAAACCCAGTCGACTGGGTTGTCTAAAAACCCAGTTTTTATGTTTTTTAAAATAGTTTTTGACTTAGAAACATTTTTTATATTTTGTTTTGTCAAATTTTTTTTGCAACGTGAGCCATAGTTCAAGCTAGGTGACTGAAAAATAGAGATTTACAATGTAATTCAACTACCTTAGAGTCTATTCTAAATCTTCTGTTTTCTTTTGATATTTGAACGTGTTGTTTTCTTGCATATTGTTTCGGTATTGAATGTTTTTATTGCTTAAACACTTAGATAAAACTGTTAGTGCAATTTAAGCAGTGTTTTGTCATTATTAAAATCAAATACAGGTCAACAAATTCTTAAAATAAGTATATTTTAGATATATATATATATATATATATATATATATATATATATATATATATATAATATAATGATCAGGTTACCTTAACCCGTGACCTAATCCAACCCACCGAGTTTAAAAATTTCTCAACATGAATCCAACACAACTTTTGAAACCACAACCCATTACATCGGTTTGAATCAAGTCCGTGGATCGGCAAGACACAAACACGTGGTTTTGAAAAAATATACTCCGTAATTTTTTCTTAAATTGTGAGAGTATCCTAACCTTTTGAATCATTAATTGTGGGGTTTGATTAGCACCAGAGACTTTCAGATTTTAGAAACTAAATGTTCTCCCTCCAGCTCAAGCTCAAAAAGCAAACTAACCAGCTAATGAATTAAAGCCTGGAATCTTATCATGAACAGGCACCGCATATAAAAAAATCTGGATCTCATAACAGAATTTCTTATTACTTTTAATTTCATCTAATTTGCAACCAAAAAAAAAAGGCAGAAGAGATAGCTAAACGAATCTTGATAGGCAAAAAAGCCAAGAGTACTACTCATCTCATAGAAATCCAAGCAAGACTATGAAAAATCCTCAATGTAATTAAGTACATAAATTCCAAAAACTTCATGTTCTATACACGAATTATCAAGAAAGAAAAGAGAGAAAGAGAAGAAAAAAAAAGATGTGATATCGATCAGCGGTTGTCGTCTAGTGGAGCTGGATGGATGCTGGGGGAGTTTTCTAATCGCCTACAAGACCAACACCATCTAATGATACAGACTGCAGCCAGCAAAGATAAAACAGCAGCCAATTTTACAAAAATATTTATATGTGGTTTGAACCATGATGGATCATTAATATACAAGCCATACTCCTCTGATAATTCCTTGCCCTTAGAAACCTCTAATAATTCTTTCCTCATCATTCTCATTTAATACATATCTCCTTCGATTCCCCTTCTAGCTCCTTTTCCTCCAAAACTTCATAATCTCTCTCTTTCAACTTTTCATGATTTTTGAAATGGAAAAGACAATGTGTGACAGCATGCACCTTGAGTTTGATTACTTTTAATCAGTGCTACGCCTATCTTTAGTTTATGCTTTCAATGTGTTTTTCATTAGGGGCTATTTATAGATTATCCTCTTAGGTCGACATATATGGTCTTGTACAGCTCACAAAATGTTAACTACCAAGACTTGAATCAAAATATTCTCCTATAACTTTGGAATCACAATCAGAAATTAGTTTCCTTGTAATTATCTTTTTCTTTTCTGTACTCATCTATCTTCCATGTACCTGTATATTTACAGCAAAACAACTAATGAAAAGCATGTATCATATTCTCAGAAACAGTTTTTATATTCTATCAGAGCAATAAGGCTCAAACGAGTGTCAGATCCAAGCTCCAGAATGGCAGAAATTTAACTAATGAAACACAAAATACAACCCACCAATTATTGACTATGTCAACCTCAACCTCATTTGACCCAAACTCCAGCTCTCTCATTTCCATCAACGCTATTAATTGTCCAGCTTCCTCTCAAACTAACGCCATCAAACTACTCTTCATAGCGTGCCCTCCTTGCTAATAAGATATAATCTGATGGGATACATTGATGGCACTATGCGATCCCCATCCAAGACTATCTCCAAAGATGAAAAGATAGTCCTCAATCCAGCATACACGTTTTGGATGCGGCACGATCAGCTGTTATTGTTGCACGCAATTCTTGTATCGATGTTAGAATCGGTTATCCCCTTTGTTGCCTCAGCAACCAACTCAAGAGAGGCGTGGTCTTCGCTTGCTCATCTTTTTGCTAATTACTCTCACTCGCGGGTTATAAATCTGAAGGAAAAATTCACCCAGCTGGATCCATTTTTGAATATTTGCAAGATATCAAAACCACAATTTGTGAACTTGCAATAATTGACACTTCCATTTCAATTGATGATATCACTCGTGACACTTCTCTCACATTTGAAGAACTTCACGACAAAATTGCTGGTTATGAAGCTTTTCTAAAATAAGAAGTTGATGGTTTAACTCTTATTACAACAGCCAGCTACGGCAGTCACATAAACTACTCTTAGCCCAACAATCGACAAGGTAATCGTAGAGGATGCAATTCAAATAACCAAAATCGTAATTCTCCTCACCAATCCAACTCTAGGCCTCGTTGGCGTCATTTTAGACATTCCAAAAATTATGCCCAAGGTTCAAATTCTAGACTATGTCAACTTTGTGACCAATATGGGCATTCCGCCAAACAATGTTCCCGCTATCAGTCTCATGCACAATTCTCGAATGCCTCATCTAGTTCCTCTAACAAATCTTGGTTCATGGACTCAGTTGTCTTCCATCATGTTACCTCAGATCTTGGCAACCTTTCATTTCACTTCGAATATGATGATCCAGATGAAATTGTCATTAGTGATGGTTGAAGTTTGAGTATCACTCACACTGGTTGTATTCATCTTCATTCCTCCCCTCAAAGCTTTACACTTCTCAATATTCTTTGTGTACCTTCTATAAAATCTAATCTAATATCTTTTTTTAAATTTTGTAAAACAAATAATGCACTAACTGAATTTCGTCCCTCTTAATTTTTTGGCGAATGAGTGTCGCATGGGGACAACACTCATGTGCGGCCCGAATGAAAATGGAGTCTATCATTTTCCAATTGATTTGCGACTTCCCAAACCTCATCCTGCGACTTTTGTGTGTGAGAGAGTCTCCAATGTTGCATGGAACAATCACCTAGGACATCCATCAAGCAAAATCACCCATCACATTCTCAAGTCTGCGTCTCCACCTGTGTTCCCCAAAACGAGTCCCTTGTCATTGTGGAATTCGTGTCAATGTAATAAGAGTTATAGTCTTCCCTTTCGTGTTTCCTCTATTAAAAGCAGTGGTCCATTAGAACTTTTATACACATGTTTGGGTCCTATTCTATTTACATTTGTTGAAAATTTTCGTTACCATGTAATTCTTGTTGATCATTTTACTAAGTATTGTTGGCTTTATCCCATTAAAAAAATCTGATGTTTATCTTGTCTTTATCAAATTCAAAGCACTTGTTAAAACCAGTTTAGCACTCAAATCAAAACCATCTACTCAGATGGTGGGGGTGGGGGAGCATAAAAAAATTAATGACCTTTTTTTCTCACTTGGGATTGTCCATTTAACCACTGCTCCTCATACCCCTCAACCAAATGGATTCTCTTAGCGTTTTCACCGACATTATAGAAACTAGTCTCACACTACTACATTATGCCTCTTCACCTCTTTCCTATTGGTCTCATGCCTTTACCACTACCACCTAGCTCATCAATCGATTACCTACTCCACTCCTCGATCTCAAATCACCTTACGACCTTCTTTTTCAAGACTCCCCCAATTATCTCAAGCTTTGTTCCTTCGGTTGTCTTTCTCATCCCTGGCTAAAACCTTATGCCCAAAACAAACTTGAGCCAAAATCTCGTCCTTGTACTTTTCTAGGTTAATCAACCTCACAGAGCTCATACAAGTGTTTTGATCCTAAGTCTAATCGCCCATTCTTATCGCCTCATGTCATCTTTGATGAGTCTGTGTTTCCTCTTGCCTCTCTCTTCCTCGTGCCACAAACTCTAATCTTAACCAATGGTCCAATACTCTCACCACTTTCGCAGCCTCTTTACCACCTTTTTACGTAATGCCACCAACAACAACATTTTCACTGTCTTCACCTACTTTGCCTACTAGAGCCATGGGAACACTTAGCACTCAAGAATCTCTCTCTTCTGGCCCTGCATTTGAGTCCACTCCTATCTCACCTTTATCAATGCCAACCATCTTTACTCCTCTATTTCAAATCAACATTATTTCCCACCACCACTGACTGAGCCACCTTCCACCACTTCTTTAAGCCCTCCTATCCATCATCAATCCTTACCCGCATTCACTCACTTTATGATCACACGCTCCCAAAATAACATCTTCAAACCTAAAAACTTCACCACACAACTAAACATATCCTTTCATCATCTCTTAAACTTTCAACCATCACACAAGCAATTAAAAACCCTCAATGGCATGCTACTATGTCTGAGGAACTCACTACCCTAGTGCTCAATGAAATTCTCATAATGTTGTTGGCTTCAAATGGGTTTTTTTAGATCAAACGCCATCCTTATGGCTCATTGATCGGTATAGGGCACGATTTGTAGCAAAAGGGTTCCATCAACGTCTTGGTCTTGACTACACAGAGACATTTGGCCCAGTTGTGAAACCTACAACCATCTAGGTTGTTCTCACTCTTGCACTCTCCAACGATTGGTTTATACGTCAACTTAATGCCAATAATGTTTTCCTTTATGGGACACTGGAAGAAGAGCTTTACATGCACCAATCCCTTGGATTTATTAATAAGACCCAATTTCAGCATGTGTGCAAGCTTCGCAAATCCATATATGGCCTCAAACAAGCACCTTGTGCCTGGTACAACGAATTGAGCTCCTTTCTCCTCAGCAATGGATTCACCAATTCTCGTTATGATGTCTCTTTAATTATTTACAACTAGCATGGTGAGTGTATCTATTTCCTTGTTTACGTATTCATCACTAGCACCGGCCCTATGTTAATCTCTCAACTAATTCAAACTCTCTCCACCCATTTTTTGCTCAAAGATTTGGGCTCCCCTCATTATTTCTTAGGGGTAGTCTATTACCTCCCTTTTTTTCTCTAAATATCATAGAGCAACATTAGGGGGAGGGAGTTACTATTAAGAGAGTAAGATAGAGAATTTTTTTAAGAAGAAGGAGAAGATGATTCATAGCAGATATTCATAAAAAAAAAATAGAATTTAAGAAGTTTTTCTAATATCTAATGCCCTTATAGGAATTAAAATGTCTCAAATCAGTTAACTCACCAAAAAAGGAGACAAGAAGCTGATTACATTAGATTAATAGTTCAGGGACCCTTTTACTTAGGAGTGATAGATCCTTTATTATACACTCACATAGCTCCATATGAAACTCATTATATCCAATTACTATCAATTAATGATCCATGAATATAACCATATTAAATAGTATCAAAGTATAATAAGTTGCATACAAGATAACCATGGTACCTCATGTCTAAGGATGATATGCACAACTATAACATAAGAACCACTTATTGACAAGCAAATAAACTTCCATTGAAATCGCAAGTGCACGAATCATAACAAATAATAAAGTGAACGAGTAAGAGTATCGTCCCACGAGGATTGAAAAATTACTAGTAAGTACCAAAATTTATTAAACTATAATCTATTTAATAATTCAAATGAGAGTGAATTGTTGAACTAGAGAGTTTAAAATAATGAAATTAAATAAGCAAGTTGAGATCAAGGAAACAAGATTCTAGGGCTTTCGATTCACCATAACTGATCCTATGCCCACACACAGCCCGCTTACAGCGCGCACATTGAGCGCCAAATTAATAGTTCAGAGACTCTACTGCCAAATGCATACTTCAAGAACTTAAGTACAACGATTTCATAGTTCAATGACCTATGTTGCAACATACCCAATTAAATAAGTGAAAAGTCTATAATTTTTTTTTTATAAAAAATGTAAATTTTATTAATGAATAATAAGTTACAACTTAAAGAAGTGCACAAATTTTCCACTTTAATTAAAATATATCAATGATTGTTTTTCAAGAATGTATCAATGATCTTTAAGTTTGTTTATATTTCGCTTAAGTTTGAAAATATTAATGTGAAACAAAACATTAATGAACTTATGATTTATGATACGTGTTAGGTATAAAAATATTTTATTTTTTTATTTACAATTATGATTTAATCTATCTAATTTTTCATCCATCTATATCATAACTCTTTTTTATTTATAAGAGAGTTGTTTGTTGGAGGGATTGATCTCAAGATCTCAAGAAACCCGAGTATATTTGACTTGAGACGATAACCAATAATAATAATAAAAAAAACAACTGATTAACTAGAAGTGGTAAAATCTGACCCTACTAGACCCGATCTGGTCCAAACCCGACCTAACCCGAAAATACTTCAAAACAACATGACTTGAACCTGACCCAACCCGAACCCGAAACGTCCCGAACCCGAAATGACCCGACTCAAAATGACTTGAAAATAAATATATATATATATATTAATAAAAGACCAGTTTGCTTTCTAAAATCAAGATAATAGTTAATTTACTACTTGTCAAATAAAATAAATTACATCATGATTAGTTAATTATTAATTTACATGAGTTGATGTGCATGGTTCAATATTCTATTAATATAAGTAATCTCATTAACTCCAAATGAAAAATCGAAAAAACTAGTAAATTTTGCATTGTTCTTAAAGTTACAATAAAATTTTATTCTTAGTTGTCCTGAAAAAATAGAATGGAATGAAGTGATTATATGAAATTTAATCTCCAAAATCTGATATAAGACGTTACTAGTGAAAATAGCTTTATGGACCTGTTGTCTGAAATCATTTAAGACTGAACTTTGGGACTAAAAGTCATAACATTGCATATTGCATTCAAAAATTAAACATATTATTTAAAAATTAAGTATTGATTTATTATTAATTTATTTTAACAGATTTGGCAATATAACTCGTTTAGTCCTATTATATGCAAATAAAATATTTTTTAATTAAGCTTAAATATCTATTTTATTGACCCGACCCAACCCGACATAACCCTAGACCCGATACGACCCAAACCTGAAATGACTCAAACACAACCCGAGACTCGAAATGACCAGAACCCAATCCAAAGTGACCCATGATCTAAATGACATGCGACTCAATATGACTCAACCTGAATCCGATTAACTTGACCCGACCCGTTTGCCACCTCTATGATTAACTATCTTTTAATTCATGCACACAAACACAATCCATCAAACTAATCATTGTATTAATTGAGGAAAAATAATATAATATCACCACATACATGCATTGATTTCTCAAAAGCAAACTATCCTCATAATAATAATTAAAAAAAGCTTATCAAAAAAATAATTAACAATAAAACTAGCCTATAAATCATAAAATTTCAAGTTTGGGATGAATCGGGTCGAGAAGCAGCCATGGCCCATAATGTTGTGTGAAACTGATGATAGGATTGGGCCCAGACATGTCTCCGATCCGGTCCAGTGTGTCCGAGTGAGAACCTTAAACCTAGAAACCAACTATAAAATTGCACTTTCATCACATCTCTCTTCTTCGTCTAGGGTTTTTGCCACTCGCATCCTCTTCAGAGAGAAAAACAGAAAGACAGTGAGTGAAAATGCCGGCTGGTCACGGTCTTAGGGCGCGAACAAGGGATCTGTTTGCTCGTCCATTCAGGAAGAAGGGTTACATACCGTTGACTACTTATCTGAGGACCTACAAAATCGGTGACTACGTCGACGTCAAGGTCAATGGAGCTATTCACAAGGGTATGCCTCACAAGTTCTACCACGGCCGCACCGGCCGCGTCTGGAACGTCACCAAGCGCGCGATCGGCGTTGAGGTGAACAAGCAGGTATAGCTTCTGTCTCTCTCTCTCTTATCTGTCAAGTTCATCTTGATATTTATATATCTTTCTATGTTTGTGTGTCTATACGTATTACTATGCATATCGATCCTTTTTAATGATTTCAATGGAATTATTTTGCATCCGTTTTCGGGTTATTTAGTTTTTTTATAGATTGTTTCCTATGTGTACTATATAGAAGCATGAATATGGGTGTATGTTTTTTGTTCTTGGTTTGATTGGTTTTAGTGGGTATTTCTTTTATTTAGGGCTATTTCCTGAATTTCAAGCTGTTTTGTTTAGAAATGGTAGTATGGACATGTGGGTTTTCATCAATTTTTTTTGTTAAAATGGGTTTTCTGGATTTGGTTTGTGTAGATTTAAAAATTTAATAGTTTCTTTTTTATTCAAGTTGGTATTTGATAGTGGTTTATATTTTGTGAAAAAAATGAGAGTTTAAATTAATGGCTTTTTTTCATATGTTGAATTTTTTTGGGGTTTTAGATCTAGAAAATTGCTAATATGTTATCCTGTTGGTTTAAATTTGTGTAGATGGGTTTTATAAATAGATGATTTAACTAATGGTGTTGTTTATCTGCATTGTTTCATGGGTTTTGGTTGTCACATCATCTTTGTATAGGTTTTAAGTAATGATTTGAACAAGGCTTATGTTAATTTTATGTTTATGATGTGGGAGAAATTGAAAGTTTTGTTGCGCCTGATATTTTGTTTCTGTCTGTTTGGTATAAGGGTTTTGATATTATAGAGACACTATGTTTGGATGTTTAAAGGGCCATGAAAAGGTACTGATGAAAAGTAGAGGATAGGAAATGAGAGGATTTGGGATATGAAGGGGTAAGGCCCGTACCCATCCAAATCTTCTCTCCACATTTAAGAAACTCATAAACAAGGGGAATGGTACACATCCCACCCCTTCTCCTCTAATCTTTATTACCTTCATCCAAACATCCTCTAAGGGATCTAGTGGTAGCTCTGATGTATAAGGTTCTGGTTCCTTAAGCTTTGGTTTTTTTAAAATTGTTTGTCAAGCTATATGAGTTGTTATGGAATCAGGATCTTCAAATAAGGAAACAATGGTATAAATTGTTGGCAAATATTTCTGATAACATGCAGGACTTTTCTCTAGTATGTGAAATTTATGTAACCTCTTGATCTTTGTGGTGGAGGGAAATGACACAAAATGGTTCGTTTACCATAAATCTGGATTGGTTGAGGCTTAGATGACTTGTATTGTTGGTTTTGAATTGTGTAGTTATCAAAAGAATATCATGTTTTCTTTTATAGTCGTTAGTTGGTTCTTTGGCTCTAAAAGAGAAAACAACCACTACACGCAGTGACGCACGCCTGTGTATTTGCTTCTATTGCTGAAATAACATATTTTATGTTTCTGGTAATAATATAGGTTATATTTATCAGATGGTATGTTGGCTTTGACATTTGTTTGTTACCGTTAAGCAGGTGCAAGTTTTTTTGTGTAAGAATTGGCACTTTAGAATATTAGGAGTAGATTTGACATGTGATGGTTGATGCTTTTTGGAACAAATGAGTATCATGATAATACATGTTTACCGTTTTGATGCTTAATTTGAAGACAGTTTTGATGATGCATTAAAGGTTACTTGAGGCCTTTTGGATCAATAGACGTTATATTGTTTGACCTCACACAAATTTCTTTTATTTGTAATTTACCTCATTGCCCTGCCCAGTATTTTGCTGACTAGTGTTGATGATTTGTTCGAGCAATCTTTCCTTATTGCCTCTTAGCTTATTTTGTCTAACTCTACCCTGCCTGAAATTATAACATTGTCTGTGTGCGTTATAGATGGATTATGTCTGAACTTTAAACTGAGTCTGGATGTTTTGTATTTAATTGAGAAAATATTCCCAAACTGAGTTGTGTTGCATATGTTCATTCTAGGTGGGTAACAGGATAATTAGGAAAAGGATCCATGTCCGAGTGGAGCATGTGCAGCCTTCAAGATGCAAAGAGGAATTCAAGCAGAGGAAGATTAAGAATGATCGGCTGAAGGCAGAAGCAAAGGCAAGAGGTGAGGTCATTAGCACAAAGAGGAAGCCAGAAGTTCCTAAGCCAGGTTTCATGGTGGAAGGTGCAACATTGGAGACTGTTACTCCCATTCCTTATGATGTTGTTAACGATCTTAAGGGTGGTTATTAGGTCTAGTTTGTCTGATTTTGCACTTGCAGTGTTTGGTTTATGTGTTGCAAACCCTTCTGGATATTTTGTTAGCTTATTTTCATATGTTTCTTTAGTAACTTTATTATTGAAGTGCGCATGAAACAGATATATGTTTGTTGAATTCTCTCATCTTTTTACTTGAGCAGTTTTGGCCTATTATTTTTCCTTTAAGCAGCATTGAAGTGTATGTTATTTTCTCATGGAAAATCCTCGGAGGTTTTATCTAAGCTGTAGTTGTTGCTGCTTTTTAGTCCTGTAATATTCTCAGAGGCTATGGTGCAATATGTTTTGATTGTTATTAGGTTTCGTTTTCCTTAATATTGTATAGAATTTCTGGTTGATAAGCTTATTTGTTGATAATATTATTTGCATCTTCAAATAAAACCAGAACAATAGAATCATTATTTTTGTTCGACAGTATCAGGAATTTAGTTACAGAGCCAAGAAATTTTAATACTAAGTCTGGTTGTTGAGGCTGGGAAATTTAGAGGAATGACATCTACTATATTCAGGGCTTGATCAAAGATTTCTGATGGTATTATGGAACGAGGTAGAGGACAGGAAAGGATAGGGTAAGAGTAATTTTTTTAACTTCCAAAGTAGGGAAAATTTGAAAGGAAAAGAAATTGTGTTTTGAAGGGATAAAGTATTCTCAAAATCTTCTCATTTTATTTTTAAATAAACTTCCAAACACTGCAAATTTTTATAAAATTATACAAAGACGACAAGTGTTTTTTTTTTGGTCTTATTTATCAATGATACACCCATTACTGTGAGTAAGAATAGATTAGTAACCAATAGAAAAAATCAATTACATCGACATCCTCTTGCAAGAATTGTCAAACGCTGCTTGCAAAACGCTTTTAGATGCTTTCTCTTTTGGCATCTTTTGAAGGCTAGCGACCTTGGAGAATCCAGCATGTTGCTTAAATAGAGAATCACCCTTTATTTCTGGCTTCATCTCTTGTTGGCTTTGATTTGGTCTTGACAAAGCCCATTGCATTGCCCATATCGCCAAAAGGCGCATGTAGCCTAACGATGGATATTGGCCATCGGTGCTCCAACTTTTAGTGGTTTGGAAGGAATACCTGTTGATTGAAGAAAAACATGTTATAATCTAACCAAATGATACTTTGAAGCAGAAAAATGTCAATCTGGAGTAAATACGAGTAAGAGGAATTCACTTGCACCTAAATATGCACACATTTTCCCTCAAAAATCATACCTATTGCAGCAGCAAAAGAAAAAGAAAAGCTATCTCACCCTAGTCCCTCTTCAGACCATGCAGCTTCGTAGATTCCATTCGCAGTCTGAAATGCCATATCCATCATATCTTCATGCATCATTGTTGCAGCAACTGCATATGTAACGCTGGACCATATTTCTCTCGACTGCATTGATGACATGTCAATGCTTCCATCGGGTAGCATCCCGTTAACAGCCCCCCACCTTCCACCCTTCACCTTTAAGATATTGTAATTATAAACCTTCTCCAGTGCACTTCTAGCCTTGTCTTCATCCACAATTGGGAAAAGACCAGATGCTCGTGCATGCCTGCAATAAAGTCAATAAACTCCAATCCTTTATCATAAATTATCAAACACTAAAAATCCATTCCCCAACAATTTGATAATACTTTGGAAAAGGCGAATAAAAAAGAAAAATTAGAGTTATATCCAATGGAAAATACTTCCAAAACACTAAACAAACAATATCATATTGTAATTAGAGGAGATGCAAACAGCTGATGATCATAAAGATCAACGAAGTTACACCAATTGTAAACATACCATTGTCCAGCCAACTGATCAGCTTGAATAGATGAACTGTATGGACCACCACTACTGTCATAATTGAAGTATAAACCATTCCATAATTTCTAATAGACAACTTTGGCCTTCTGAAATTTGAACCAAAAATAATCTTTAGAACCTTTGTCACCAACTTTACCTGCCAAGGCTGATGTAGCCTGCAATGCTGCCACCCATAGGCCACCACTATATGCACTCAAACCAGACACAGACCATGTGTCATATGTCTGATAAGGGAAGCCTTTGTTCTCAGTCATCCCATCCCCATCCTTATCAAATTGATCCATTTAAGCCATCGCAACATAAACTGAGGGCCAAACAACTTGAGCAAACTTCTTGTCACCAGTGGCAACCACATCTCGGTAAACTTGGAGAACAAATTTTGGGTTTAGGTCTTTCCACCGATCTGTATTGTAAAGGTTATAGGCATTTACTTCAAACCATGGGTCATTAAGTCCAATATCATGAGGAGCAGCCCCAAGAACATTTCTTAGGACCCATTGTCCATCAATTAGAACTTTCATTTTACTGGGATCATGCATCATCACAGCTGCTGCAAAGTCTCTTTGGATGCTGAGTTGAAGTTGTGGGAATAGTATGACTAATACAAAAGACGAGTAGAAATGAAAATCATAGGTGTTCCACATATGATATTCAATCCCTTCCAGGTAAAGGAATTGGCCAATGTTCTCTTCTCCTCCTTGAAGCAAATTTGTCCCGAACACAGAATTTGATGCAACTGGAGTGTGTACTTGCGCAAGTACTGAAGCCATCCTTCCAAGGATGTCAACTGCAGTATCATTTTGATGGGTGACATCTATAATATTCTTCAGACCAGAGCGTGACCTATCAAGGGAAAACTTCCTTCCAAGGATGTCAACTGCAGTATCATTTTGATGGGTGACATCTATAATATTCTTCAGACCAGAGCGTGACCTGTCAAGGGAAAACTTCCGTTCTCCAACGCTTACTAAACTAGGAAATGAAGGTGATCCATCTGCAAAACAAACAAAAAAGTTAAAACATGTTCACTAAAATGAACTAAATTTCAGAAGCTAAGGTTTCAAATTCCAGATACCTGTCCAAATTGTTCTCCCTGAGTTAAGATAATAGAGCTCATTGAAGAGAGTGACGGTACCTGCAATGAGCATTTGTAAGAATTTTAGAATCTAATAATTAATGAAATAGCAGATAACATATCCGAGCTCACCATTCAGGAAGCCTCTTGTCTTCTAGAATAGGTCTTTGCCATGCTTCTATCTAGGACTCCCAATGACCATGTTCTGCATTTCAGAGAAATTGAAACTGAAACAAGAACTCCAAGAGCAACTGAGTCTTAACAACATATTAACCCATAATTACACTCTGCATATTAACCCATACGTTTGATGGTCAAATCTGAAATCAATGTCTAAAATCATCATTCACTCTCTCTCAAATCATTGGGCCCAAATTTACACTTACAAAGTAAAATTTAAATCCCTGAAAAACATTACCAAGAATAGCATCATGTGCAATACTTGCAGCATCATCCCCATGAGTACCATAAAATTTCGTATAACGCCTGTTGATTAAACCTTGTCAGCGTATAGATAACTTTTTGACTTGTGATATTTATCAATGAAATCATTAGCACTCACCTGTGATAAGTCCTTCCACCTACTATGTGTACTTCGGGGCAGTCCCATGCCAGTGAAAAGTTAACAGTACGCACTGCATCTGATGGGATAGTCACAGAAGCTGCAATTGCTGCCCCCATAGATGATCCTGGTTGTGATGGCACTGATGTTTCCTTTCTAAACAACAGAATTGCAGATATCAAGTACAGTGGAGAATGATGGAAAAAGCATACGGAAAAAAGGAAATAAAGATAACTAGCAGCACTCAAAATCCTTTCCAAACAGAACACCTTAAGCATCACTGAACTAAAAAAATATATGGATTTTTCTGGTCATGGAGATTTGATATCCTCAGAGCATTTAACGTCAGAAAAAAAGATAAAGAAAAGAATAATGAGGATAAAATAGAAAGAGAGGTCCAGAAGCTATCATTCTGTCACAAAGAAAAGCCAAGGCATATCAAATAATCATGTTGCGCTTTGTAAAAACCAAAATCGTGAGCTGAAAAAAACAAAGTGGAGCTTGGCATAGACCATGAATTAAAGAAAGTGAGAAATATTCTTCTATGTATTGCACATGTGAATGAGAATTCTCCCTACCTCTTTTATTTCATGCCACATATCTTTGGCAGTAATCCCCTCAGAGTTCCCAGATATTACAAAGCAGGGGCATTCTGAGACATGAACACCATCTGTCTCCTGAGCTGCAATTGCATAAGTCACTGGGGGTAACCATTTGCAGTTCTGTATCAGGAAATCAGATATTACACATACGAGACCGAACAAATTTTTGTTCAACTAATCAAACAAAAGTAAAAGTTTTTCTTTCTTTTTTTTTCTTTGTGCAACGATAGCAAGGAACTTACTTGTGATGTAGAAGTACACCATGAATGCCATCCTTCATCCTAGAATGATCAATGACCTTGAATGTTAGTAAAATCCAGAACATTGAGCTTAAATCAAAAAAGTATTTGCTCAAAGTCCTTAAGAAATTTGGAATGCAGAATTGCAATCCGACACCAACACCCTTGGTTACAAGGATGAGATTGTCTAAAGATCAGCGTACTGGAGAGAGACAAAAGTCTTTAGAAGTACCGTGTGCTTAATATGCTTAAGCAATAAGCTTGATGTATGTCATATTGTGTACTCGACCAGACTTGACATATCTAGTAAGTTTGGTCAGTAGGTACTAAAGTAATCCTAACCCAAATCATTAGAAAGCAGTTAAAAGAATATTCAAATACTTAAAGGTACCTTGCGCCTTAAATTAGTATATCAAGCCATTACACTTGAGATAATTGGTTACTCCAATGCAGATTTTGGAGAGGACAAAGATGACGAGAAGTCTACTTCGGGATATTTGTTCATTTTTTAAATGCACAATTGTCTCTTGGTGTAACAAGAAACAAGGATGTGTAGTAAGATACATACAGGAAACTGAGTATATAGTCTATAGCATGGCTGCTTTGGATTATACAATTTTTGATAGATTTGAATATAAATCTAATTGAAAGACTAATAAAAATTTACTATGATAATCAAGTGGCTATTGGTCTGATTTACACTAGAGTACATAGCTCAAAATGTCAACACATTGAAACACAATATCATTATATTCAAGATATTATGATGGATAAAAGCGAGGTCAACGTATTTTATATCCCTACTAGCGATATGATCGTTGATCCCATCAGTGAAAAAATTTATCAAACATGTTAGGTTGATGGGACTTAGGAACATTTGAGTCAAAAGAATATTTTTGTCACATCTCATGAATAGTGTGAGTGAGTTATCTCACGGATAGTGGCAACATAACATCCCATGAATAGTGGGAGCGTAACATCTTAGGAATAGTGAGAGTGTGGTATCTCATGGATAGTGAAAGCCTACCTAGAGTTTTTGGCTAAATAGCCAGAAGTGAGATGTTAGTTATGGCTACCCAGTCAACTAAAGATCTTATCCATAATTTAAAGGGATAAGGATTCATCGCCAACTGAAGATCTTATCCATAATTTAAAGGGATAAGGATTCATCTCTTGTCAATCGGGGAATCTCAATCAACATTAAAGAATTCTTATCTCAAAATGGATAAGGTCATATCTGATCATCAGTTAGAGATGATAAGTAAATATGGATAAGAACATATATGATCATCTTAATTAGAGATGATCGAAAAATATAAATAAACATTATCCATTTTTGAAGTTCAAAGAGACCGTTATTAGAGGATTGAGATATGACTAAAAGCCTATGTAAATAGATGGGATGATACCATTGTTAAATACACTGAAATCAAAAGCAAGAATTAATTATCATCATAGCCCCTATAATCTTTCATTTTTCTTCTTCTTTTATTGATATTGTTCTAAAAATCCAAAACACTTGAACCAAATAACAGAGACAAGAAATTTATTACTAAGCCTGGTTGTTGAGGCTAGGAAATTTAAATGAAGTACAGAGGGAGGACATCTACTATATTTAGGGCTTTGATCAAAGATCTCTGATGGTATTATGGAACGAGGTAGAGGAAAGGAAAGGATAGGATAAGAGTCTCTCTCCCAAGTTCTCCCTAACTTTTTTAACTTTCAAACTAGGAAAATTTTGAAAGGAAAAAAAAAAAATTTGTGTTTTGAAGAGTATTTGGAGTGATTAATTATTCTCCAAATCTTCTCATTTTATTTTAAATAACTTCCACACTGCAAATTTTTATAAAATTATACAATGACGTAAAATTGTTATATGAAATCAAATAGTAGTTTACAACAGACAACGGCAATTTTATTTTTGTCTTATTTATGAATGATACACCCATTATTGTACATAAGAATAGATAATAGTAACCAATTGTAAAATCCAATTATTTCAGCATCCTCTTGCAAGTATAGTCAAACACTGCTTGCAAAACGCTTTTAGATGATTCCTCTTTCGGCAACTTTAGAAGGTTAGCGACCTTGGAGAATCCAGCATGTTCCTTAAATAGAGAATCACCCTTTATTTCTGGCTTCATCTCTTGCTGGCTTTGATTTGGTCTTGACAAAGCCCATTGCATTGCCCATATCGCCAAAGGGCGCATGTAACCTAACGCTCGACATTGGCCATCAATGTTCCAACTTTCTGGGGTTTGGAAAGAATAACTGTTAACAGAAGAAAAACGCGTTAGCAAACTAACCAAAAAATACTTTGAAGCAGAAAATTGTCAATCTAGGGTAAAACAAGTAAGACGAATTCACTTGCACATAAGTACGCAGACATTTTTCCAGGCAATTTCACAAGTGGAAATCTCTACTGCAATGTTGTTATAACCTATGCTACTCTGACTCGGGTACAGGTCGGATATTAGTATGTGTCCGACACAGGTACTTATCAATTTTTTTGTAAATTTTCATTTATTTGGAAGATCCAAGAGTCCTAACCAGATTTTCGGAAACATTACAAATGCATGTCTGACAATGGTACTTCAAGTGAGATAAAGCGTTGGAGCAACATAGGTTACAACTACTTTTGTCTGCCTTGCTCAGAATCAAGAACAGTCAGACTAAAAGGTACAATCATGTATCCACCGAATTTAGTACTAAATCTTTAAGCTACAGTTTAACAAACTAAATAATGGTCAGCCACCTTGACTGTGCACTTACTAGAAATACAAGCCAACCTATAAAATTTGAGAACAAATTAGTAGGTGTGGCTAATCAAACATAAATGACAAGATTGATAAACAAAAATTACTAGTTACTACTAGCCTGCTCTCTACAGGGCACTTAAATTTAAGGCATGGCTTTGTTCGGTTGAGCTGATAGATTCTACTCAACATATCAGCTTAGATTTGAGTTTATGTACTATGAATAAAAAAACATTCACTTCTGGGGTGGATTGTGTTCTCAAAAACCCATGGTTTCATATTTATAGGTATGCAAGCTACTAGCAACAACAAGGGTTTAAGTTTCCTCAAAAATCATACTGATTGCAGCAGCAAAAGAAAAGGAAAAGCTATCTCACCCTAGTCCCTCTTCAGACCATGCAGCTTCGTAGATTCCTTTCGCAGTCTGAAATGCCATATCCATCATATCTTCATGCATCATTGTTGCAGCAACGGCATATGTAACACCGGACCAAATTTCTCTTGACTGCATTGATGACATGTCAACGCTTCCATCGGGTAGCATCCCGTTAACAGCCCCCCACCTTCCACCCTTCACCTTTAAGATATTGTAATTATAAACCTTCTCCAGTGCACTTCTAGCCTTGTCTTCATCCACAATTGGGAAAAGACCAGATGCTCGTGCATACCTGCAATATAGTCAATAAACTCCAATCCTTTATCATAAATTATCAAATACCAAAATTCCACACCCCCAACAATTCATTTACCATTTACGCTTTGGAAAAGGTGAAAATAAAAAAGAAAAATTAGAGATATATCTGATGGAAAATACTTCCAAAGCACGAAACAAGCAATATCCTATTGTAATTAGTGGAGATGCAAACAGTCGATAATCTTAAAGATCAACGAAGTTACACCGATTGTAAACATACCAATGTCCAGCCAACTGATCAGCTTGAATAGATGAACTGCATGGACCACCACTATTGTCATAATTGAAGTATGAACCATTCCATAATTTCTCATAGACATCTTTGGCCTTCCGAAATTTGAACCAAAAATAATCTTCAGAACCTTTGTCACCAACTTTTCCTGCCAAGGCTGATGCAGCCTGCAATGCTGCCACCCACAGGCCACCACTATATGCACTCAAACCAGACACAGACCATGTGTCATATGTCTGATCAGGGAAGCCTTCGTTCTCAATCATCCCATCCCCATCCTTATCAAATTGATCCATATAAGCCATCGCAACATAAACTGAGGGCCAAACAGCGTGGGCAAACTTCTTGTCACTAGTGGCAACCACATCTCGGTAAACTTGGAGAACAAATTTTGGATTTAGGTCTTTCCACCGATCTGTATTTAAAATGTTATAGGCATTTACTTCAAACCATGGGTCATTAAGTCCAATATCATGAGGAACAGCCCCAAGAACCTTTCTTGGGACCCATTGTCCATCATGTAGAATTTTCATTTTACTAGGATCATGCATCATCACAGCTGCTGCAAAGTCTCTTTGGATGCTGAGTTGAAGTTTTGGGAATAGCATGACTAATGCGAAAGACGAGTAGAAATGAACATCATAGGTGTTCCACATAAGATATTCAATCCCTTCCAGGTAAAGGAATTGGCCAATGTTCTCCTCACCTTCTTGAAGCAAATTTGTCCCGAACGCAGAATTTGATGCAACTGGAGTTTGTACTTCCTCAAGTATTGAAGCCATCCTTCCAAGGATGTCAACTGCAGTATCATTTTTATGAGTGACATCTATAATATTCTTCACACCAGATCGTGACCTATCAAGGGAAAACTTCCGTTCTCCAACGCTTACTAAACTATGAAATGAAGGTGATTCATCTGCAAAACAAACAAAAAAGTTAAAACATGTTCGCTAAAATTAGCTAAATTTCAGAAGTTAGGGTTTCAAATTCCAGATACTGGTCCAAATTGTTCCCCCTGAGTTAAGATAATAGAGCTCATTGAAGAGAGTGACAGGGTACCTGCAATAAGCATTTGGAAGAATTTTAGAATCTAACAGTTAATGAAATAGCAGATAACATATCTGGCCTCACCATTCAGGAAGCCTCTTGTCTTCTAGAATAGGTCTTTGCCATGCTTCTATCAAGGACTCCCAATGACCATGTTCTGCATTTTAGAAAAATTGAAACTAAAACAAGAACTCCAAGGGCAACTGAGTCTTAACAACAATTACATTGTGCATATTAACCCAAACCTTTGATGGTCAAATCTGAAATCAATGTCTAAAATAATCATTCACTCTCTCTAAAATTATTGGACCCAAATTTACACCTATAAAGTAAAATTTATATCCCCGAAAAACATTACCAAGAATAGCATCATGTGCAATACTTGCAGCAGCATCCCCATGAGTACCATAAAATTTCGTATAACGCCTGTTGATTAAACCTTGTCAGCATATAGATAACTTTTTAACTTGAGATATTTATCAACAAAATCATTAGCACTCACCTGTGATAAGTCCTTCCACCTGCAAAGTGTACTTCGGGGCAGTCCCATACCAATGAAAAGGTAACAGTACGCACTGCATCTGATGGGATAGTCACAGAAGCTGCAATTGCTGCCCCAATAGATGATCCTGGTTGTGATGGCACTGATGTCTCAGGGGACTTAAGGTGGTCGAAGGATCCTTTCTAAACAACAGAATTGCAGATATCAAGTACAGTGGAGAATGATAGTAAAAGCATACGCAAAAAAGGAAACAAAGATAACTAGCAGCACTCAAAATCTTGTCCAAACAGAACACCTTAAGCATCACTGGATTAAAAAAATATAAGGATTTCCCTGGTCATAGAGATATGATATCCTCTGAGCATTTAACGTCTCTATGGTAAACTAAAGTGAGGGAGAAAAAAAAGAAAAAGAAAAGAATAATGAGGCTAAAATAGAAAGAGAGATCCAAAAGCTATCATTCTGTCACAAAGAAAAGCCAATACATCAAATAATCATGTTGCACTTTGTAACTTATCAAAAAAAAAATGTTGTGCTTTGTAAAAACCAAAATCATGAGTTGAAAAAAACAAAGTGGAGCTTGGCATAGACCATGAATTCAAGAAAGTGAGAAATATTCTTCTATATAATGCACCTGTGAATGAGAATTCTCCCCACCTCTTTTATTTCATGCCACATATTTTTGGCAGTGATCCCCTCAGAGTTCCCAGATATTACAAAGCAGGGGCACTCGGAGACATGAACACCATCTATCTCCTGAGCTGCAATTGCATAAGTCACTGCGGGTAGTCCATTTGCAGTTCTGTATCAGGAAATCAGATAATTACACGTACAAGACCGAACAAATTTTTGTTCGACTAATCAAACAAGAGCAAAAAAATTTCTTTTTTTTTTTCTTGTTGAAAAGGGAAGATTCGGTCATAATATTATCGAATATTATGAGTTTTATTAGCTGTATTTTTATTTTTGTAAATAGCTCTTTAGTCAACTCTGTAATTAATTAGGACAGCTAGCCATTTTAGTTAGTTTCCTTATTTTGTACTTGTATTCTCTTATATAAAGAAAATCTGTGTAAACCATTTAATAGCGAATAATACAGAGAAAAATTATTCCATTTTTTGTCTTTCGTTCAAATTCACCTGGTATCAGAGCCACCCTAAAGCCCTTGAATTTTTTTTTCCTGCTTAATCCAGTCATGTCTGACATCTCCTCTGAGTCAACTCCATCCCTCACAAATCCAGCAACCCACCCTACAATTCAAAACCCCAATACCTATTCTCACTCTGTCCAAATCACTACAATCCGTCTTAATGGGAACAACTTCTTACGATGGTCCCAATCAGTTCGGATGTACATCAGAGGACGAGGAAAAATTGGGTATTTAACAGGAGAAAAGAAGGAACTAGCCCCGGAGGATCCAGTGTATGCGACCTGGGATGCAGAAAATTCAATGGTAATGACCTGGCTCGTGAATTTGATGGATGAGGACATTAGTTCCAATTATATGTGCTATTCTACGGCCAAAGAACTATGGGACAACGTTAATAAGATGTATTCTGATTTGGGAAATCAATCTCAAATTTATGAATTGACTCTGAAACTTGGCGAGATTCGACAAGGCGAAGACTCGGTCACCAAGTATTTCAATTCATTGACGCGGTTGTGGCAGGACTTGGATTTGTTCAATGATTATGAATGGAAATCCACTGAAGATGCTAGTTATTACAAACGAACTGTGGAGGCTCATCACATTTACAAATTCCTTGCCGAACTAAACGTGGAGTTTGATGAAGTTAGGGGAAGGATCATTGGCAGGACTCCACTTCCTCCACTCGGTGAAGCGTTTGCTGAAGTTCGAAGAGAAGAAAGCTGCAGACACGTAATGTTGGGGAAAAAGATCACCAGCGGGGCCATTGAAGGTCTGCCCTTGTTACCGAATCTACTACTAATAACGCAGCCAATTTTCAGCACAAAACTGAAGAGAAACCTCGGGTCTGGTGCGATTATTGTAACAAACCACGCCATACTCGACATACTTGCTGGAAAATTCATGGAAAACCAGCAAATTGGAAAAGCAGCAAGCCTGGTGACAAAAAATAAACATGTGATTCCCATTGTCAATGAAGCTGAGACAAGTCCCTTCAGCAAGGAGCAAATGAATCATCTTCTGAAACTACTAAAATCCAATTTCTCATATGGTATTCCTAGTCTCTCTTGCACAAACAGGTAGTGCTTTTAATGCACATTCTTGTTCAAATTTTGCTCCATGGATAATTAATTCTGGAGCCTATGATCATATGACCAGCCTTTCAAATCTTTTTAGCACTTATTCACCATGTTCTGGCCTTGAAAAAATTAGAATTGCAGATGGAAGCTTTTCACCTATTGCCGGGAAAGGTTTGATTAAATTATCTAAGAATATAGATCTTAAATTTGTTCTTCATATTCCTAAACTAGCCTATAACCTTTTGTATGTGAATAAACTAGCCAAAGAATCTAATTGTCGTGTTGTTTTCTATGATGTTTATTGTGAATTTCATGACCGAAACTTGGGGAAGAAGATTGGCAGTGCTAAGATGGAATGTGGGCTTTACTACTTTAATGATGATTTCTCCGATAATAAAAAGAATCAGGGCCTTAGCACTGTTAGTTCTAATTCTGTTTATGAACAAATAATGATTTGGCATTTAAGACTAGGACATCCTAGCTTCTCATATCTTCAACATTTGTTTCCCACTTTATTTAAGGGTTTGGATTGTTCATCATTTTACTGTGAAAGTTGTTGCTTATCAAAGAGTCATCGTAATACTTATTTACCAAAACCTTATGCTTCTTCAAAACCTTTTTATTTAATACATAGTGATGTTTGGGGACCTTCAAGAATTACTACTATCTCTAGAAAAAAATGGTTTGTTATCTTTATAGATGATCATACCCGTTTATGTTGGGTTTATTTGATGAATAAAAAATCTGAGGTTGAAAAACTTTTTAAGGATTTTTACACAATGGTTGAAACATAATTTCAAACAAAAATTAGCATTCTTCACACTGATAACGGAACCGAGTATTTTAAAGGACTTTTGGGAAATTTTTTAAAAGAAAAAGGTATACATCATCAATCAACTTGTGTGGATACTCCTCAACAGAATGGGATTCCTGAAAGAAAAAATAGACATTTTCTTGAAGTAGCTCGTGCTATAATGTTTTCAAAGAATGTTCCAAAATATTTTTGGGGAGAAGCGGTTTTAACAGCATCTTTCTTGATTAACAGAATGCCTACAAGGATTCTCAAATTCAGCACACCATTAGAATGTTTCAAAAAATGCTTTCTCTTATCAAGAATGTACTCGGATTTGCCGCTAAAAGTGTTTGGCTGCACTGTGTTTGTTCATATACCTAATAATACTCGGTCAAAACTTGATCCTCGAGCTGAAAAATGTGTTTTCATTGGGTACGCAGCCAATAAAAAGGGATATAAATGCTATAATCCCCAAACAAGAAAAATTTATGTGAGTATGGATGTCTCATTCTTTGAAAATAAACCCTACTTTCACAAAAATTATCTTTAGGGGGAGAATGAGGTGAAAAAAGAAAATTTTTGGGATTTATTCCCTACTCTTTTACCAAATGTGATTTTGACTACTACACCACATTCCTCTCTTCCCACTGCCATTCTAGAAACTCAAAATCAAGAACAATCTGAACCTGAGGAACAAAGTGATAAAATCAATGAAAACAATGAAGGGAGTCCTAGTCATATAATGTCAAGCATTACTGTATCTAAACCAGAGGGAGAATCACTACAACAAAATCCTGAGCTTATGGTTTATACTCGGAAAAGGATTCATAAAAAGAGTCAAAGTCAGCCTATTCCTCATGGAAATGATCAATCTCAACCTTCGAGAACCGGACCTCCAAATATCACAGGTAAGTCTTTTCCTAACTCATCTTCAGTTCTTGTTACCACTCCTAGCAGAGAACCATCAGATCTTGATTTTCCAATAGCCATTAGGAAAAGAATCCGAACTTGCAAAAAAAATCCTAAATATCCCATTACCGAATATCTTTCTTATGCAAAACTTTCTCATACCCATAGGGCATTTACTTCCAAAATCTCACACTTGTTTGTTCCGAGAAACATTCAGGAAGCTCTAGATGATCCGAATTGGAAATTAGCAGTGATAGAAGAAATGAATGCTCTTAAACGAAGTGGTACTTGAGAGATAGTTAATTTACCTAAGGAGAAAAAAACAATTGGCTGCAAGTGGGTCTTTACAATGAAGTGTAAAGCTGATGGTAGCATAGAGAGATACAAGACTAGACTAGTTGCAAAAGGGTTCAGTCAGACATATGGGATCGATTATCTGAAAACTTTTGCCCCTGTAGCCAAGATAAGCTCAATCAGAATCTTGTTATCTTTGGCTGTGAATTTCAATTGACCTTTACACCAGTTAGATGTTAAAAATGCTTTTTTAAATGGAGATCTTCAAGAAGAGGTCTTTATGAGCCTACCACCCGAGTTTGAGGGAGAGTTAGGACCAAACAAAGTTTGTAAACTAAGGAAGTCACTATATGGTCTCAAACAATCCCCTAGAGCCTGGTTTAAGAGATTTGGAAAAACTGTAAAGAGTTGTGGCTACTGTCAAAGCCAAGCTGATCATATTATGTTTTACAAACACAGTAAAGAAGGCAAAATTGCAATCTTAATTGTCTACGTGGATGATATAGTATTGACAGGTGATGATAATGAAGAATTGGAGAGATAAAAAAAGAGACTTGCAGTTGACTTCGAGATCAAGGATTTGGGTGCTTTGAAATACTTTCTTGGGATGGAGTTTGCTAGATCCAAAGAAGGTACATTTGTGAATCAACATAAATATGTTCTCGATCTACTTGAAGAAACAGGTCTACTAGGATATAGACCAGCCGAGACACCGATTGAGCCTAACCTTAAGCTACAGCCTTCTAAAACTGAAGAAGAAGTTGTGAAGAGAAAGTAATATCAAAGGCTTGTTGGGAGACTAATCTACTTGTCACATACACGTCCAGATATCGCATTCGCAGTTAGTATGGTTAGCTAGTTCATGCATTCACCAGAACAAGAACACTTTGATGCAGACTATAGAATTCTCAGATACCTGAAGGGATCTCCAGGGAAAGGTTTAATGTTCAAAAACCGTGGGCATTTGCAAGTTGAAGCCTATACTAATGCAGATTGGGCTGGGAGTGCCATTGATAGACGATCAATTTCTAGCTACTACACGTATGTTGGAGGCAACCTTGTTACTTGGCAAAGTAAAAAGCAGAATGTGGTAGCAAGAAGTAGTGCATAGGCTGAGTTTAGATCATTTGCTAATGGGATTTGTGAAGAGTTGTGGATAAATAGACTATTAGAAGAACTGAAGATCTCTAACACGTTACCTATGAAGTTATACTGTGACAATAAAGCTGTTATTACAGAACAAAGCACATGGAGGTTGACAAACATTTCATCAAGGAAAAGATCGAAAACGGTGTGATCTGCATGCCATACATTCCTACTACCGAACAAATTGCAGACGTGTTCACAAAGAGACTTCCTACAAGACAGTTCGATAAAATCATTGGCAAGCTGGCTATGGAAGATATCTTTAAACCAGCTTGAGGGGGAGTGTTGAAAAGGGAAGATTCGGTCATAATATTACCGAATATTATGAGTTTTATTAGCTGTATTCTTATTTCTGTAGATAGTTCTTTAGTCAACTCTGTAATTAATTAAGACAGCTAGCCATTTTAGTTAGTTTCCTTATTTTGTACTTGTATTCTCTTATATAAAGAAAATCTGAGTAAACCATTTAATAACGAATAATACAGAGAAAAATTATTCCATTTTCTGTCTTTCGTTCAAATTCACATTTCATTGTTCAGCGATAGCAAGGAACTTACTTGTGATGTAGAAGTACACCATGAATGCCATCCTTCATCCTAGAATGATCAATGATCTTGAATGTTAGTAAAAGCCATAACCATACTACAACATGGATATGCAATCTTTCATAGGGCGAATTATTGAAATAAAAGTAATGACCATCATTTGTAGATGAATGAAATTCAATGTGAAGAAGATTCAAGAATATGGCAAACATGCTTACGTTATCTTGGAATTGAAGTGGTGACCAGAAAATTCAGAATCTCCCCCAACAGAATTCTGAATAGGCATAGACGAGAAGGTAATCAGTCGTCATGGCTTCAGCAATCTATATAATGTAAACTTAAGACCTCCATGCAAAGAAGCACATAAAGAAACATCAACTAAACACTAGATAAGCAAACCAAAAAAAGAAAATTTTGTTGAAAGGGATAATACATGACAAGAAATGACTTACTGCCCATGTGAAGAGCAAGGTGACATCAGCGGCAGTCTTCCCAAGATTATGGAGCTGAGGATAATTGAAACTAACTACTCAATACCAAGGTAAGCTCTACTGAATGTCCAACAAAAAAATTCATGAGATACCAATTTCTACCGTAAACGTAAAAGCTGCGACAGGGAAGCTGCTCTCCTTGTAATTATGGGGAATAAAAGGTGAAATTTGACGACAAACAATACTAAGTTCTGGGTCAGGTTCACCTGCATTTAAATGCAAAAAGGATGACAAGCGTATAAGATAACAAATATTCATGAAACAGTCACAGTAGACTCAGAAGAGTACTACTTGATAATGTAGATTACCTTCATACACAGTCCAAGCCCTAGGGTACAAAGCATGATATGTAGAGTTCTCTCCTTTCAGATTCCAGTCCCAGGATCTAATCCCTGACTCTGTGTTTTCTCTGTTTATGCACACGACAGTAAGTTTATCATTTCCAGTTTTCTATCCTCTCATTTCTTTTCAATCAAAACAATAGACAAAGGAAAGTAACCACTCTCTTGTAACTATGAACACTGTTTACAGATAAATCATAAGATAATTAAGCGATAAAATAGTTGCTTACTTGAGCAACTCTTGGCTCCTTGGGCATAGTACGCTGGAATGCTTTTCACCATTCGAGCGTGACACAAAAACCTGCAAGTGGTGTCAGCATTCAGATTAATAAACTGAATATCACCTTTCAAACAAACAATTAACAAATATCATTTTCACAAATATTTTATGCTATTTTTCCTACAGATTCGGGTTATTTTCACATCAAGACTGCAGGAAGATATTGAAATGATTTAACAGTGATAGCTTCAACAATTTTTTACACAGAGTTGACTCTTGAAAACCCTGAGATGTTTAAACATCCAAATGTTTCTAGAAAAAGAATTGCAAATGAATAAACATATGTATAGGCCTTAGTGTTTAATTGCCTTCACATTAGTATACTACTACTTTAGTATGACTCAAAGACACAAACGAGGTATCAAACACTGCAAGCCAACATGCAAATGTCTGCACAACAATAAATTCTTCAGGTGCATGTGTTCTCACTTAAATTCTTTCCAGTGTGATTGAACCAGGAAGTTACCCAAAAAAGAAAAAAATGTTAGCTTATTAAAAGATTTCAAAACCGAAAGACATACCACTCAAATTTCCGTGTTTCATCACTAATTGTAAATGCTAATCAAAACGTGTTAAATCTCTGGGTATACAATTTAACCTAATGTAGCTCCTCGGAATAGCAATGATGAATCGTTTCAATGTTATACAAATCAAACGTAATGCTTTTAGGCCTTTTTCCCCCTTTGGCAGAGGACATGCATCAAACTTACAGAAAATTGATTAGCTAAAACTGGTTTGTCTTTGCATATTGTAGGGAACAGTTGCCAGCGCTGAAATTCACCTCTATAACTCCTGCCAATGCTTCCTGCTCTGAAGATTGTCAGAAAAGAAAAGAGAAAATTAGAAGAGCTAGCCACAAGGCTGGCCGGCCAATATAGTTTTATAAGTACAACGAAAAATTCAGCATAAATATATAGTAATCGGCCTACTTTATTTGATAGGTAATTTAACAGTTACCAAAATAAATAAATAAATCCACCTAAAATCTTGGGTAGATTTTATGTTACATCTTCAAATAAATTGACTAAAATTAATACAAATATTGACTTCTTTTTTTTGTGAAAGTAGGGCGATGGAGAAACGAAATAATGTTTCTAGTGAGTGAAAAAGAATAAAGAAATACCCGATACCACCTAGGGGAATGCCATGGGAAGATGTTACAAAGCGCTTGGTAAATGGATCCATTAAAACCCACTGCAGAAGGAAACATAAAGATGCACATCTCAAAAAAGGATTTTATTAGATGATATTCCTATACAGTAATTCATGCATCAAGGTAAGATGGTATAAGACAGAAGAAAATTACCCTTCCTTTGGATGCTTCTTCACGATTATGACGCAGTAGCCGAATACCTATAGGGGCCTAACAAAACAAAAGAAAAGGAAACCATATTGTGAATGTAGATAAGAAGAACAGGACAAACACTTGCCAACTCTGATATCTAAATAAATGAATCAAGTCCCTAGATTTCATGCATTTGCCCTATTCTTAAATCCAAAGCTGATGTGAACTCTCAAAAGATATGTGCGGAAATTTTTTTGCCTCCATTTAAAAGGCTCATTTTGATGAATATTTATTTGTTACTACTGCAGTATGCTATTATTTTTCAGACACTTCTCTTATTTGTACAGTGGATACAAGACAAACAACCATGTCCAACACAAATGGAAAGTTAGAAGAGCTTCACATTTACTAACATAAAATGTGCATAGATTTGAAGAAATTATTCAATTTTGCCAAGGAACTTAAAAATAGCTTATTTCATGTCTGTTTTATCAGATATAGTTCTTCCTTGTGCGCATATTGAAAGATAATACTTTTAATGGTTGCTTGGACTCTTCATGTTACCCTGCCGTACCCATGTTGGATCGGACACTCCAAATATGGACTCTTCCCTTCAACACTTCAAATCAAAGGAAAACTTACAAAACCTTACAAAAATAGACGGGTCTAACAGTCGGAAAAACTCAGACACTGCGAGTCCGAGCAACATACATGTCAAGTTTCAAACAGTATGCCACTCTTCAACTCTGCTTAAGTCATTAGCTTGTCAACCATTTCAGTTAAACTTGCACAGTACTTTACAAGCATATTCATGCAGATTTACACATCCAAAATTCAATTCTGTTGCACTAGAACTCAAAAAGGGAACCAAATATGACAAACATATGATCCCTGAACAATAAAGTCAGCAAGAGAGATGTTTGTCACAGCTACTTCAGTGCTACGAGCGTTGGAGGTCGTTTTATAACTTCAACAAACCATAAGATAAAAAAGAGAAGCATACAGATCTCAAACTTCAGAGCTCCATGATTTCTCTTCTCTTTTATTCTTTTTTCTTCTCATCTTGCAACTTTGTTCATCTTTATATAAAATCAGAAATAAATCAACTTTGTACATGCATTATTACAGGAAGAAAAGGCTGAATCGTCCAGGCACACGAAATTTACCTTGATGCAAAACCACAGAACATACTCATTTGCAATATATGCTCAACGAGTTGGGCAGCAAACATTTAACTCTCTCTAGAAAAAGATATGCCAAATCATATTGAACTTATTTGATTCTTAATGTGGACAGTGCATTTCAAACATTTCAACATTCTTTGTAAAATATTACTAATTTTTACTCCTAGGACTAAAAGGAGAAAATTAGGTTTCTTGCTGCATGATATAACATCAAGTAGTGAAGGACTTGAAGGTTCTAAGTATAATAATTTATGTAAGTTTATAAACATACCAGTTGCAGCATCTCTTTATAACTTAGAGTGAACATTGAAGGGGAAATTCCCTCACTAGTTACTTTTCGCTGCCATGTCAATGGTGCAGGTTTCCGTGGATAAACCTTATTCCACAAATACAAAAGAAATAAGATATGAATCAAGCATTTAAATCATCAAGTATGGAAGAAAGTTAAAAGAAAGTCATATCATAGTAAATCAAAATAGCCCCTAAAGTTGCCTCTGTAATATCAAATGAAACATAGATATTAATTGTCATTGAGGATATAAAATTATATTTCTTTTTTCATCTTCAAAGTCCGTATTTAACAGTTCACACACAGAAGCTTCTGATAGGGGCATCAATTGTCTTCAATAAGGGCATTCAATTTGTATTTTCATAAGTAGTTAACAGTAACACATGCATGCAGAGACTTATTCCTAACATGAGTACACAAAAGATAAATTGCCCTTCAGGCAAATTAGCTCGTATAACTGACTGTACTGAAAAGTTATAAAATCATCAATTCCTCGTTTGACACACTTATATATCATTATAATCTCCCTCCATAACTAATGTGCATAAGCAATCAACATTTTGTTGAAATTGAGACCACCCCAAAGAATACTTTGGCCTATGTGTCCAGTAGGAGTAGGACAAACCCCAATAACTTCCCATATCAATTTCGGTGTTTTTCCAAGCAGAGAAACAAACCTGCACACAAATTTTTAAATGACTATTCTTCATGTCTAAACGACAGAAAAATAAAATTCCAGCAGCATGAGACACAAGATTCAAGCATATCTTTGGAGCAATTCCCCAGGTCAATTGAACTGATCATTAAATTGATCCTAAGACAAAAAGGTTTTGGATTTGGTTGACGAAAGCACAAGCCCGAGCTGAAGACCGGACACTCATGACCAACCAAGAAATCAGCAATATCAAATAAATGAAAAAAATACAGAGCAATCAGTGATGTTAAAGGAATATGCATGCACCATTGTAAGTATATTGGTGGTATTTCATATTCCAATCATCTCTGTGATATAAGATCAATGGTGCAATGCACTGCAAGGCCACTCTGCTGTAAACAAGGCATATGCAACGCATAAGCTAATATCAAGATGGACAAGTTTAAGTGGGAAAGGAGTACCACTCAAATAATATTCCAAATATTTGTGTGATATAAGATAAATGTATAATGCACTTCAAGTCCACTCTGCCTCAAACAAGGCATATGAAGCCCAGGTACTATCAAGATCGACTTTTTGTCATCGGAAAAGTAAGTTTTTTTGGTGGAAAAGGAGTATCACTTCAATTCTATTGCGAATATATGCATTTTTCCAAAGCATTCATTTTCAGCAATTTGAAAATTTGTCCATTCGAGCATAAGGTGTTCATAGAACTAAGGCATCTTTATCTTCAACTCCACGTAACATTACACGGGATCATCACAAAATCAAATAATAGAAAATCAAAATGATGGACATTACAATCAGAAGATATAGTTACATCAATAAATTTCTATAAAGATTACAAGCTGATATGACCAAAAGGACACAAAGTAGTCAAAGAGAAAACCAAGGGACTGCTGTTGATGGAAAACATAGACGACTTAGTGGTTTAGGCGGTGCACAAAAAAGTAAATTAAACATCTAATCAAGTAAACCATTAACCTTTTCAACAGTTCGAACCATTCAACCACATTGAGGTGAAGGGATATTACAATTTTAGGGAGCAGAAAGGGGGAAATGTCAGTTGTTCCAGAATATAAACAAGTACAAAGCTTACCTTTTTGATAGAAGAATCAGATGATTCTTTGTCTCCCTCCTCAAAACCATTCTCCAAGATCTTTCCCTCGAACATCTTTCCTGAATAGAAAGAATAAGAGACCAAGAAAATGAAATTTGAAATCTGAATATAACAAAAAACAAGTACATGCTTTTAAATTCTCATCCTTTTTCTCCATCTTTTACTAGCTATCAAATGAGGCACTACAGTTTTTTCTTTAAACAAAATAAAGCACAAAGCTCATATTGCAGAGATCACCTACTAGTTACAATCTCCTGTTACCATTATAGGTAAGACATCGAATGGAACTAGTAAAACATGAGGCATCAGACAAGAAATGTCATTAGTGGTATTAATAATATAATTTTCAACACACAAAATCAAGTCAATTCAAATTCCATTTCTTGATTGCTTTATGCTAATACCAACAGTTTTAACTAAATTTAAAACCCATAACACCAAAACACCACAATAGTGAGTAAAATACAAGACATCCAAATTCCACAGAATTCATATTCCGGATTAAAATTAATGGTTAACCCAATTCTGTTCAACCAAACAACGACTTAAAAGTTAAATGTTTAAAACAGACAGACTACATGCATGCAACCATCCATCCATACATACGGAGATATACGAATACTCACGCATACGCTATATATAACACAGTTAATAGCTTAATATCATATCATTCATAACCCTTTTTACTGCAAATCCAGCAGATGTCTGCATGACAGAAAAAGGTCAATACCAACCAAAACAAAAAAGGAAAAAAAGAAGTTCATTGAAATTCTTCACGCATAAATACAAGCATATTCACATACACATGTGCATAAATACATACATACGTTAAAGAAATAAATTAACAGAGAAAAATATTCACATAGTATTGAATCAGTATAAAGCACAGAAAAATTGAATGCAATAACGAAACAAGTAAACAGTAAAGTCTCAAACCAGAGAAGATTTGTTGCAGAAACTAAAATGGGTCTGCAGAAAATGATTACGAAAATGATTATTCACAGTAAAAAGAGAGGATCCTTCTTAAAACAATCTAAATTTTTAGATGGTTGTATTTATAGTAAGTGTAGTAGGTGAAGAAATTTCTATATTTATTGTTAGGATTTGGATCTCTTCAAAGCAAGATGATCTAAACATTATTTTGCAATTAACTTTAGGTGAATGATCTTTTAATTTGTTTTGGATGGAACCCCTAACAATTTTAAGCTTTTCTGTGTTGTCTTCAATTTTTATATTTTCTTAATTGTTCTATGGTGTTCACGAGAACATCATGTCACTGTTAAGATTTAAAAATGTTTTATATTAGTAATTATAGTCATGATCATTGATATTCATAATCATTTTTATTGTAGAGTAAAAAAAATTATTCTTATTTAAAAATAAATATAAAATTTATATATTTTGATAAAATTTATTTTAATCAATTTTATAATAATCTCATTTGCATGTTATAATTAAATTCAAAAATCATAAGGTTTCCAACTATAGAAACATATAAAACTATGGGGGCCAAGTCAAAATAAATTAAAAAGATTGAAAGAATCAAAGAAAATAACATGAGCAGTTTCTTCTGGTCGTTACTTGGCTTTCCCTAAAGAGTTGGATCGCGTCTTCTAAGGAAGTTAATGGGTGTTTCTTATAGCGATATTAATGTCCACTAATAATTTTGGAGTACTCTATATAAAGTTACTAATTTCTACTAATAACTTTGAAATTTGAGTGAAAATTCTTGAAAATCCAACTCAAATTTCTCAAAAATTATGGTTTAAATTTTTTTAGATTGTTAGTAAATATTATAAAAAAAACACTCAAAATTTCTCATTTTCTATTGTTTACAAATTCTTTGCAAACGGTCTAATCCGGAGACCCACGTTAGAAACCAAGTATCACAACACTTAGTTCATATAATAAGTATAAATAATTACATTTATCACAACAAAATATCAATTTGCAGGAGAAGAATAAAAAATGAAATTTCAAGATCAAGGGACACTAACCTATATCAATCAATGGATACAGACCATGTTACGTTAAATTACTTGAGAGTTTGTACGTGAACAACAAAACCAAAAAGATCTTCTATTCTTTGAAAAGAAATAAGAGAGGGAGGGAGATTCAATGTTTTGTATGGAGTATTTATAGTTGTTTTTTTAAAAGGAAAGCAAGAATTTTTATTTATTATTAGAATCCAATGAAAGTTGGGTAGACAGAGGAAGTGAGGAGGAACCCCAACCCAACTACTTGAAACTGATAAAACTGAAGCATTTTTAGCTAATAGGTGTGCAGCACCATTTGTTGCTCTAGCAATAAACTTAAAAGAACTAACAGTAAAAGAGGATGCTAGCACTTTTAGATATTGTATAAGAACCGCCCAAGCCGACAGGAAGAGAGAAGGGATGTTCATCGCCTAAACAAGTCGAAGGCTAGATGTTTCCACCTCCAGCATCGAAAATCCGTATTGACTTGCCAGCTTTAAACCTTCCCTTGCCGCCAATAACTCTGCAAGGAATGGATCACGGATATGTGGGAACCGAATTGATAAGGTACCAAGGAAGTTTGAGGCTGCATCACGAAATACCACACCCCCACCTGCTCACGTTTGAAGAGAGCACCATCAGAGTTCAACTTCACATAGGGATGATGAGGAGGCTTCCAAGTGCTCACAGACCTCCCTTCTTGACTACACCCGGTACCCTCTTGAAGAACAACTCCTCTGAATTCCATCAAGAGATCGGTCGCTGATGAAGCAATATCTGTAACAGACTTACATGCCTGACCTGAGATAACATAGTTCCGGTTAGTCCAAATGGACCAAGCAGTAACAAACCACAACGCCAGCTTCTCATTCTCCCATTTCCCCACTATTGTAAATAGCCACTCCCTCACCCCCAGCCTCGTACACTGTTGCAAAGAAAACTGGTCAGCGAAGACTGCTTCCCAAACAGCTCTGGCATGTGGACAAGTGAAGACAGCATGAGCTTCATCTTCTTCATCAGTTTTGCACACTTCACAGCAAGCCGGTATATCTACACCACGACAGAATCTTCAGGCAAAAACACGAATTTTATGAAGTATAGGCATCGACCATAAACTCTTCCATACCTTATCAGTGCCCGGACCTGGACCATCGCCCTGCGTCGTCGAAGCAGCCAGCAACTCCGTCCTCCTACTTGCTGCTCCTAAAGCCACTTGGTAGCCGCTGCGCACGGAATAAAACCCATTGGAAGTGTAATGCCACATCAATTGGTCATCAAGACGATGTCAACTCAATGGAATTTGGGAAATAGAATCTACTTCATGGAGGAGAAAACGAGCTGTTAATGCTGTATGATTACATGTAGAGATTTCTAGATTAATTACAGAAGCAACTGATTCGTCCATATCAAAAAAAAATATTTGGTGAAACCACTTTAAACGACCAAGAAACAGGAATCCATTGATATTTTCGCCATTGCCAACCCTGTATCTCAATCCATTAAGCAAGATGGATCGACTCTCCCAAATACTTCTCCATGTATAAGAAGGCGCAAATCCGAGAGCTGCCTGAAGAAATTTACTATTGGGGAAGTATTTAGCTTTGAGTATCGCTTGTCTAATGATAAATGAGAGGAATTAGTGTTAGAGTGAAACCCAAACCCAATTTCATTAAGGACACGTGAAAGACACCATTTTCATCGTTCATATATTATGGAAGCTTTTTTAAGAAGTGTTCTAACGACACCATGCATTCAATTTTTTTAACATCAAGTATGAAACTACATGATTTTAGTTTTATAATTAATTGGGATATAAAGCTAATCTTTATAAAACGCAATAAAGTAATATTAAATCTGTAACTTTATAACCGCCTGAATATAATGAAACTCAATAAATTAAATATAAATATAATTTTTATAATAAAATTCAATATAAAAATGTAATCAACATAATAATTAAATAGTAAACTAACTTAAATTAGATATTCAATAAAATTATATTCTAAAATGAGGAAAAAATAATTTAGTTGATTTTTTTTATTAATTCCAACACAACATCATTTTGATATTTTTAATTATGCGGGTTAAAAAATGTCAAATCTATAAATCTTATAAAAATCTAAAATAACTAAGTACAATTAATCAAACATGTAAAGTAAAGAAAACAATCAAATTGAATAACTATATTACATTAGACTTCAAAAAAAAATAATTTATAAAATAGTATTTTACCACAAAAGGTTTCACCATTAACCATTTATATAATTTTTTATATTTAGAATTTTGATTGGAACTCATGTAATCATAAAATACTGATGTTGAATGCTCTTTTTATACGGATGTGATTGTCTATGCCATTTTTCTTAAAGTAAGTTTTTTTTTTTTTTTACTTCTTAATTGATGCAAAATCTCAAATACAATATTATAGGTCATTGATTAGAATATATTCATGTTAATTTAAACATGTAATTCTAATTAAAAAAACAAATCAAATTTCATAAGAAATAAAATTAAAAAAGAAGACCTATTAAATTGCAATAATCCTTAGTATCTATGACATTTTCTTTTCTTTTCTAATACGATATAGTTTTAATAATTGTAGTTATGTCAGATATATAAAATTTAATCTATAAACCGTATAAAATAATAAAATATAATTTATATAAGACTTAAAATAAAGAATACAATCAAGTTATATAGTAAAGTAACTTAAAGTGTGTGTGTGTCTATATATATATATATATATATATATATATATATATATATTAAAAAAAATGAATATCAAACAACATTTCAACAAAAAAGGTTTCATCGTGAATCGTACACGTGTTTTGTCTTTATATTTTTTAGTGAAACCCCATTAAATTAAGTAGTCACTTAAAATTACAAAAATCTCTTTGGTAAAACTTAATTAATCTACAATGTTATATCTTCTCAGTTGTGATGGTAACAAACAAAATCTATCATTCATTATTTTTTTGCGTCCATAAAACGTTTGTCCCACTTGGTTCTAAACTTACGCTATTAGGTTAGACAAATCTATCATTCATTATCATTATCACGATTTAAGTGACTATTTATTTAATGGAATTTGTTTTATTCAAGAGTTTATATATGAATGAATCACTACAACAAGATAAATTTAAATGAATATTATCCAATTGATATTAAAACATGGTAGTAGTGGCTAGACGGCTATTGATTTAGATATCTCAAATTATTGCTTTTGAAAATGATAATAAGTTCATGATAAAATTTTTAAAAATATAACTATGCAGATATGTCCAAAATATCTATGATATATTACAATTAGAATTAATAGCATAATTGAATAAATTCAAATAATTAGAAGCTCGTGTATTGCACAGGCATGACAACTAGTATATATAAATATTAAGGGTGAGCATCGGTCGGTTTGGGTCGGGTTATCCTAAAATTTCAACCCAATCCATTCATACCGGGTTGGAAAAATCTCAACCCAACCCAACTCATGATCCCATCCAATCTCAACTCGACCCAACCCATTCTAATTGGTTTGGATCACTGAGTTAGTATATTTTTTTCACTAAATAATTAAACCATACATATTAAATAAAAAAAATATTCTATTAAATCCAAAACTAAATCCATTCATATTACAAGTAAAATATGTGTACCTGACAGCACACAAAAAATTTGATAACATAGAAAAGAGAACAATTGTCTCATGTACTACAATGGTTGTAGGTTATGCTAAATTTGGTTTTTTGGATACTACTAAGAAGCTTTTTGATGACATGCAAGATAAGGATGTTGTGCCATGGAATGCCATAATTGGAGGCTACATCGAAGTCAAACTTGGTAAGGATGCTTTGGCATTGTTTCATGAAATGCAAGCGAGTAATATAAAGCCTGATGAAGTGACCATAGTCAATTGCTTATTTGCATGCTCACAACCTGGAGCCCTTGATGTTAGAATATGGATTCATCGTTATATTAAAAAACACAATCTTCATCTGAATGTTGCGCTAAGAACTGCTTTAGTTGACATGAATTTACGAAGGAAATCTGGATTTTTGGACAGTTGCTAATAATATATTTCAGTAACTCAGCATTTGTTGGCCCTGCTAGTGCTTTCTCACTAATCAATCTAATTTTTAGACTATGCTTTAATGCACTTGGAAGCGACATGGGGACTCTTAAAAGATCACAGAGAGGCAAATTTAATGGTTCAATAACTCAGCAAGTTGGTATTACTAAGCTTTATCATAGATTTAGCATTCCTTCCATCAACATTATGGTATATCTTTTTGGAATATAAGTTTATCTGCATACATTGATCCCGACTGGAATCTTGTAGGTTAGAGTGTTAATTTCTATGTTTATTTTATAGTTACAACGGTACAAGAAATCAAAATTTTGTTAGCATAACTTAATTGTGCATCAAATTATTCTGATTGAAGTTATGCTTAAGAATAATTATGAAAATTATTTCATAACTCGAAATCAGTATTTGTTTCTAATATAAACATTTGAAACTAGGGTAATTGGAAAATATGAGACTTGTTTGGACATTGGAGTATCTGCTACATTTAATTTTACACACTAGTAGTAATTAGAATGGACATTTTATGATTATATATTTTATAATTATACTATAATTATTTATACACTATTTTATATTCAATAAAAATAAAATATATAATTATATATTTGATCGGGTTACCGGTTTGGGTCGAGTTGAAAATTTTAAACCCATGACCCAACTTAACCCACCAGGTTCAAAATATTTTCAACCCAACCCATTATATCGATTTGGGTCGGATTCGCGGATCAACTGGGTTCCATGCTCACCCCTAATAAATATACAAGAATGCTAACTTACCCCACTTAATACATAAGTTAGCATTGTGTCCTAACTAATTTGGATTAAAACTATCCCTAACATATCAATTTAAGAAAGACTAATTTAGTAATTTTAGACTCTTCTACTGATCTATTGTTTTAACTGTTCGTTCTAAGAATAATTTAGTAATTTAAAAAGTAGCCAGAAGGTTCTAAGCCAGGTTTCATGGTGGAAGGTGCAACATTGGAGATTGTTATTAACAATCTTGAGATGTTCTTAACGATCTTAAGGGTGGTTACTAGCTCTAGTTTGTCTGATTTTGCACTTCAGTGTTTGGTTTATGTGTTGCAAACCTAAAGAGCCAAAGCACGTTTGAGAATAAAAATGGTGAAGAAGATTGTTTCATTGATACTATGAGCATATATTTATATAAAATATATAAGCAGAATAAGGAAAGTCAATTGTACAGATCCTAAGAATAACGAATAGGATTGCAATATACAAGCAGTAAATTAAGGTGATAATTCAGTGATTGTGGGTCTTAATGAGGAGAGATCATCTTTCCTAATATGCCCCCGCAAGATCGTGCTTCCATCGGAAACACCGATCTTGGAACGAAGAAGTGTGAACCGTGACTTGGCCAAAGGCTTCGTAAAAACATCGGCAAGTTGATCATGGGTGGAGACATGAGCACGCGTAAGAGAGCCACTGGAAACTCTATCACGCATAAAATGGTAGTCAAGTGCAATGTGCTTCATCCGAGAGTGAAAAACGGGATTGGCGCACAAGTATGTAGCACCAAGAATGTCATATAAGAGACATGGAGGCTGAGTAGGATAAACACCAAGTTCACCAAGGAGATTGGTGATCTAAGCTAGCTAGGCAGTGGTGGAGGCGATAGAGTGATATTCGACTTCAGTGGAAGACCTGGCTATTGTTCTCTATTTTTTTTAGCACCACGAAACAGGGTTGGACCCTAGGAAAATAAAATAAGCAGAGATTGAAGTACAATCATCATGATTGCCCGCCCAATTGGCATCGGAGTAAGCAGTGAAGCGGAGGAGTTGTAAGCGTCGGAGACCCGTATGAGATTGTGTGCTTCAGGTAGCGGAGAAGATGCTTGACAGCAGTCCAGTGTGTTTGTGTAGGGGCATGCATGAACTGAGCTAGCTTATTGATGATGTAAGCAATGTCATGCCGAGATAGTGAGAGATATTGCATACCACCAATTAAACTACGGTAGTTGGTGGCGTCAATGGCAGGTGTACCATCTGAAAGAATCAAGTGGGTAGAGGAGCTGACTGGTGTCATGGACTCCTTCATGCCTTCCATTTTGAAGCGTGTGAGAAGATCACAGATGTATTGATACTATAACAGAAATAATCCATGGTTGTTGGGTTTAACTTCAACCCCCAAAAAATAGTGAAGGTAACCGAGATCTTTGATGGAGAATCGAGTTGAGAGATCCCCAATAATTTTTCTGATAAAGTTCGAAGAATTCCCTGTAATTAATAAATCATCAACATAAACAAGAAGGTACATAGTGAGATTGCCATTAGAATATATAAAGAGAGAGGTGTCACTCTTGGAGTTAGAAAAACCAAGGGAGATGATGAAATTCTTCAGTTCTTGAAACCAAGCACGAGGCGCTTGCTTGAGACCATAAAACGAACGGTGAAACAAATAAACATGATGAGGCTGAGTGCCATCAACAAAGCCTGGGGGTTGAGACATAAACACCTCCTCGAATAAATGCCCATGAAGAAAGGGATTGTTTACATCCAACTGGTGAATTTGCCAGCCATGAGAAAGAGCAAGTGTGAGAACAATGCGAATAGTAGTAGGCTTGATAACAGAGCTAAATGTCTCATGATAGTCAATACTAGGACATTGGTTGAAACCCTTGGCAACAAGCCGAGTTTTGTAATGATCAATGCTACCATCAGGGCGTCGCTTAACTCGAAAGACCCAATTTGATTACACAATTTGACGAAGAACTTTTGATGATGGGTGACCAAGGCGATCATGCTAATGATCAAGAGGAGTCTTGACACTGTAACATGCTTACTTTGTCACCGAATGGATCTCCCTGGTACTTGACCACTCATACACTTCATTCTTGCTCCGTCTTTGAGTGAGAGGTGCCCCCGTGACTAGATCCTTAACACAAAAGGAAGCAGGGTAAAATTCAACCAAGGAATTATTTGTTTTGCAAAATTTGGATACTTAAATTAGATTTTGTTTCATGGATGGAACGCATAAAACATTTGAAAGTGAAAAGGAATTGGTAGGAGTGGTGAAAGTGGATTTTCCAATGTGTGTAATATGCAAACCTGTACCGTCACCAATTATAATATCATCGGGTTCTTCGTAAGGCTGTTAATCGAGAGGTTGTTCAAATCAGAGGTGACATGGTGAGAAGCACCTATGTCAAGAAGCCAGTTAGAGCTTGAGCCACGACCACTACCTGTGGTTGTGTGATTGGCTCTAGGCGTCACTGGCAGTCCAAGTTGTCATTTCAAGGAGTAGCACTCACGAGCATTGTGACCTCTATGCTCACAGTATTGACAGATCACTGGAAAGCTTTTGTTGAAGTTGTTTCCCTGATTATTGTTATTGTTGGCATAGTTGTTTCCCTGATTATTGTTGGTGTTGGCATAGCACTGACCACCTTGGTTGTTGCAGTTGTGAGAGTTTTCTCTGAGATTGATTTCTCTATTGCTGTTGATTGAAACGAGCAGCATTAGCAGTCATAACAAAGGATCTACTTTCGTCACGCTTGAGTAATGATTCGTATTCCACAAGCTTGTCATGAAGCTCCTCAAAGCCTATGACAGTGTCTCGCACTTTAATTGCGGCAGTGAGTTCCTTAAACTCGAGGCCAACTCCATTCAGAACATGAAGAATGAGGTTGTGGTTTGGTACAGGTGAGCCAATGATGGCAAGTTCATCGGTGATACCACGAATGGAACCGAGATATTCAGCAGTATATCTTGTTCCTCGTCTTTTAGAGAGTTGATCTGTCAGCCCCATAACCTGAGAGGATGATGGATTAGCATAATATTCTGCAAGGCGATTCCACACCTCAATAGCAGTTTTTGACAAACTGACCATTGGTATTACTCGATCAGAGAGAGATGAGAGAATACCGTGAAAAAACAGCTTGTCTTGTCTTTGTCATAGAGTGAACTCCGGGTTGGGAATTTGTTTTCCTTTATCTGTCAACTCAGCAAGTGTGCAGGGCTTCGATCCATCAATATATCCGAGCAGGTCATATCCAAATAGCAGTGAATCAAACTGAGCCTTCCATGAAGGATAGTTCTCCGGAGTTAACTTAACAGGTAATTGTGTTGAGCTGAGAACAATGTGATTGCTTTGGCTAGGAAAGGAAGATGTGGTTGTCTCTTTTCTATCATGATGAGAGAAAAAAAATTCAATGAGGAAAAAGGCAAGTTTAGGATCGTTTTAGAGGACTCTTGGGAGCTTGTTATGCTCTGATACCATAAAGAGCCAAAGCAGGTTTGAGAATAAAAATGGTGAAGAAGATTGTTTCATTGATACTATGAGCAGATATTTATATAAAATATACAAGTAGAATAAGGAAAGTCAATTGTACAGATCCTAAGAATAAGGAATAGGATTGCAATATACAAGCAGTAAATTAAGGTGATGAGTCGGTGATTGTGGGTCTTGATGAGGAAAGGTCTTCTTCCCTAATAAAACCCTTCTGAATATTTTGTTAGCTTATTATATATGTTTCTTTAATAGTTTATTATTGAAGAGGCACTGCATGAAACAGAGATGGGTGATTTGTCTTATCTTCATTTCATGTTTAGAGGATGTTTTTCTATGCAAAGTGTTGGGAATCACCTCAAGTTATCCAGGTGGTGATCTTCCAAACACCCAAGTCTAGAATGACTTGTAATGAACAGAAACAAACCGATCAAAGAAAGAACACAAGCAATTGTTATCGACGTTCAGCAAATGCCTACGTCCAAATGAGCTACTCCGAGCTCTCTGTACTAAATCAATGAGTTCTTACAATTACAACAACACCTCCTCAAGAACCCTCTTGTTCTTGATACATGCAAGAAGAGAAAAGAAAGAGATAAGAACCAAGTGTTTTCCTGGAATTTTCCCTAAGAAAATTCCAATTACAAAGTCCTTGAACCCCTCTTTTTGTATGCTCTCTCTCAATCCCAGCCACTCTTGAATGAGATCTATTCTAGTGCCTCTTTTGTGTTTTGTGTCTTTGCACTCTCACACTTGCACTTGAATTCTCTTGTATGATGATCTTGTATATATTGTGTCATGTGTCTTATGATTGAAGCTAGATGACCCTTTATATAGTGCACCAACTTCTTAAATCAATCTTGAAGTCAATCTCAACCCTTAGATCTTGAGGACCAATCAATCATAGCCCTCCAACAAGGCTAAGTGATCCTGTGCATTTTAATCAAGCCCCACGCACTAGGAGAAGAGTGTTGAATATTGGCATCAGGTGTGCCTTTGTGTCGCGGCTCAGAACAAGGCAAGCTGTGGCCTGGAAGAAGGGGGAATTTTTGCCATGTTAGAGACCGCGGCTTGGGTGGGCTGTGCCACGGCGCACAGGGCCGTGCAGCGGCGCGCACACCACCATCCTCAACTTCTGGACTTTCTGCAAGTCGAGGTGCACACTCCTTATGTCGTGGCCCAAAGACCTGATGTTGAAGCTCTTCAAACTTGTTTAATCCTTAGACAAATACCAACACAAAGTTATATGTTTGCTAAATTCTATCGTCACTACAAGAAAATTTTCACCCGCCGGTACTTCATTTTCGGCGCTTTTGTAAAACACTGTAATATGTATGTAAAATTGACAGACATATATCGACACTTTAGAGTGCCACTAAATTTCATATATCGGCGCTTTTAAGATCCACTATGCGTCAGTGTCATATATCAACACTTTTAAGTGCCACTATATGTCAGTGTCATAAATCAACGTTTTACTATGCGTCAGTATCATATATCGATGCTTCTAAGCGTCACTATGCGTCAGTTTCATATATCAACGCTCCTAAGCGTCAGTGAAACGTGTCATATATCAGCACTTCTAAGCGCCACTATGCATCAGTGTCATATATCAACGCTTCTAAGAGCCGCTATATGTCAGTGTTATCCTGTTGGCGTTTGTTTTAAGCACCACTGTTTATCCTATTTGAGCACTTGTAAACGCTGCAATAGGAGTCAAAAACCAGGCAAAACATTTTCGCCAAAAAAAATTGCGCGCTTAAATAAAATTTTAAGGGAAATGAAAAGAAAAACTAGTACTGGTTTAAGGGCTCCAGAATCTTCTTTGCTTCTTCCTCTCTCCTAATTTGTAACTCCATGGAAAATCTTCTTTTCTTCTTCTTCTCTCTCCCGATCTGTAACTCCATGGAAAATCATCTTTAATTATCTTTGTCTCTCGCTTGCTCTAAAACTCAATTTTTCGATTCTAGATTAGGCATTTGAGGATAGTATTTGTGTCTCAAAGGAATTTGGGAATTTTAAGAGAGAAAATGGAAACCTCCCAAATTTTTGGGTTCTCTAGCTCTCTCTCGCTTTCTCTCCAATTTTTCAATTATGGGTTTGGTGAGGATTTGGGATTTTTGATAAATTTGGGAAATTTTAAGGAATTGGTAATTCTGATTCTAATTTTTTTGAGGATTTGGGTGAATCGATTTTTAATTCTCTCTCACCAGCTGAGCACCGAATCGAAGGCTTTGACAAACGTAGAACACTTTTTATAGCATTAATTTTGGTGGGTTTTATGAATATTAATGTTTAGTTCTGTTTTTAGATTATAATTGATGGAAGGGATACAAATGTTGTAGATAATGATAGATATCCATTGCCAACACTAGTATACATGGCAAGAGAGAAGAGACCCCAATTTCCTCATAACTTTAAAGCAGGAGCCATGAACGCACTAGTAATTGAAATATCATATGCTATATGTTTTAGTTTAGCTTCACTTAGAAAATTTAAAAATAAAAAGGGTTTTAAAAATCAAATTAAAATGTGCATTAAGAGAAAGATTGTGTACTTCTTTGAAGTATAGAAGCATGGTCTTTATTTGTTGTTCTATCAGGTTGTTTCCCTTCTGTTTGGCAAAGCAATTTGAGATTTGGGAGGTTCTATTCCCCTGCAATTAGAGGGGATTGCTCGTAGGGCTGCACTTTTGGTGTTTGTTGTTAGTCCTCAATGATGTTGTTGGCCTTCTTGTTGATATTTCTTTCTGGGGGTTTTCTTTAAGGCTACTGTTTTGTTGGAGTTCTGTTAGTAAAGACATGCTATATGTTTAATAAAATCATTTTTCACTGTTCAAAAAATAAAAGACCATGCCCTTAATTTTTTAAATGTTGGTTTATTAAATTTGTCCATAGTAGAATATTTTTTAACTAAATTCTTTCCGAGTATTCTTACATTGATATATTTTCAATTATGCAGATGAGAGTGTCATCAGAAATAAGCAATGGACCCATCATCCTCAATTTGGACTGTGATATTTACCCGAATAATTCAGATGCAATACTCGAAGCAGTATGTTTTTTCATGGATCAAGAGAGAGGGCACAAGATTTCTTATGTGCAGCATCCACAGAACTTCAATAATATCACCAAGAATGATCTCTATGGAAACTCCACAAAGGTTACTGGTCGGGTGTGTTTCTGACAGACTTGAATTAATGGACTAAAACCTTTTACATCATTAAGAAATTTTTATGGATATTTCATGGATTGACTTTTTTTGATCAATCATTAATGAATATTGATTGTGAAGGTTGAGCTTGCTGGCCTAGGTGCATATGATGCAACCCTTTACTGTGGCACCGGTTGTTTCCATTGAAGAAAAAGACTCTGTGGAAGGAAGTACTCTAAGGATTCTACTGAAGAATTATGGAACACAGAGGTCAAAAGTAATGTTGAAATAACATTGAAGGAATTGGAAGAAGCATCAAAAGTTCTTGCTGATTGAAGTTATGAGAAAGGCACTCAGTGGGGAAAAGAGGTCCTCATCCTCTTTCTCCTTCCCTTTCTACTTTTACAGGTTTCCATGCATAAAAATTTCTTTGGTTTGGTCAATCATTAATCAATCTTTCTTTCTTGTTCTTGCAGTTCTTGGTCAGGGGAAATTGGAAGTGCGTAAGTACCTTTTCTCACTGATGTTATGAAATCCCGTCTCTGTTTTGGGTTTTGTTGTGCGATAATATACCTAAAAAAATAGGTGAATGATCGGACTTTGTTTTACTTGCAAGTGCACAAGGTCAACAGTGTAGTATAGTGTGCGAATGCAAGATCATCTCCACAGGGATTGGTAAAGTTCAATTTAGAATTAATTTCTCTAAAGTAAAAAGATGTAAATAACAACTGAATGGTGATTTGATAATAATAAAGACATAGGGCTTTGATATCCACCACTAGTCATACATTCCCGATTTTGTATAAGATATCAGTGCTCTAGCCTTATTATGTGTACCTACTGGTTGCCAACCTAAGGGCATGGTATCTACTCCTTAAGCTATTGATTTCCCTAAGCAACGAGTTAGGCATGGTATCTACTCTAACTCTTTTCTTCCTTAAGGGATTCAACATGGTATCTGCTTGAGTTGTTCCTTAAGAAAACATAGGTACTGTGGAAATCGACAACCACATGAGACCTAGGGCATGGTATCTACTCTCGGTTTCCCATGTTGATTAACCCGGGTATCCGGATAAGATGGTCCCTTGTTACTAATGTTAGACCCAGGACTCGGTCATCCAAATTGATCTAACTAACCCATCCATACCACATGCATACGTTGGCCTTACACATACATATGAGGAATTTAAATAAGCATAGGTGTTAATCAAATTAAGTAACATAATAAGCTATGCAAAGATTTAATCAATGAATAAAAATATGGGAATGCATAACTAGGGCTTCAATCGAGCCCTATAAGAGAGTTAGTTACACATACTAACTGAAGTAAACATAATTAAACTAAACATAAGGGAGAAGAATAAACCCGAGAGAAGAGGCGTCAATTCTCTCCCAAGCTCTCCACTCCAAGTAAAAGAAAAGAGAAAAGTGTTTCTTTCTAAGGTGTGTTTTTGTGTGTGAGTTTACAAGTGTATTTATAGGTCTTTGAGAAGTCCTAATAGACTCATGAGTTTCTAAACTTTCCTAAAACACAAAACTCCTTTATTTCCAAAATAGAGTTATTTCCAAAATAGGGTTATTTTCAAAATAGGGTTCTGCAGTTTACTATTCACGCCTGTACATTTGCGCTCAATCGCATGTGTCCTTGTGCTCGATCGCAGTGTGCGCTTGATCCTACAAGTGTGCGCACAATCGTATGTGCGCTCGATCGCATTGCATGTGCACTCGATCGCCTTTTGTCCAGAAAGTGCTCCAGGGCTTCTAGATTTCTTCCTTAAAGTGCCAAAACTGCTTCTTTTTCTCCAAGACCCTACAAAAACATGTAAAACACACAAATGGAGTAAAAGATACCAAATTAACGTAATAAATTATCTAACAAGTGTAAATAAGGGGGCTTAAATATGTATATTTAAGCGTCTATCACACCCCCAAACTTACATATTGCTAGTCCCTTAGCAATACTAAATTAAAAACGAAAATATAGATAAATCCAATGTTCATAGTGTCAATCAAAAATATAGATTTTACACAAAACTATGATGCGCATTCATGAGCAAGCTTAACAAGTGTAAACATATATCTGCAATGAATAAGAGTTTTGAACGTAAATCATATTCACGAGGTATTTTAAGATATCACAAGTTTGACTTTGGTGTGTGGTGACTAGCACATAAAAGATTGAGTTTCCAAGATATTCAAATAGGTAGTGTTTCGATGACTCAAGATTCACCAAACTTCCTATTAGAGTTAACAAATATGGCATAGTCTTTTATTTGTGAGATTTTTGCCAGGTTAGTTCCCTTAAGCTTTCTTGTTGACTCGTGTAACGAGAGTTTAGCCAATGACTCCCAAACCATATGGTTTTAGGGCATTGGGTGTAAAGACACCCCTAAGGACTTACTGGCTCGAGTCAACAAGGCTACGAAACTAACTGATTTTTATGCTACCATTTAGAATTTTCCACCTTTTGACGTGACACTCAATGCTTACTGAGGCAAGAGGGCCAGTTACTCAGCAGAAAATTCCTTTTTAATGATCACTTAAGTTTTTTCCACCTTTTGATGTGACACTCAATGCTTACTGAGGCAAGAGGGCCAGTTACTCAGCGGAAGATTTGTTTTTATTGATCATTAGGAGCATTTTTTTTCTTTTTGAGCACGAATCAATCTTTTCTATTTTTATATGCCAAAATGTCAATCTAATAGGTCATCTAGTTCACAGTCAAGCAAATGAAACATACCAATCCAAATAACATGTCATACCCCACACAGCTATGTGCTAATGTGCTCGTGATAATTCAAGTTGAACTTGTGAATTCTTAAATGCCAAAAGGGCAGTGATCTAGGTTCAGAACTTGTTTATTGACCTATATGTTCAAAGTGTTAAGCTCACTGCTGAAGACAAATCATAACATTTTGTTTAGATCATAAAAAGTTTATTGGACATAATGAACAAGCATTTATCTATGAAAATAATAACAAAACAACAAAAAAAAATGTGGGACATAGTGAGTGTGTGAATGTGTCCCCATACCCCCAAACTTAAATTGCACATTGTCCCCAATGTGTGAATAGCATGGAAGGAGCTGACCTGGGAGATGGAGAACTGATGGCTGACATAGCTCGTAGCACACCCCCAAACTTCAACTTGATGCACTCACGTTGTCCTCGTAAAAGAAAGAAAAACAGACATAAAATGGAAAACAAGTAACAAACAACAATAGAAAAGTAAACTATGAAATACTAATAATAAACTATGAAAAGGATATGCTTTGGGGTGCCTCCCATGAGTGCTAAGTTTAACGTCTTCAGCCAGACGTGGTACTCTCTCACTGCTGGTCTCCAAGTGGTGCAGTCGAGAAGGAACTGGGTGCAGGAGGTGGAGGTTGACAGTTTAGGCATCATGGCAAGTTGCTGTTCAATGTGCGCTCGATCGCACTTGTGGCAGAGAGTGCGTACTCAGGGGTCTTACTGCCACTGACCTCAATAGAGGCACTTGAGCTACACGTTTATCAAAGTCTGAACTACTCAAATGCTCTCTATAGTAGCTTCATCATTTAGTCTTTTGGCAAAGAGTACTTAAAATTCACTGCATGTGGCTTAGGTGCTCTGGTTGCTGTTGCATACTGAACAATTTGGGGTGTTAAATCTTCATCCCTTGGTTGCACTATAATTTCTGAGTGTGGTGTGACTTTGTGTCCATGTACTATGAAGGTCTGATTTCTTGCAGGCAACTGCTGCAATTCTAAGTTTGGTGCCTGGACAATAGATGAGAGAAAAGTAGTATTAGTATGCTCAAGATTTTCAAACGGAGGAGTGAACTTACTTGGATACTTTGGAGAGGCTTCAAGGAGGTGCACGACTTCAAAAATATCATCATAGACAGTGTCTAATGCTGGCTCAATATCAGGTCCTGTGAAGCTATGGGTAAGGGCGGCCTCCAATGGATCAATGTGATAGACCTGAAAAGCTTGCTTGATAGCACTTTGCATAAAAAATTCATTAACACATTCATCATCATTATCATCTTGGGGTAATTTCATTGCATCAAATATCTTAAATTCTATTGTCTCACCATTTACCGTCATACTTACAATACCCTTTTTTACATTAATTATTGTATCAGCCGTCCTCATGAAGGGTCTTCCTAAGATGATGGGCAGAGGTAATGGCATAGGGCATTCTTCCATATCTAACACAATGAAGTCAGCAGGCAAAACAAACTCTCCTACCTTTAGCAATACATCTTCAACTATACCTCTAGGTCTTTTGATGCTTCTATCTGCTAATTGCAAAGTGATAGAGGTTGGTTGAAGCTCCCCCAAATCTAGCTTTTCAACTACTGTGTATGGTAGCAAATTGACACTTGCTCCTAAATCTAGTAATGCTTTCTCAAACAACTGATCATCTATCCTACAGGGAATAGTAAAACTACCCGAATCTTTTAGTTTTGGTGGTAGTTTTCTTAACAAAATCGCACTTACCTCTTCAGTTAGAGCCACTGTTTCATGTTCTTGAAACTTTCTTTTATTAGTACAACAATCTTTTAAAAATTTAGCATAGGAAGGGATTTGTTTAATTGCATCTAATAAGAGAATGTTAATTTCTACTTTTCTCAAAGTTTCAAAGATATCAAACAATTTATCTTTCTTTGGTGTTACTAACCTTTGAGGGAAGGGTGGTGCATTCCACTTTTCTACTACACTTACCTTGGATGTGGATGGCTTAGCTTGAGATGCTTGAGCTGGCTCATTAACTCCTATGATCTTCCCATTCCGGAGAGTTGTAACGGTTTTCAACTGCTGATGTCCTCTTGGATTTGGTAGTGTTTGTGCAGGAAGTTCTCCTTGCTGTCTTCCACTTAACTCCTTAGCCATTTGCCCCATTTGTACTTCCAGCCTTTGGATGGTTTACTTATGCTTTGCAATTGTTTGTCTTTGCTGATCTTGTGAAGTTATCAATGTTGCCATTAGTTGTTGTTGCTGAGTGGCCAATTGTTTTACAAGACTTTCTAGATCATCCTTCTTGGGTTCTGGAACTGGTTGGGCTGCTTTATGACAGTTCCCTTGTTGCCCTTGAAGGTTCAAGTTGCTTTGATTGTTGCTCCATGGGAGGTTGGGGTGGTTCCGCCATTCAGGGTTGTATGTATTTGCATATGCATTGTTCGATCTCACATAGTTCACTTGCTCGGGATCTGTAGATGAATACAAATGGCAGGTCTCAATAGTGTGATCAAATTTAGAACATAATGCACATACCTCGCGTTGTGTGACTTGTGGAATCGGTGAGGTGTTCTGAGCAGTCATAGCTTTTACAAGCATATCTAGTTTCCTCTCCATTCCATCTATCTGAGTTGGAATTCCACCAAGTAAGTTAACTACATACATGCCCTTGCTCTTTATTCCTTGTCTCCCTCTCGAGAAGAATTGCTGGGTGTGCTCACTTAAAGTCTCAAACAGCTCCATGGCTTCTTCACTAGTCTTCTCCATGAGCATACCTCCACAACCGGAATCCACTATACTTTGATTTATGCCACTCAAACCTTCATAGAAAGCCAGGACCAGCTCATCTTGAGGTAAGTTGTGATGTGGACATTTGAGTAGCAGCTCATTAAAGTGTCCCCATGCCTCGAAAAAAAAGTTACCATCCCTCTGTTGGAATGATTGAATCTCCTTCCTAATCTGCCTTGTCTTTTGGGCTGGAAAAAATTTCTTTAGAAATCTATTGGATAGCTCTTCCCAAGTATGGATGGAGTCTGCAAGCAATGAATGATACCACATTTTAGCATTATCTTTTAATGAAAAAGTAAAAAGAATTATCCTGATTCCCTCTTGATCTAGGCCTTGAATATGCTGGAACTTGCAAAGATCGATAAATTCTCGGAGGTGCAAGTGTGGATCTTCGTTAGGAGTGCCCCTATAATGAGTCAAAGCATTCAAGATTTGCTGAGATATGTAATAATTTCCCGCTGCCTCAGGTTGATATGCGATGCATGATGGTTGATCGATGTTCCGAGGGATGAAGGATTGCTTCATTGGAACTCGTGCAGGTGGTTGCTGGTTTTCGAGCTGTTCCGTCATTTGTGTTTCATTCTCGATTTCTCCTTTGTTCTCCTCAAAGTTGTCCCTAAGCCTTTGTTGGATGGTCCGTTCAAGCTCGGGATCGAGGGAAAAGAATTCCGAATGTCGGGATCGCAGTCCGTGCATAAAGCAGAAAAACCAGTTTTTGTGCAGCAGTGCAACTCTACTGCTCGGGTACTCTCTGCCTTAAATGCACTCGATCGCACAGGAGCTTGCGATCGATCGCAAATTCCACAGAAAGTGCAAGTAGGGTTTCGTGAAGTACCTGAAAGATAAAACAACTTTGATTAAGTTTTGATAAAAGATGGTAAAAATAAAATAATGAAAGTAATCCTAAAATGAACTTTTAGCGCAATCCCCGGCAACGGCGCCAAAAACTTGTTGTGCGATAATATACCTGTAGCTCGAGGTTTCAACCCAAGAGGGGGGTGAATTGGGTTTTTAAAAACTTTTACCGAATTTATACAAGTTTATAAAAACTGATAAGCAACAAATAATTAATACAAGTAAAAAGCTGTAAATAAAGAGTTTAAGGAAAGAGGATGCAAACACAGTTATAGTGGTTCGGCAATATCGGATTCGTTCCGACCCTACGTCCACTCTCTTCAAGGAACTCCTTGAAGTAATCCACTAAGAAAACTTAGTCGCACAACTTAGCCGGGTGTTGCACAAACCGTACACAAGCAATTTACAGGAATTGCTTAAACCGAAAAATCTCTTCCTCTCGGAAGTAATCCCTTTACAAAGATGGTGTAAAGTAAAAGGTAGAGAGACAACAAATGAAAGCTTATTACAACAGAAATGTCTCTCTTTCAAAGTAAAGCTTGAAGAAATGGCTCAATAAGATTATTTCAAAGCTTTTTGTGTTTCAAGAGTATAAAAACTTGATTATATGAGATCAACTCTTTTTGAATATGTCCTTCTTGTTTTTGAATGCTTTGCTGAATAGGTTTATATAGCAATCAATTAATATGACCGTTTTGGACTTTAATTTGAAAAAGATTTACTTTAAAACGTTCAGATTTGGAGTCCAACGGTCATATTTTTGAACTACCAGTCGACTGGGTTCACTTGAAAAATACATGTTTTCAGACCTTCTGGGTATCCAGTCGACTGGTATATATCATCCAGTCGACTGGGGACTTTCTGTCCATTTTACCAGTCGACTGGATTGATTCATCCAGTCGACTGGAGACTTACTGGTCAAAGTACCAGTTGACTGGGTTGTTTGATCCAGTCGACTGGGTTCCTTCTGACCTTTATACCAGTCGACTGGTATATGTACCCAGTCGACTGGGTTGTCTTCCAACCCAGTTTTTCTTCTGTTTTTTTCATTAAAAACATTTTAAAATTAATGGTTTTAGAAAAACTATTTGTGTTTGAGCCATTGAACAAGCTACTACAATGTATGAGTGAGACTTACATTGGTTCTAAACCTTAAGACCTATACTAGATCTTCAGTCTTCACTTGATACTTGATTTGGTTCGAGTTTTTGCACTTTGATCCTTGGTTGAATGTGTTTGATCCTTAACACAACTTAGTTTAAACATGTTAGTTAAATAACAGTTGTGTTTTGCCATCATTAAAATACGGGCGGGGCTCAACAATCTCCCCCTTTTTGATGATGACAAAACTAATAATGTAAAAACAGTTTTAAAAACTAAGTGTTAAGATTTTACGGAAATTTGGACAGAGTCTCCTCTGTTTTTCGAGTAAAACCACCCTGTAAACAAGCAAACACAGTTTATATTTCTTTCAACCAATCCAGAATTAAACTCAACCAATCAATAAACATTTTTACAAAGATATGGAGCAATGCTCCCCCTAAATCTATGCATTGGTTGCGTTTTACTTAGATTTTCTTGTTTTTCTCATTTTTCTCCCCCGTTTTGACAACAGCAACCAAAGGGGGGCAGAACATAAAAAATTAGCTATGTGATAAACAGATATTTACAACAGTTCTAACATATCACAAATAGTGAAAAATAAATGCAAGAAATATGGCTAATAGTATTACATCATCATAGAGAAAAAGCCAATATAAGTAGGGTCTCATAGAGCCATAACTAAGAAAAACAAACATGAGATGTCTGTGCTATGTGACAAAAACTGGAAAAGAGCTAAGAACTGATAAAAGAATGAGACTCATGGTGCGGGAGAGTCCGAGCTGTCACGAAGAAGTTCCCTAATCTCAGCTAGGGAACCCTCGGTGTGCTCTCGATGTAACTCGAAGTCATCCCGTAGGTGGTCTATGGAGGAGCTCAGCCTCTGATAATCGGACTGCATGGACTGAAAACCGGACTCCATCGTCATCTGAAGACTCGTGATAGCTCGTAGGATGTCACCATATCCAGTCTGACCAGTACTCGAGCCACCAATGGGAGGTGTTCGGGTATCTGTCTCCATCTCAGCAGCCATATCAGCATCCTCACCACTGTCACTCGCATCCTCTCGAATCCTTAGGCGCTTTCCAGCCTTTGGATAGAGAAACCCTTCACGAACAGTACATCCCATCTTCTTCAGAGATGAGATGTTGATGATATCCGTCAATCCGATATCCTGAGCCTCGGAGGCAGGCAAAGGTACCCGGAAGTGCTGGAGGATGAGCGTAATGAGCATCCCATAAGGAAGACACCCGGAGTCATTTGCTTCGTCGTTTATCATGTTGGCGAGCAGCAGAGGATATATATTGAAGTGGTGCCCGGATTTTAGGCACCAAATCAATACTGTATCTATTTTAGATAGATACCCTCGACTCCCGAGTCTCGGGTGGATGGTCCAACTGACAATCAATTGAAACATCTTTGAGTCGAGGGGCAAGTTACTACATGTGTGAAATGTAGTGGGTCTGTACACATAGTTGGGGTCGCCCCTGACTATCCGACAGGCCTCCTCAACTTCAAAGTTGTCTGGCCATCCATCCAGACTCCATTGAACCCCCCTTATAGGGATTCTCAGAATGCTTATCAAGAGGTCAGTGTTGACCTCAAACTCCACACCGCTAACTCTGGTTCTGAATCTCAGAGCCAGAGGACTGGGTTTCACCAAGTTCGCATAGAATTGGTGAATCAGTCGCGGGTAATATTTTTCATGAATTCTGACCAGTGGGGTCAGATTTATTGCCTCAAAGGCTGGTAGAATATCGAAATTACCATAACGAATGGAGTCGAAATCAACGACTCTACCCGTCATGATTTTCTTGTGACGGATTATAGAGTTATACATCTTATGAGCCGCTGGGCTGTAAAACAGAGCCTGCTCCAACTCTGTTCTGGGCTCCTTGCTGGATGACCCTGCTACTCCCTTCCCTTTCGACTCCGAAGCCGAAGGTTTTGAAGACCTTGGCTTTTTGGGTGCATTAGGTCCACTTGTTGTGAGTTTTATACGGATTTTGTCACTCATTTTCGAGAAATTTGAAGTTTTTTTGAAAAAGGGAATTTGGTAAAAATGAGAGATTTTAACCGTAGAAAGTTAAAAATCTCTTTAGGAATGAGTAGATCGGTGTGTTTAGAAGGGATTTGGATGGTTTTTAGATCAAAAAGATGAATTTTTCTAGAGAGAGAAAGCTTTGGCTCTTTGAAAATGGCGTAAGAAGGGCGAAAATGAACAGTCCCTTTTATAGAATCGCGATACCAGTCAACTGGGTAAACTTACCAGTCGACTGGGCCCCTTTGAAAAGATGAACAGTTTCTTTTACCAGTCGACTGGGTAAACGTACCAGTCGACTAGATCAACTGACAGTGAGATACCAGTCTACTGGATTATCGTTACCAGTCGACTGGAGGTTCAAAAATATAAAAAAATTTGGCTCCAAGCAGGATTTGATCTTATAGACGACTGGAGAAGACTTAACAGTCGTCTGGAAGTTTTGACAGAGAGTTACCAGTCGACTGGATCAAAATTACCAGTCGACTGGAAAAACAGGCAGAGACTTACCAGTCGACTGGGTTATATGTACCAGTCGACTGGACTCTTAGCAAAATTTTCAGTCTGGTATTTTAAGCACGAATTTGTTTTATCTTTGACATTTTTGAGTGAGGGAAATAATTAAACAACGATTAATACTCTTTCACTCAATGTCAAACATGCAAATGATGAAATGAGATGCAATCAAACATTCAATTTATCAAAATCAAGCAATCCCATCAACTTTCTTATTTTGCAAAAACTAGCTTCACTTAAGGGTTTTGTAAGAATATCAGCTATTTGATCTTCTGAAGGTATAAATTCTAATCTTATATCACCTTTTTGAGCATGGTCTCTTAAGAAATGATGTCTAATCTCTATATGCTTGGTTCTAGAGTGCTGAATAGGATTTTTGGTTAGGTTGATGGCACTAGTATTATCACAAAATATAGGAATATTTTTGAGACTCATGCCATAGTCTTCTAGTTGTTGTTTCATCCATAGTACTTGGGCACAACAACTGCCAGCTGCTACATATTCCGCCTCAGCGGTTGATAGTGCAACTGAATTCTGTTTCTTGGAGAACCAAGAAGTTAACATAGCACCTAAGAATTGGCATGTTCCACTTGTGCTTTTTCTATCTAACCTACATCCAGCAAAATCAGCATCCGAATATCCTACTAGCTCAAAAGATGATTCTCTAGAATACCATAATCCTATGGTCTGGGTCCCTTGTAGATATCTAAGGACTCTTTTTACTGCAACTACATGTGATTCCTTAGGATTAGATTGAAATCTAGCACACATGCATACACTGAACATAATATCAGGTCTACTTGCAGTCAAGTACAGTAAAGCACCTATCATGCTTCTATAATATTTAGAATCTACAGTTTTACCTCCTTCATCAAGATCAAGTTTGGTGGTTATGCTCATAGGCGTTCCAATTGGCTTTGAGCTTTCCATCCCGAACCTCTTTAGTAGATCTTTGATGTACTTTTGTTGATTGATGAAGATACCTCCTTTTAGTTGCTTGATTTGCAGTCCAAGGAAGTAGGTAAGTTCTCCCATCATGCTCATTTCAAATTCACCTTGCATGCACTTAGCAAACTCTTGACACATAGATTCATTAGTGGCACCAAATATAATATCATCAACATATATTTGAACTATCAAAGTGTCATTTTTGTGAGTTTTTGTGAAGAGAGTTGTATCTATTCTTCCTCTTACAAAATCATTATCAATCAAAAATTTACTTAGTCTTTCATACCATGCCCTTGGAGCTTGCTTCAACCCATATAGAGCATTGGAAAGCTTGTAGACATGATTTGGAAGACTAGGGTTTTCAAAACCAAGAGGTTGTTCAACATAAACCTCTTCTTCTATAAAGCCATTTAAAAAGGCACTTTTCACATCCATTTGAAATAGCTTGAATTTATTAAAGCATGCAAAGGCTAATAACATTCGAATAGCTTCTAATCTAGCTACGGGAGCATAGGTTTCATCAAAATCTATTCCTTCCTCTTGGTTATATCCCTTAGCAACTAGTCTAGCCTTATTTCTAGTTACTATACCATTTTCATCCATTTTATTTCTATATACCCATTTAGTTCCAATAATTGAATGATCTTTAGGTCTTGGAACTAGTTCCCAAACATTGTTTCTTTCAAATTGATTTATCTCTTCCTGCATTGCAATTATCCAATCATTATCTTTTTCAGCTTCTATAAATGTCTTAGGTTCTACTTGAGACAAATATGCTACAAAATTGCAAATATTTCTAATTGAATAGCGAGTTCTTACCCCTTGTGAAGGATCACCAATTACTTGATCAATTGGATGATGATTTACATACCTCCAATCCTTGGGTAGATTTTCCTCTTGTAGACTTGAGGATGGTTGGTCCAAATTAGGAGTTGCCATCCCTTCATTTGTTTGAGTAGAACTCTCTTTTAGGTCAACAATGGGAGTAGGAGTTTCCATTCTTGGAATAAAATCTGCATCATCTTTAAAGGAAACTTCTCCACTACTCATTGGGTTAGATTCATCAATAGTTACATGCACAGATTCTTCTACTACTAGAGTTCTTTTATTGAAAACTCTATAAGCCTTACTAGTAGTAGAATATCCTAAAAATATCCCTTCATCGGTCTTGGAATCAAATTTACCCAAGTTAGTTTTATTGTTATTTAAGATGAAGCACTTACTACCAAAGGCACGAAAATAGGAAATATTGGGCTTTCTCCCTTTCCATAGTTCATAAGGTGTTTTATCAAGCAGGGGCCTTATCAAAATTCTATTTAAAATATAGCAAGAAGTATTCACGGCTTCAGCCCAAAAATATTTTGGTAAATTATTTTCACAAAGCATTGTTCTTGAAAATTCTTCTAGAACTCTATTTTTCCTCTCAACAACTCCATTTTGTTGAGGAGTTCTAGAAGCTGAAAAGTTGTGATTAATTCCATTTTCATCACAAAATTTTGAAAAGCTTTGATTTTCAAATTCTTTGCCATGATCACTTCTTATGCTTGAAATACAAATTCCTTTTTCATTTTGTACCTTTTTGCAAAACTTTTCAAATCCTTTGAAAGCTTCATCCTTATAAGCAATAAAAATAACAAAGGTATATCTTGAATAGTCATCAACAATAACAAGAGCATATTGATGGCCACCTAGACTAATGGTACTAATTGGACCAAATAAGTCCATATGCAAAAGTTCCAAAGGTCTAGTAGTTGAGACAACATTTTTTGCTTTGAAAGATATCCTAGATTGTTTTCCCATTTGACAAGCATTGCAAATTTTGTTTTTCTCAAAATTGATTTTAGGAAGACCAATAACTAAATCTTTTCTTGAAACAATTTTTAGCAAGTTCATGTTTACATGACCAAGTCTTCTATGCCATAGCCATTGATTTTCACTAAAAGCAGGAAAACATTTTTCATTATTGGAATGTAAGGATTTCAAATCAACTATATAGACATTTTCATGTCTATGGCCAATGAATTTGATCTTGTTGCTCTTGATGTCTATAACTAGACAATGAGAGGTTTCAAATGTGACTTTATATCCTTTGTCACATAATTGACTAATGCTAAGTAAATTTGGCTTTAAGCCTTGTACTAGCAATACATTATCTAAAGTTAAGAAATCATTACCGACTTTTCCATGCCCGATGATCTTTATTTTAGTATTGTCTCCAATGGTCACAAGTCCACCATCTCTTAGAGTTAGCTCCTTGAATACGCTTTTATCACCGGTCATATGCTTCGAGCAACCGCTATCAAGGTACCAACAGTTACCTTTCTCCTTGGTGTGAAGGCAAATCTACATCACACAAGGATATACGATAGCATTTTTAGGTACCCAAAATTTCTTGGGTCCTTTGGGGTTAGTCCTTGAAAATACGGTTCCTTTTTGGGACCCATACTTTCTTAACAATATATGGTGCTCTATGAACATGTTGATGATGCACAGACCTATCATTATAGTCATAGAAATTTCTAGGAAATTTTACATGTGCATTCCTATAATCCTTAGGATGATAGTTCCTAGGATACATGATTCTATGGTAAGGTGTATGAAAATGCGTGTCATTTCCAGAAAATGAACGATGATGCATTCTAGGATACGTGCTAGCATATGTATGCAAGTTATTTCTAAAATAGCTATGATGGTGATTCCTAGGTTGAGCATGAGCAGAATGCATTCTTTGATTATACACATTGTTCCTAGAATGAGCATGATGATTATTTCTAGGGTGTGTATGAGCATTTCTAGAATGAGCATACAAATAAGCATGAGTATTTTTAGGATGCTTCAATTTAGTATGATCATTTAAGTTTCTAGAGTTCCTCGGATTTATTAAGGGAGTGCTTTTAACAAGGTTAGGAGCTTTCGAAGTAGAAGCTCCATCTACACAAGAGGCTTTCATGAATAAGCTCTCTTTTGTTTTTTGTTTTCCCAATGGAGAATATCCTACACCAGATTTTCCTCCACTTAATCTTTGGGAAGAAAGCACTTCATCAAGTTTTTCTTTACCAAGCATAAGTCTAGATATAGTGCTGTTTAATTCAGAAATTTTATTTTTCAAATTCTCATTTTCATCTTTAAGAAAATCTTGAGACGAATTATACAGTAAAGATGATAATTTTTCTTTTTCTTCTCTAAGAACTATCATTTCCTTAGAAAGAGATGATACTTCTTTCTTAAGAACAGAATTTCTAGAATCAAATTTCTTTAATTCTTCATGCATTTCATTTATGACTTCTAGTAATTCTTCACTACTAGTAACAATATTATTTTTTGAAGAGGGAGAAGATGTTACCTCACTTTCATCATCGATTGCCATTAAACAGAGGTTGGCAATCTCTTCGTATCCAATTTCTTTGTCTGATGACTCATCTTCTTCGTCATCGCTCCAGGTAGTTGCTACCATAACTTTCTTCTTGAAGCCCTTGTATGGTTTGCTTGAAACCGGACAGTCAGCTTTTATATGTCCTGGCTTCTTGCAGCCATAGCACATAAGTGGTTCCCTTTTTGAGGTGGGATCCTTTGAGTAAGGTTTCTTGCTTTTCTTCAAGAACCTATGGAATCGTCTGGTGATTAAAGCCATTTCACCATCCTCTTCACTGCTCTCTGCTTCTTGTTCTAATTCCTTTTCTTTGTTGCTCGTAGAAGCTTTGAGAGCAATTTACTTCTTCTTCTTCTCATCATCATTGACGATGAGAGTCATTTCTTCCATCTCGTATGTCAATAATGACCCAAGCAGCGTCTCAACATCAAGCTTGTCAAGATTTTTGGCCTCTTGAATGGCTGTCCTCTTTGGTTTCCATTCTGGAGGTAGAGATCTTAAGATTTTTCTGGTTAGTTCAACTTCCTCAATATTCTTGCCAAGCAATTTTAAACTATTTATAATAGTAGTAAATCGTGAGTGCATTTCAGAAATGGTTTCGTTAGGAGACATCTTAAAAGATTCATATTCAGAAATTAGCATGTAAATTTTAGACTTTTTTACTTCACTTGTTCCTTCATATGTGACTTGCAATTTGTCCCATATTTCTTTAGCAGAAACGCATGCAAATATTTTGTTATATTCAGAAATATCTAATGCACAATGTAGCATGCTTGTTGCTCTGCTATTGAGAGACATCGTTCTACAATCCTCGTCAGTAAACTCAGTTTTGAGTTTAGGCATTGTATGAAGAGTCTCTCCAATAACTATTTCTTTTGAGGGAATTTTAGGTCTCTCTTCTATAATTCTCCATAGATTGTAATCTTGTCCTTCGACGAAGATTTTCATTCTATTTTTCCAGTAGTTATAATTTGATCCATTGAACAATGGTGGTCTAGTATAAGAGTGTCCCTCAGAGTAGCTATTTGCTGCCATTGGATCAACTCTAAGAATTTAAGCCTTATAAAGAGAACGAGGCTCTGATACCAATTGTAGCTCGAGGTTTCAACCCAAGAGGGGGGTGAATTGGGTTTTTAAAAACTTTTGCGGAATTTATACAAGTTTATAAAAACTGATAAGCAACAAATAATTAATACAAGTAAAAAGCTGTAAATAAAGAGTTTAAGGAAAGAGGATGCAAACACAGTTATAGTGGTTCGGCAATATCGGATTCGTTCCGACCCTACGTCCACTCTCTTCAAGGAACTCCTTGAAGTAATCCACTAAGAAAACTTAGTCGCACAACTTAGCCGGGTGTTTCACAAACCGTACACGAGCAATTTACAGGAATTGCTTAAACCGAAAAATCCCCTTCCTTTCGGAAGTTTCCCCTTCCTCTCGGAAGTAATCCCTTTACAAAGATGGTGTAAAGTAAAAGGTAGAGAGACAACAAATGAAAGCTTATTACAACATAAATGTCTCTCTTTCAAAGTAAAGCTTGAAGAAATGGCTCAATAAGATTATTTCAAAGCTTTTTGTGTTTCAAGAGTATAAAAACTTGATTATATGAGATCAACTCTTTTTGAATATGTACTTCTTGTTTTTGAATGCTTTGCTGAATAGGTTTATATAGCAATCAATTAATATGGCCGTTTTGGACTTTATTTTGAAAAAGATTTACTTTAAAACGTTCAGATTTGGAGTCCAACGGTCATATTTTTGAACTACCAGTCGACTGGGTTCACTTGAAAAATACATGTTTTCAGACCTTCTGCGTATCCAGTCGACTGGTATATATCATCCAGTCGACTGGGGACTTTCTGTCCATTTTACCAGTCGACTGGGTTGATTCATCCAGTCGACTGGAGACTTACTGGTCAAAGTACCAGTCGACTGGGTTGTTTGATCCAGTCGACTGGGTTCCTTCTGACCTTTATACCAGTCGACTGGTATATGTACCCAGTCGACTGGGTTGTCTTCCAACCCAGTTTTTCTTCTGTTTTTTTCATTAAAAACATTTTAAAATTAATGGTTTTAGAAAAACTATTTGTGTTTGAGCCATTGAACAAGCTACTACAATGTATGAGTGAGACTTACATTGGTTCTAAACCTTAAGACCTATACTAGATCTTCAGTCTTCACTTGATACTTGATTTGGTTCGAGTTTTTGCACTTTGATCCTTGGTTGAATGTGTTTGATCCTTAACACAACTTAGTTTAAACATGTTAGTTAAATAACAGTTGTGTTTTGCCATCATTAAAATACGGGCGGGGGTCAACAATACCTAAATAAATAGGTGAATGATCGGACTTTGTTTTACTTGCAAGTGCACAAGGTCAACAGTGTAGTATAGTGTGCGAATGCAAGATCATCTCCACAGGGATTGGTAAAGTTCAATTTAGAATTAATTTCTCTAAAGTAAAAAGATGTAAATAACAACTGAATGGTGATTTGATAATAATAAAGACATAGGGCTTTGATATCCACCACTAGTCATACATTCCCGATTTTGTATAAGATATCAGTGCTCTAGCCTTATTATGTGTACCTACTGGTTGCCAACCTAAGGGCATGGTATCTACTCCTTAAGCTATTGATTTCCCTAAGCAACGAGTTAGGCATGGTATCTACTCTAACTCTTTTCTTCCTTAAGGGATTCAGCATGGTATCTGCTTGAGTTGTTCCTTAAGAAAACATAAGTACTGTGGAAATCGACAACCACATGAGACCTAGGGCATGGTATCTACTCCCGATTTCCCATGTTGATTAACCCGGGTATCCGGATAAGATGGTCCCTTGTTACTAATGTTAGACCCAGGACTCGGTCATCCAAATTGATCTAACTAACTCATCTATACCACATGCATACGTTGGCCTTACACATACATATGAGGAATTTAAATAAGCACAGGTGTTAATCAAGTTAAGTAACATAATAAGCTATGCAAAGATTTAATCAATGAATAAAAATATGGGAATGCATAACTAGGGCTTCAATCGAGCCCTATAAGAGAGTTAGTTACACATACTAACTGAAGTAAACATAATTAAACTAAACATAAGGGAGAAGAATAAACCCGAGAGAAGAGGCGCCAATTCTCTCCCCAGCTCTCCACTCCAAGTAAAAGAAAAGAGAAAAGTGTTTCTTTCTAAGATGTGTTTTTGTGTGTGAGTTTACAAGTGTATTTATAGGTCTTTGAGAAGTCCTAATAGACTCATGAGTTTCTAAACTTTCCTAAAACACAAAACTCCTTTATTTCCAAAATAGAGTTATTTCCAAAATAGGGTTATTTCCAAAATAGGGTTATGTAGTTTACTATTCACGCCTGTACATTTGCGCTCGATCGCATGTGTCCTTGCGCTCGATCGCAGTGTGCGCTCGATCGCATTGCATGTGCGCTCGATCGCCTTTTATCCAGAAAGTGCTCCAGGGCTTCTAGATTTCTTCCTTAAAGTGTCAAAACTGCTTCTTTTTCTCCAAGACCCTACAAAAACATGTAAAACACACAAATGGAGTAAAAGATACCAAATTAACATAATAAAGGATCTAACAAGTGTAAATAAGGGGGCTTAAATATGTATATTTAAGGGTCTATCAGGTTTCTTTACTTGATAACATTTGGGTTTTGGTTTTGGTTTTAGTTTGTGTTACTTCAGGGATCTGGAGTGATTTTACCTAATTGTTTACCTTCGTGATTGAACTTGACATTTTATTTATTGTCTAGCGCACTAATATTAGCAAATATTCATGTTCATTGACCTTAAAGATTTAGATTGGAGATGAGAAAAAAAGTGGCAACAGTCTGGTTCTTACCATATATTATTAAGCTCTCTCTTTCTTACTAGCCCATGCACAGGGGCTGCATGGGTTGCATCCCCTTGGTGTGTTTCTTTATATACCTTTTTACTTGTCAAAAAAAAAAACTAGTGCTCCTGATTGAACAAAAGTTTGTGATCTTACCAAATCATTAGCGTCAAGCGGATTGCAAATCTTTCTTAGTTTTGAATATAACAAGGCACTACTATTTAACTTCTTGTAGCAATTACTTATCATGTATCTTGTACTTTTGTTTCTGCAGGTCCAGTTGTGCCCACAGGATGGAAGGGTCTGTATAAATCATTTTACAACCATTGTAGCTTTAGATTTATAACTCTTTGCAAGTATTGATTAGTGTGTTAAAAGTTCGCTAACTGTATGTGGCTATAAGAATTTACGGCATTGTTTAGATAAATAAAATGAAGCTTTAATAATTGAATAGTTGCGATTTTGTTTGACCATGGGAATCCATGAACGTGATCTTGTTCTATCAAGCTTATTTTAGAAACAAATTATTGTCATTTTGGTATGATGATGATGTTTTTCTTGTTGATAGTTTTTCTGACATTTGAATATGAAAATTTGACTTATGTCTCATAGCTAATCCCTACAGACGTCATCCACAACATTAAAGGTATTCCTCTAGCTCAACAACCTGCAACTGATTTCCTGTATGATTGTACTCCTCCAAGGGATAGCGTTTTGTTCATAAAACTTGTAATTGGTTATGTCTATCTAAATCTCTCCCTTTACTTCCTCAACCTCTTTTGCATAATATCTGGAAATTACCCGTTTTCTCAAGAATCATTTTTTCTTATGATTGCAAGCACACTAAATTACCTACTGCTTCTGTAGGACTGCAAAAGACTAATGAAATCCTTTATGTTTGGATATGCTTTATCTACTGAGAAGCTAATCAATTATCTGCTGACTTTTGGCTAAAATAAAAGTTGAATCTCAAATGACCAGTATACAGTCCCAAATGGATGAGCTCAAGTCTTTACTGCAGCGGTTGGTTAATGAATGATTCATATTTGATTTCAAGTGTAATGATACTTAAAAGATTTATTCAGACTTCACTCAATTACTTGGTTGTATATGAATTTACATGTTAACTATGAATGTTTTTTGTGTGAATGAAATGACTTTGGTATTGATATTTGAATTTATATAGATTTGATGATATATATATTGAAGAATAAAGGTTAATTATATATATAGTATGTGTTGATATTAAACCTAAAATAGTGCAAAAACATAAGCCATGTGTATTTTGGCACTTTAAAGTGTCACAAAAATTGCCAAAATGTGGTATATTGTGACGTTTTAAAGTGCTATTATATTCTCGTATTGTGGTGCTATTGTGGCGCTTCAAAGCGCCAATATATTGTAGCACTTCAAAACGCCACAAAATTATGCATATTGCGACGCTTAAGGTAAGCATCGGCTTTGGCATTGCGAGACCGCGCATACCAACGCTTTATCTGGTGCTTGCTTAAAGTGTCGGTATCTCATAATGCGGTACTTTAAAGCGTCGAAATATGCTTAAAAAAACACTGGTATCTACGAGTTATGTTGGAATGCATCTTTTTACTTGAGCAGTTTTGGCCTATTATTTACTCCTTTACGCAACGTTGAAATCTATGTTATTTTCTTTTGGAAAATCCGCAGAGGTTGTTTTAACTCAACTGTAGTTGTTGCTACTTTTTTTGCACTGTAATGTTCTCAAACAAGCTATGGTGATATGTTTTGAATGTTATTAGGTTTCTTTTTCCTTAATATCATATCGAATTTACGGTTGACAAGCTTAATTGTTGAGAAGATTATTTGCATCTTCGAATAAAAATAGAACAATAAAATCATTTTTTTCTTCATTATTTTTGTTCGACAGTATCAAGAATTAAGTTACAGATGTTAGTTATGGTTACCTAACCAACTGAAGATTTTATCCAGAATTTAAAGGGATAAGGGTTCATCTCTTATGAATCTCAACCAATATCAAATAATGCTTATCGCGAAATGGATAAGATTATATTTGATCATTAGTTATAGATGATAAGGAAATATGGATAAGAATATATCTGATCATCAATTAAAGATGATCAAGAAATATGGACAAACATTATCTATATTTGAATTTTAAAGAGGCTGTTATCTGAGAGTGAAGATTAAAATAGAAGCTTCTATAAATAGATGGAAGGATGCCATTGTTGAATATGCTGAAATCAAAAGCAAGAATCAATCATTGGAGCCCTCTATAATCTTCCATTTTTCTTCTTTTTAATTGATATTGATCTAGAAATCTCAAACACTTAAACCAAACATTAGTATCAAAGCTCGAAATTACCTTCAAAACAATTATGTTCACTTGAAACACTCCTAGTCAACTACCCAGTTGACTAGAAGAAGCACCACTTGACTACATAATTGACTAGCAGAAGTATCAACCAACTACATAGTCGACTAACAAAAGCTCCAATCGACTACTTAGTCGACCAGTAGAGGCACCAGTCACCTAGCAGTCCTCCAGTCGCATACTCAATCGCCCAGCAGCATACTAGTTGCCTACCTAGTCGCCTAATAGCCCACCAATCGCCTACTTAATCGCCTAGCCGCCTCCTGATCGATGGACATGTTGACTACTCAGTCGACCATCCTTGAGTTTTCATAACCCCACTTCATCTCTGTTCTAAAAAGGACAAATTATATATACGTCTTTATTTTCAAGTAGTTAAGTTATTTTTATCAAATATTCATTTTCCAAAAATTCTTTTCAGCACAGTCTTTTTCGAAATGGCTAGCAAATTAACTGCTTCTGAATTTGCTAAAATTGAACGACTTAATGGTGCCAAGTATGATATGTGGAGTATAAAAATTAGGTATGGTCTAATCTATGATAACATCGGTTATGTAATCGATGACACTGTTATAACTCTCGCTGAGAATCCCATTGATGCTAAAAAAAGGTTCGAGTAATGGCAAGTAAATGATAATAAGGCGAAGAGCCTTATGTTGATATTCATGGAGGACAATCTCATAAAGGTTTTTGAAAATTATAAAATGACAAAAGATTTATGGATGTCCATCAAGGAAAAGTATGACACCATTTTTTAGGTGAACATACAATTTCTCCTCTATAACTACAATACAAGGAGAGTGAAAGTGTAATGGACCATTACAATAAGATGATTGTCATGGCCAAAGACTTGGAAATTGCTGGAACTCAGACTATAAAAAAAAATGCAGGTGGCAATTATCTTGAATAGTATGTCTTTTTCATTGGATTTTGTTGCCATTACCCTGAGACTTAGTGGTACTATTAAGAACATGAGTGATTTGCCATCCATGTTGGCAATCGAGAAAGATTTGATAGCCAGAAGAAAATGACCATAACTAAACCTTGTGCAGCAAAATGTGTTGTATCTAACCCAGCCTAAACCAAGAAATCAGAATCGTCAGCTCTTCTCGCCCGAAAAACAAGCTAGGAAATATGGGCGATTCAAGGAGCCCGGAATAAGGAATATCAAATAAATGAGAGTTTATTGGAGTGATCGAATGCAATGTTGTGGCCACGAACATAGATGGGTGATGGATTAAATCTAGCGTAACTCACCATATTTCCAAGACCAAAGAGGGGTTAATTGATTACATATAGCTAAAAAAGGATAACAGAGGATCTTCATGGGAACAATACCAACCTGGATGTGGAATGTATCAGATCTTACTGGTAGGTTATTGGGGACAATATTATGGTCCTCGAGGATATGATCTAATCGCTTGGGATGAGGTGTAATTTGGTTTCTGTCCCTACACTACTTAAGAATGGTCTAGAGGTTAGGTTCTATAATAAGAGGGTATCCATTGGAAAGGACAAAAAAGTTTTTGCTATGGGAAAATTTGTGCCCGAACATGATTTTTTTTGTTTATCTAGTGTGAACGATAATAAGAATGATGCAGTTTTGAATTATTCTCCGTCTCTTGATTATTCTGCATGTTAATTATGGAATTTAAGATTATGACACCTTGGTAAATCTAAGATAAAACAAATACTTAACATGAATTTGCTACTATGTTTATCTAATATAAATGCCATGCAATATTGTCAACATTGTTTAGCTGGAAAAATGACTAGGAATCATTTTAAGATAGGTCAAAGAGCTAGTCAACTTCTTGATTTGGTGCACTCAGAGATATGTGGCATTTTAATGTAAAAACACATGGTAATAAAGAATATTTTATTACTTTTATAGATGACTATTCCAAGTTTACTTATGTATATCTTATATCTTTCAAATCATAAGCATTTGAATGTTTTAAGAGATATAAGACAAAAGTAGGAAAAAAAAAAACTTTGAAGGAACATTAAGGTGTTAAGGACTCATAGGGGAGGGAGAATCAATTAAGGTGATTTTAACATTTTTTTAATAGATCATGGAATTATAAGGCATACCATTATGTCTTATACTCCACAATAGTATTGTGTGGCAGAAAGGAAAAATAGAAAATTATTAATGTTGTAAGATACACATTGTCAACTCAAATCTCTCCAAAAGATTTTGGGGAGAGGTTTTGATTATAGCAAACTATATAGTGAATCGTATTCCCACTAAAACTGTCGAGTCAACACATTATGAAATATGAAATGGTCATAAACTGGACTTAAGTCATCTAAGGAAATGGGATTGTATAGCGCATGTTTTGATTCCATCTCAGTTGAGAGATAAATTAGATTTCAAAACATTGAAATGTGTTTTCGTAGGCTACTCTGAAAGGTCAAAAGACTATAGGTTTTTTTATAAAGAAAAAAGGGTTATTGAAGGTAGAGATGTTACTTTTCTAGAAAATATAGAGTAAGAGGAAAAGGTCAAGAAAATAATGAACCACTATTTGTAATAAATGATGACCATTATGATGATATTCCTAAAAATGACCCGGAACCAAATCATGTTATAGATAAAGAACTAATACCTATAGCAGAACCAACCATTGAGGCACCACCTCCACAATCTGTTCAATCTATAGTGGGTAACAAGAGATCTAGAGCACCTCCCCCTTGGATGGACGATTATTATCTATATTCATATGAGTCATCATGTTTTTCTGTGGACACAAACATTGAGGAATGTGTAGATCCCATGACTTTTGCAGAAGCGATGAAATCACAAGAATTGAATTTTTGGTTGGATGCCATGTAATATGAAATTGATTCGATTGAAAGAAATAGAGTCTGTGAACTATGTAATTTTCCTTAGAATGGAAAATTTATAGGTTATAAATGGGTGCTCAAAAGAAAATTTTGTGTTGATAGGTCCATTGAAAAATTTAAGTCCTGATCAGTTGCCAAAGGTTTTACTTAAAAGCTAGAAACAGACTTTCAGGAGACATATTCTTCGGTAGCAAAGTTTGCATCAATCAGTATGATTATGGCTATTGTTGCATGTCTTAACTTGGAACTATTTCAAATGGATGTCAATACTGCGTTCATCAACGGAGAGTTGAGAGAGAATATTTATATGGGCCAATCTAAGGGATTTCAAGTAGAAGATCAAGAAAATAAAGTTTACAAATTGAAGAAGTCATTGTATGGTTTGAAATAGTCATCTAGATAGTGGTATCTCAAATTTTATAAGGTGATATTGCAACTTGTTTTTGTCTTAAATAAGTTAGATAATTATGTTTATACCTGTAAAGGTGGAAACAATTTTTCTATATTGTCAATATATGTAGACGATATTCTACTCGCTATAAATGACATTGAAATGTTAAATAAAACCAAGTCAGAACTAAGTAATAGATTTGAGATAAAAGATATGGGTGAAGTGCTATATGTTCTAGGAATACAAATTGTGAAGGATAGAAAATTTAGAACATTGAGCTTAAATCAAGAAAGTATTTGTTCAAAGTCCTTAAGAAATTTGGAATGCAGAATTTCAATCCGGCACCAACACCCTTGGTTATAAGGAAGAGATTGTCTAAAGATCAGTGTCCTGAAGAGGGCAAAAGTCTTTAGAAGTACCGTATCCTCAAGCAGTTGGAAGCTTGATGTATGCCATATTACGTACTCAACCAGATTTGGCATATCCAGTAAGTTTGGTCAATAGGTACCAAAGTAATCCTAGCCCAAATCATTGGGAAGCAGTTAAAAGAATATTCAAGTACTTAAGGGGTACATTGCGCCTTAAATTAATATATCAAGCTAATAAACTTGAGGTAATTGGTTACTCCGATGCAGGTTTTAGAGGGAACAAAGATGACGAGAAGTCTACTTCGGGACATTTGTTCATTTTCGGAGGCACAATTGTCTCTTGGTGCAGCAAGAAACAGGGATGTGTAGCAAGATACATACAGGAAACTTAGTACATAGCCTATAGCATGGTTGTTACTCATGCAGTCTGGATTATACAGTTTTTGATAGATTTGAATATAAATCTAATTGAAAGAGTAATAGAAATTTACTGTGGTAATCAGGTGGCTATTAGTTTGATTTACACTAGAGTAAATTGCTTAAAAAGTCAACACATTGAAACACAATATCATTATATTCATTATATTGTGGTGGATAAAAGCGAGGTAAAAGTATCTTATATCCCTACTAGTGATATGATTGTTGATTCCATGACGAAAGGTATTCCAGTGAAAAAATTTATCAAACATGTTAGTTTGATGAGACTTAGGAACATCTGAGTCAAACTAATATTTTTGTCACATCTCATGAATAATGTGAGTGTGTTATCTCACAGATAGTGGCAGCGAAACATCTCATGAATAGTGGGAGTGTGGTATCTCACGGATAATGAAAGCGTACCTAGAATTTTTGGCTAAATAGCCAAGTGTAAGATGTTAGTTATGGCTATCCAGCCAATTGAAGATCTTATCCATAATTTAAAGGGATAAGGACTCATCTCTTGTCAGTCGGGGAATCTCAACCAACATTAAAGAATTCTTATCCCAAAATGGATAAGGTCATATCTGATCATCAGTTAGAGATGATAAAGAAATATGAATAAGAACATATTTGATCATCAATTAGAAATAATCAAGAAATATGAATAAATATTATCCATATTTGAAGTTCAGAGGGAGGACATCTGCTATATTTAGGGGGTGGAGATGAGACTTGAAGCCTCTATAAATAGATGGGAGGATACCACTGTTGAATATGCTGAAATCAAAAGCAAGAATTAGTTATCATCATAGCCCCTATAATCTTTCATTTTTCTTCTTCTTTTATTGATTTTGTTCTAGAAATCCCAAACACTTAACAAATAACAGAGACAAGAAATTTTAATACTAAGCCTCCTTGTTGAGGCTAGGAAATTTAAATGAAGTACAGAGGGAGGACATCTTCTATATTTAGGGTTTTGATCAGAGATCTCTGATGGTATTATGGAACGAGGTTGAGGACAGGAAAGGATATGCTAAGAGTCTCTCTCCCAAGTTCTCTCCAACTTTATAAAATTTCAAACTAGGAAAAAATTGCAAGGAAAAAAATTGTGTTTTGAAGAGTATTTGGAGGGATTAATTATTCTCCAAATCTTCTCATTTTATTTTAAATAACTTCCACACGCTGCAAATTTTTATAAAATTATACAATGACGTAAAATTGTTATATTAAATCAAATAGCAGTTTACAACAGACAACGGCAACTTTCTTTTTGTCTTATTTATGAATGATACACCCATTATTGTACATAAGAATAGATAATAGTAACCAATTGCAAAATCCAATTATTTCAGCATCCTCTTGCAAGTATAGTCAAACACTGCTTGCAAAACGCTTTTAGATGATTCCTCTTTCGGCAACTTCAGAAGGTTAGCGACCTTGGAGAATCCAGCATGTTCCTTAAATAGAGAATCACCCTTTATTTCTGGCTTCATCTCTTGCTGGCTTTGATTTGGTCTTGACAAAGCCCATTGCATTGCCCATATCGCCAAAGGGCGCATGTAACCTAACGATCGATATTGGTCATCAATGTTCCAACATTCTGGGGTTTGGAAAGAATAACTGTTAACAGAAGAAAAACGCGTTAGCAAACTAACCAAAATATACTTTGAAGCAGAAAATTGTCAATCTAGAGTAATACAAGACGAATTCACTTGCACTACGCAGACATTTTTCCAGGCAATTTCACAAGTGGAAATCTCTACTGCAATGTTGTTATAACCTATGCTACTCTGACTCGGGTACAGGTCGGATATTAGTATGTGTCCGACACAGGTACTTGTCAATTTTTTTGTAAATTTTTCATTTATTTGGAAGATCCAAGAGTTGTACCCAGATTTTCGGAAACATTACAAATGCATGTCCGACAATGGTACTTCAAGTGAGATAAAGGGTCGGAGCAACATAGGTTACAACTACTTTTGTCTGCCTTGCTCAGAATCAACAAGAGGCAGACTAAAAGGTACAATCATGTATCCACCAAATTTAGCACTAAATCTTTCAGCTACAGTTTAACAAACTAAATAATGGTCAGCCACCTTGATTGTGCACTTATTAGAAATACAAGCCAACCTATAAAATTTGAGAACAAAAGAGCAGGTGTGGCTAATCAAACATAAATGATAAGATTGATAAACAAAAATTACTAGTTACTACTAGCCTGCTCTCTACAGGGCACTTAAATTTAAGGCATGGCTTTGTTCGGTTGAGCTGATAGATTCTACTCAACATATCAGCTTAGATTTGAGTTTATGTACTATGAATAAAAAAACATTCTCTTCTGGGGTGGATTGTGTTCTCAAAAACCCATGGTTTCATATTTATAGGTATGCAAGCTACTAGCAACAACAAGGGTTTAAGTTTCCTCAAAAATCATACTGATTGCAACAGCAAAAGAAAAGGAAAAGCTATCTCACCCTAGTCCCTCTTCAGACCATGCAGCTTCGTAGACTCCTTTCGCAGTCTGAAATGCCATATCCATCATATCTTCATGCATCATTGTTGCAGCAACTGCATATGTAACGCCGGACCATATTTCCCTCGACTGCATTGATGACATGTCAACGCTTCCATCGGGTAGCATCCCGTTAACAGCCCCCCACCTTCCACCCTTCACCTTTAAGATATTGTAATTATAAACCTTCTCCAGTGCACTTCTAGCCTTGTCTTCATCCACAATTGGGAAAAGACCAGATGCTCGTGCATACCTGCAATAAAGTCAATAAACTCCAATCCTTTATCATAAATTATCAAATACAAAAAATCCACACCCCCAACAATTCAGTTTACGCTTTGGCAAAGGCGAAAATAAAAAAGAAAAATTAAAGATATATCCGATGGAAAATACTTCCAAAACACTAAACAAGCAATATCACATTGTAATTAGTGGAGATGCAAACAGTTGATGATCTTAAAGATCAACGAAGTTACACCGATTGCAAACATACCAATGTCCAGCCAACTGATCAGCTTGAATAGATGAACTGCATGGACCACCACTATTGTCATAATTGAAGTATGAACCATTCCATAATTTCTCATAGACAACTTTGGCCTTCTGAAATTTGAACCAAAAATAATCTTCAGAACCTTTGTCACCAACTTTTCCTGCCAAAGCTGATGCAGCCTGCAATGCTGCCACCCATAGGCCACCACTATATGCACTCAAACCAGACACAGACCATGTGTCATATGTCTGATCAGGGAAGCCTTCGTTCTCAATCATCCCATCCCCATCCTTATCAAATTGATCCATATAAGCCATCGCAACATAAACTGAGGGCCAAACAGCGTGAGCAAACTTCTTGTCACCAGTGGCAACCACATCTCGGTAAACTTGGAGAACAAATTTTGGGTTTAGGTCTTTCCACCGATCTGTATTGAAAATGTTATAGGCATTTACTTCAAACCATGGGTCATTAAGTCCAATATCATGAGGAACAGCCCCAAGAACCTTTCTTGGGACCCATTCTCCATCATGTAGAATTTTCATTTTACTGGGATCATGCATCATCACAGCTGCTGCAAAGTCTCTTTGGATGCTGAGTTGAAGTTTTGGGAATAGCATGACTAATGCGAAAGACGAGTAGAAATGAACATCATAGGTGTTCCACATATGATATTCAATCCCTTCCAGGTAAAGAAATTGGCCAATGTTCTCTTCACCTTCTTGAAGCAAATTTGTCCCGAACGCAGAATTTGATGCAACTGGAGTGTGTACTTCCTCAAGGACTGAAGCCATCCTTCCAAGGATGTCAACTGCAGTATCATTTTTATGGGTGACATCTATAATATTCTTCAGACCAGATCGTGACCTATCAAGGGAAAACTTCCGTTCTCCAACGCTTACTAAACTATGAAATGAAGGTGATTCATCTGCAAAACAAACAAAAAAGTTAAAACATGTTCACTAAAATTAGCTAAATTTCAGAAGTTAGGGTTTCAAATTCCAGATACCGGTCCAAATTGTTCCCCCTGAGTTAAGATAATAGAGCTCATTGAAGAGAGTGACAGGGTACCTGCAATGAGCATTTGAAAGAATTTTAGAATCTAACAGTTAATGAAATAGCAGATAACATATCCGACCTCACCATTCAGGAAGCCTCTTGTCTTCTAGAATAGGTCTTTGCCATGCTTCTATCGAGGACTCCCAATGACCATGTTCTGCATTTCAGAAAAATTGAAACTAAAACAAGAACTCCAAGAGCAACTGAGTCTTAACAACAATTACATTGTGCATATTAACCCAAACCTTTGATGGTCAAATCTGAAATCAATGTCTAAAATAATCATTCACTCTCTAAAATTATTGGGCCCAAATTTACACCTATAAAGTAAAATTTACATCCCCGAAAAACATTACCAAGAATAGCATCATGTGCAATACTTGCAGCAGCATCCCCATGAGTACCATAAAATTTCGTATAACGCCTGTTGATTAAACCTTGTCAGCGTATAGATAACTTTTTAACTTGTGATATTTATCAACGAAATCATTAGCACTCACCTGTGATAAGTCCTTCCACCTGCAAAGTGTACTTCAGGGGAGTCCCATACCAATGAAAAGGTAACAGTACGCACTGCATCTGATGGGATAGTCACAGAAGCTGCAATTGCTGCCCCAATAGATGATCCTGGTTGTGATGGCACTGATGTCTCAGGGGACTTAAGGTGGTCGAAGGATCCTTTCTAAACAACAGAATTGCAGATATCAAGTACAGTGGAGAATGATGGTAAAAGCATACACAAAAAAGGAAAGAAAGATAACTAGCAGCACTCAAAATCTTGTCCAAATAGAACACTTTAAGCATCACTTGATTAAAAAAATATAAGGATTTCCCTGGTCATAGAGATATGATATCCTCTGAGCATTTAACGTCTCTATGGTAAACTAAAGCGAGGGAGAAAAAAAGAAAAAGAAAAGAATAATGAGGCTAAAATAGAAAGATCCAAAAGCTATCATTCTGTCACAAAGAAAAGCCAATACATCAAATAATCATGTTGCGCTTTGTAACTTATCAAAAAAAAAATGTTGTGCTCTGTAAAAACCAAAATCGTGAGTTGAAAAAAACAAAGTGGAGCTTGGCATAGACCATGAATTAAAGAAAGTGAGAAATATTCTTCTATATAATGCACATGTGAATGAGAATTCTCCCTACCTCTTTTATTTCATGCCACATATTTTTGGCAGTGATCCCCTCAGAGTTCCCAGATATTACAAAGCAGGGGCACTCTGAGACATGAACACCATCTGTCTCCTGAGCTGCAATTGCATAAGTCACTGGGGGTAGTCCATTTGCAGTTCTGTATCAGGAAATCAGATAATTATACGTACAAGACCGAACAAATTTTTGTTCAACTAATCAAACAAGAGCAAAAGATTTTCTTTCTTTTTTTTCTTTGCGCAACGATAGCAAGGAACTTACTTGTGATGTAGAAGTGCACCATGAATGCCATCCTTCATCCTAGAATGATCAATGATCTTGAATGTTAGTAAAAGCCATAACCATACTACAAACATGGATACGCAATCTTTCATAAGGGTGTATTATTGAAATAAAAGTAATGACCATCATTTGTAAATGAATGAAATTCAATGTGAAAAGGATTCAAAAATATGGAAAAATATGCTTACATTATCTTGGAATTGAAGTGGTGACCAGAAAATTCAGAATCCCCTCCAACAGAATTCTGAATAAGCATAGACGAGAAGGTAATCAGTCGTCATGGCTTCAGCAATCTATATAATGTAAACTTACCACCTCCATGCAAAGAAGCACATAAAGAAACATCGACTAAACACTAGATAAGCAAACCAAAAAAAGAAAATTTTGTTGAAAGAGATGATACATGACAAGAAACGACTTACTGCCCATGTGAAGAGCAAGGTGACATCAGCGGCAGTCTTCCCAAGATTATGGAGCTGAGGATAATTGAAACTAACTACTCAATACCGAGGTAAGCTCTACTGAATGTCCAACAAAAAAAATTCCTAAGATAACAATTCCTACCGTAAACGTAAAAACTGCGACAGGGAAGCTGCTCTCCTTGTAATTATGGGGAATAAAAGGTGAAATTTGACGACAAACAATACTAAGTTCTGGGTCAGGTTCACCTGCATTTAAATGCAAAAAGGATGACAAGTGTATAAGATAACAAATATTCATGAAACAGTCACAGTAGACTCAGAAGTGTACCACTTGATAATGTAGATTACCCTCATACACAGTCCAAGCCCTAGGGTACAAAGCATGATATGTAGAGTTCTCTCCTTTCAGATTCCAGTCCCAGGATCTAATCCCTGACTCTGTGTTTTCTCTGTTTATGCACACGACAGTAAGTTTATCATTTCCAGTTTTCTATCCTCTCATTTCTTTTCAATCAAAACAATACACAAAGGAAAGTAACCGCTCTCTTGTAACTATGAACAGTGTTCACAGATAAATCATAAGATAATTAAGCGATAAAATAGTTGCTTACTTGAGCAACTCTTGGCTCCTTGGGCATAGTACGCTGGAATGCTTTTCACCATTCGAGCGTGAAACAAAAACCTGCAAGTGGTGTCAGCATTCAGATTAATAAACTGAATATCACCTTTCAAACAAACAATTAACAAATATCATTTTTACAAATATTTTATGCTATTTGTCCTACAGATTCGGATTATTCTCACATCAAGACTGCAGGAAGATATTGAAATGATTTAACAGTGATAGCTTCAACAATTTTTTACACAGAGTTGACTCTTAAAAACCCTGGGATGTTTAAACATTCAAATGTTTCTAGAAAAAGAATTGCAAATGAATAAACATATGTATAGGCCTTAGTGTTTAATTGCCTTCACATTAGTATACTACTACTTTAGTATGACTCAAAGACACAGACGACGTATCAAACGCTGCAAGCCAACATGCAAATGTCTGCACGACAATAAATTCTTCAGGTGCATCTGTAGTCACTTAAATTCTTTCCAGTGTGACTGAACCAGGAAGTTACCCAAAAAAGAAAAAAAAATGTTATCTTATTAAAAGATCTCAAAACAGAAAGATATACCACTCAAATTTCCGTGTTTCATCACTAATTGTAAATGCTAATCAAAACGTGTTAAATCTCTGGGTATACAATTTAACCTAATGTAGCTCCTCGGAATAGCAATGATGAAACGTTTCAATGTTATACAAATCAAACGTAATGCTTTTAGTTCCCCCTTTAGCAGAGGACATGTATCAAACTTACAGAAAATTGATTAGCTAAAACTGGTTTGTCTTCGCATATTATAGGGAACAGTTGCCAGCGCTGAAATTCACCTCTATAACTCCTGCCAATGCTTCCTGCTCTGAAGATTGTAAGAAAAGAAAAGAGAAAATTAGAAGAGCTAGCCACAAGGCTGGCCGGCCAATATAGTTTTATAAGTACAATGAAAAATTCAGCATAAATATACGGTAATCGACCTACTTTATTTGATAGGTAATTTAACAGTTACCAAAATAAATATAAATAAATAAATAAATCCACCTAAAATCTTGGGTAGACTTTATTTTACATCTTCAAATAAATTGAATAAAATTAATACAAATATTGACTTCTTTTTTGTGAAAGTAGGGCAATGGAGAAACAAAATAATGTTTCTAGTGAGTGAAAAAGAATAAAGACATACCCGATACCACCTAGGGGAATGCCATGGGAAGATGTTATAAAGCGCTTGGCAAATGGATCCATTAAAACCCACTGAAGAAGGAAACATAAAGATGCACATCTCAAAAAAGGATTTTATTAGATGATATTCCTAAACAGTAATTCATGCATCAAGGTGGTATAAGACAAAAGAAAATTACCCTTCCTTTGGCGGCTTCTTCACGATTATTACGCAATAGCCGAATACCTATAGGGGCCTAACAAAACAAAAGAAAAGAAAACCATATTGTGAATGTAGATAACAAGAACAGGACAAACACTTGCCAACTCTGATATCTAAATAAATGAATCAAGTCCCTAGATTTCATGCATTTGCCCTATTCTTCAATACCAAAGCTGATGTGAACTCTCAAAAGATATGTGTGCAAATTTTTTTTGCGTCCAGTTAAAAGGCTCATTTTGATGAATATTTATTTGTTACTACTGCAGTATGCTATGATTTGTCACACTTCTCTTACTGAAAAATTGGTACAGTGGATACAAGACAAACACCCATGTCCAACACAAATGGAAAGTTACAAGAGCTTCACATTTGCTAACCTAAAATGTGCATAGATTTGAAGAAATTATTCAATTTTGACAAGGAACTTAAAAATAGCTTATTTCATGTCTGTTTTATCAGATATAGTTCTTCCTTGTGCGTATGTTGAAAGATAATACTTCTCATGGTTGCTCGGACTCTTCATTTTACCTTGCCGTACCCATGTTGGATCTGACACTCCAAATATGGACTCTTCCCTTCAACACTTCAAATCAAAGGAAAACTTACAAAACCTTACAAAAATAGATGAGTCTAACAGTCGGAAAAACTCAGACACTGTGAGTCCGAGCAACATACATGTCAAGTTTCAAACAGTATGCCACTCTTCAACTCTGCTTAAGTCATTAGCTTGTCAACCATTTCAGTTAAACTTGCACAGTACTTTACAAGCATATTCATGCAGATTTACACAGCCAAATTTCAATTCTGTTGCACTAGAACTCAAAAAGGGAACCGAATATGACAAACATATGATCCCTGAACAATAAAATCAGCAAGAGAGATGTTTGTCTACGAGTGTTGGAGGTCGTTTTATAACTTCAACAAACCATAAGATAAAAAAGAGAAGCATACAGATCTCAAACTTCAGAGCTCCACGATTTCTCTTCTCTTTTATTCTTTTTTCTTCTCATCTTGCAACTTTGTTTATCTTTATATAAAATCAGAAATAAATCAACTTTGTACATGCATTATTACAGGAAGAAAAGGCTGAATCGTCCAAGCACACGAAATTTACCTTGATGCAAAACCACAGAACATACTCATTTGCAATATATGCTCAACGAGTTGGGCAGCAAACATTTAACTCTCTCTAGAAAAAGATATGCCAAATCATATTGAACTTATTTGATTCTTACTGTGGACAGTGCATTTCAAACATTTCAACATTCTTTGTAAAATATTACTAATTTTTACTCCTAGGACTAAAAGGAGCAAATTAGGTTTCTTGTTGCATGATATAACATCAAGTAGTGAAGGACTTGAAGGTTCTAAGTATAATAATTTACGTAAGTTTATAAACATACCATTTGCAGCATCTCTTTATAACTTAGAGTGAACATTGAAGGGGAAATTTCCTCACTAGTTACTTTGCGCTGCCATGTCAATGGTGCAGGTTTCCGTGGATCAACCTTATTCCACAAATACAAAAAAAAATAAGATATGAATCAAGCATTTAAATCATCAAGTATGGACGAAAGTTAAAAGAAAGTCATATCACAGTAAATCAAAATAGCCCCTAAAGTTGCCTCTGTAATATCAAATGAAACATAGATATTAATTGTCATTGAGGATATAAATTTATTTTTCTATTTCATCTTCAAAGTCTGTATTTAACAGTTCACACACATAAGCTTCTGATAGGGGCATCAATCATCTTCAATAAGGGCAATCAATTTGTATTTTCATAAGTAGTTAACAGTAACACATGCATGCAGAGACTTATTTCTAAAATGAGTACACAAAAGATAAATTTCCCTTCAGGCAAATTAGCTCGTATAACTGACTGTACTGAAAAGTCATAAAATCATCAATTCCTCGTTTGATACACTTATATATCATTATAATCTCCCTCCATAACTAAGGTGCATAAGCAATCTACAGTTATGTTGAAATTGAGACCACCCCAGAGAAAACTTTGGCCTATGTGTTCAGTAGGAGTAGGACAAACCCCAATAACCTTCCCATGTCAATTTTGGTGTTTTTCCAAGCAGAGAAACAAACCTGCACACAAATTTTTAAATGACTATTCTTCATGTCTAAACGACAGAAAAATAAAATTCCAGCAGCATGAGACACAAGATTCAAGCATATCTTTGGAGCAAGTCCCCAGGTCAATGGAACTGGTCGTTAAATTGATCCCAAGACAAAAAGGTTCGGGATTTGGTTGACGAAAGCACAAGCCCGAGCTGAAGACCGGACACTCATGACCAACCATGAAATCAGCAATATCAAATAAATGAAAAAAATACAGAGCAATCAATGATGTTAAAGGAATATGCATGCACCATTGTAAGTATATTGGTGGTATTTCATATTCCAGTCATCTCTGTGATATAAGATAAATGGTGCAATGCACTGGAAGGCCACCAAAAATGTAATCTTGCATGAGAAAAATTATAAAAAAAATTTGAGCATCAGAAGTATTATTTTTTATTTTTTGAATATTAAAAATTCAATAAATCATAAAAAATTAAATATTTGGAATTTTGACATGAAATTTTGTAGGAAATTCAAGAAAAACCGAATCTTCCATCATGAATTTTTTGAGAGCATATTACTGTAAACAAGGCATATGCAACGCAGAAGCTAATATCAAGATGGACAAGTTTAAGTGGGAAAGGAGTACCACTCAAATAATATTCCAAATATCTGTGTGATATAAGATTAATGTGTAATGCACTTCAAGTCCACTCTGCCTCAAACAAGGCATATGAAGCCCAGCTACTATCAAGATCGACTTTTTGTCATCGGAAAAGTAAGTTTTTTGGTGGAAAAGGAGTATCACCTCAATTCTATTGCGAATATATGCATTTTTCCGAAACATTCATTTTCAGCAATTTGAAAATTTGTCCATTCGAGCATAAGGTGTTCATAGAACTAAGGCATCTTTCTTCAACTCCACTTAACGTTATACAGGATCATCACAAAATCAAATAATTGAAAATCAAAATGATGGACATTACAATCAGAATATATAGTTTCATCAATAAATTGCTATAAAGATTACAAGCTGATATGACCAACAGGACACAAAGTAGTCAAAGAGAAAACCAAGGGACTGCTGTTGATGGAAAACATAGACGTCTTAGTGGTTTAGGCGGTGCACAAAAAAGTTAATTAAACATCTAACCAAGTAAACCATTAACCTTTCAACAGTTCGAACCATTCAACCACATTGAGGTGAAGGGATATTACAATTTTAGGGAGCAGAAAGGGGGAAATGTCAGTTGTTCCAGACTATAAACAAGTACAAAGCTTACCTTTTTGATAGAAGAATCAGATGACTCTTTGTCTCCCTCCTCAAAACCATTCTCCAAGAACTTTCCCTCGAACATCTTTCCTGAATAGAAAGAATAAGAGACCAAGAAAATGAAATTTGAAATCTGAATATAAAAAAAAAAATAAGTACATGATTTTAAGTTCTCATCCTTTTTCTCCATCTTTTACTAGCTATCAAATGAGGCACTACAGTTTTTTCTTTAAACAAAATAAAGCACAAAGCTCATATTGCAGAGATCACCTACTAGTTACAATCTCCTGTTACCATTATAGGTAAGACATCGAATGGAACTACTAAAACATGAGGCATCAGACAAGAACTGTCATTAGTGGCATTAATAATATAATTTTCAACACACAAAATCAAGTCAATTCAAATTCCATTTCTTGATTGCTTTATGCTAATACCAACAGTTTTAACTAAATTTAAAACCCATAACACCAATACACCACAATAGTGAGTAAAATACAAGACATCCAAATTCCACAGAATTCATATTCCGGATTAAAATTAATGGTTAACCCAATTCTGTTCAACCAAACAACGACTTAAAAGTTAAATGTTTAAAACAGATAGACTACATGCATGCATCCATCCATCCATACAGATATATACGAATACTCACGCATACGCTATATATAACACAGTTAATAGCTAAAACCCCTTTTTACTGCAAATCCAGCAGATGTCTGCATGACAGAAAAAGGTCAATACCAAAAAAAAGGAAAAAAAAAGTTCATTGAAATTCTTTACGCATAAATACAAGCATATTCACATACACATGTGCATAAATACATACATACGTTAAAGAAATAAACAAAGAGAAAAATATTCACATAGTATTGAATCAGTATAAAGCATAAAAAATTGAATTCATTAACGCTATGTTTGATATACCAGTCAAGTTGGCTTAAATGGGTAACCAAACATGGCCTAAATAAACAGTGAAGTATCAAACCAGAGAAGATTTGTTGCAGAAGCTGAAATGGGTCTGCAGAGAAAGATTTCGAAAATGGTTGTTCACTGCAAAAAGAGAGGATCCTTCTTTAAGCAATCTGAATTTTTAGATGGTCTTTTTTTTTAAGAGTGGTAGGTGAAGATTTTTCTCTATCGATTGTTTGATTGGACATACATTATTTTGACTGATCTTTTAATCTGTTTTGGATCGAGCCCCTAACATTTTTAAGCTTTTTCTGTGATGTTCTCAATTTTTTCATATTTTCTTAAAATTTGTCAATTTTAAATTTCATAAATTTTGATAAGATTTATTATAAACATAATAATCTCATTTGCACGTTACAATCATATCCAACCATAAAAGCAAGGGCATGATGGAAACATATAAAATTATAGGGGGCAAGTCAAACTAAAAAGATTAAAAGAATCAAAGAAAATGACATGAGCAGTTTTTTGTGGCCGTTACTTGGCTTTCCTCACTCCATGCAAGGGTTACTAATGTTCACTAATAATTTTAAAATTCGAATGGTAATTCTTCAAACCTCAAGTTATAACTTTTTTATTTTATTTTTTTTTAATTTTTCGTGTTGTAACTCAAATATTTTAAAATTTATCGTTGAAACTTTTATGAATTATTAATAAATATTAATAATTAAAAACACTCGATAATTCTTCATATTTTTATGGCTACCCTTCACAATTCTTCGCAGCTTAGAACATGATAGAAATAATATGGCCCAGAATTTTTGTTTCTTTTTTAAGATGACGGCCGACAAAGTACAAATTCTTGGCTTTTATTTCCATAACATATGGGCTTATTTGCTAACAGATATCTTCCCCTAACAAAATTCCAAAGTAAAGAGCCAATCAAAGTCTTCAATGTAATCACAAAATATACTATCCAATTTAGGCAGATGGAGAAATTATCAATGGCACATGTTATTAAATAAAAATTTGATTGATAATTTTTAAAAATTTTGTTGATAAAATTAATTAAATATTTATAAATATTACTAATAAAAAAATTTAAAATTATCAGTCAATTTTTTACTTTAATACGTAGAAATGAGTTTTGCAAATCTTTTCGAATTTAATTGATTGTCTTTTCGATCATTAATTTTAATTCCAAACAATCAATGAAAATTATCTCAAAATGTTTCACTTTGCAAAATACAAATAAACATATCCATGTTGACTTCATTGAAGGGCCGGTTAGCAACAAAAAAAAAAAAAGAATTCGTTGAAGAGATAATTACGAATAATACAAATCTGTCTCTCTCTCTAAAAGGAAAAAGAATAATAGCTCATAACAAGGAGTCGGCTGATAGACATGCGAAGCTGAGGAAAAAAATGATTTTTCTCATCCAATTATGTGAGTGTCGGTTTTCTGGTTAACGTAAGGAATTGGTATTTCTTGTTGTCTGGCTCCAGATCTACGGATTTCAAGCATTATGATTTGCCTTTTGCAAAAGAAATAATTGTGATTTGAAAACAGAATGGGTTTTCAACAACAACAGAATGGGTTGCGGTGAAATTGGGTTTTACCTTTTGGAGAGTGATGGTGTATTCCGACAAAAAAAATTGTTAGCAAAAATTAGGGTTTGAAATTAGTGTTTGTAAAAAAATTGAGGATGATCGAAGATGATAAATAATAAAAGATATTATGAGTATTTTATTTTTTTATCTTACTTTAATATTAATTAACTAATTTATTGAGCTAAACATAACATAAAAACAATATCATTTTAATCATTTATAATTATACTGCACTATAAATCATGTTCATAAATCAAACGAACTCTAAATAATTTAAAATTTTAATTATTTTGTTCATCTTCTTGATCCCAATGGCATTATAGATCATTATTTTAATTAAAATTATTTTATTCTAATTAGATAAATAATTTTTATAATGGTTAAATATCCTTTTTCGTCCTAGAGTAATAGACAACCGATCCTATTATAATGACTAAATATCTTTTTTCATTCCAGGGATAATAGAAACTCACATGTTTGTGTTAAAAAAACAAATATCACCGCACTCAATCCATATAATAAGTTATAAAATACTCACACTAATCATCACAAAATATTAATTTGCATGAAAAAAATAAAAATAAAAAATTATGATTTGAAAATAGAATGGGTTTTCAACAAAAAAAAAAAAAAAAAGAATTGTTCCTTGGATTACTGGGGTTGTGGTGAAATTGGGTTTTTTTGGAGAACGATGGTAGTATTCTGACAAAAATTTTTTAACAAAAATTAGGGTTTATTGTAAAGAAATTGAGAATGATCGATGATGATGCATGATAAAAGATATTATGGTTTTTTTTTTCTACCTTACTTTAACACTAATTAACTAATCGCTTGAGTTAAAAATAATATTATTTTAATCATTTATAATCATACTCTAACTATAATCATGTTTATAAACCAAACGAGCTCTAAGTAATTTAAAATTTTAATTACCTTGTTCATCTTCTTGATCCCAATAACATTATAAATCATTATTTTAATTGAAATTATTTTATTCTATATAAATAAATAATTTTTATAATAATTAAATATCTTTTTTTGTCTTAGAGATAATAGATAATTGGTCCGAACTTTTTAAAATCAAATAAAGATGAAAAACAATTATCATCACACCTAATAATAAGTTATACAAATAATCATACTTACCACCATAAAGTATTAATTTACATGAAAAGAATAAAAACGAAATTTCAAGACGAAGAAATATCAACCCACATCGATCAATGGATACTAACCACGTTACATCATATTATTTGAGAGCTTGCACGTGACCAACAAAACCAAAAAGTTCATTCTTTGAAAAGAAGGGAGTGAGGGTGAGATTCAGTGTCTTGTACGGAGGATTTATAGTTGTTTTGAATTCCGTAAAAAGCAAGACTTGTGTAATGATAAATGAGAGGAATTAATGCAAAAGTGAAACCCAACCCAACTTCCTCAACATGTGAAAGACATCACTTCACCACAAATATATATATATATATATATATATATATATATATATATATATGAACAAATGGAAGTTTTTTTAAAAACGTTTGGGTGATGTCATGCATCCATTTTTTTTAAATACGAAATTGTGTAATTTTATTTTTATAATTAAAAAATAAAAATTTTGTAAAATTTATTAAATTATTATCTTGTCCATAATAATAATAATAATTAAAAGAGTTTCATATGTCACTATAGTTTTCTTTTTTAAATTAATATTTAATTTTTTTAATAGTTAGATCATGATAATATATAAAGTGATTGTGTCAATTTATTATTTTCTAAATGCTACAATTGCTTATTATACTTTTTAACATATAAATTTTTAAAAAAAATATCCACATTTTTTGTGCGATAGATATAACATTGATTTTTTTTTCAAATAACATTCAAAAATTAAAAGTAAATTTTATGTTGTGTAAACAATGAAATAGTGAAAAAAAATCTTATGAAAATATTTTTTTTATTACATCAATAAAATGATGACATTTTTTAAACATAATTTTTTACAGAAAGTGACACTTATAAATCATCTTGACAATAACTTTACAACTATACATATAATGTATTTTTTTGACTAACTATTGTACTGATATTTTTAAAAAAATTAAGATTAAAAAATTAATTCAATGATTTTATTTATTTATTAAATTATCTTTTTATCTGTGTAAATATTAATTTTTAATTTTTCAAATAATAATATATTTTTTATATTAAAAAAATAGATACTTTAAAAGTTAAAAGAAAAAACCCCGAACCTAAAAAATCTGACATCCAAGTAGAGAAAGAAATGGGGGATTGAGTTGCGGCTTTTCATCACATGCTGTAATGATGTAGCAATGGATCATGTTGTTTCAGCTCTTCCAGATTCACGCAGTAAAAGAGGTTTGACCATATTTTTAGTCAGCTGTTTGTCGAAGGGTTAATGTGTCCCCCAGAAAAATCTAAATAAGTGTTTCTTCTGCAAGGCTGGCGTGATGCGACTGTTTTGCCAAAAAGTTGGAGTTGGTGCATCTAGAATTGGAAAAATCTTGAGTGGTAAATTTTTTTTACTTTATTAATAATAATAATTGTGAATGTTATATATTATTAATAAAATTTTTAAAAATTATAAGTTAAATTTTCATCAAGTGCAAAAATCTGCATTTAGTATAGTCAAGAATTCCTCGATTGTGCCTCCCTTTGAAATTTGAAAGGTATTAATTCTCGTTTGGTTGTTGAGATTAATGTGATATTATAATATTTTAATTTCACATGAATAATTATTTTTCACTTGGTTGGGAGATTTACTATTTATATGGGATTAAGGCGAGATAAAATTAATCATAAACTTACATTTTTTGTTTCATCTCTTCCTATGAGATAGAATCTATCCCAACCGTGTGGGATTAATTTTTTTTACTCTTTTTACCATTGAATAATAATTGTTATAATTACTATAATAATTATAATATTACTAAAAATAAATTTTTTCTTATAATAATGATGATAATGATTATTATTATCATAATTATAATACTACTACTAATAATCATATTTTTATAATTATAATATTATTAAAATGATAATTATTATTATTATTATAATTATGATGACAAAAAATAATTTAATAATAACTATTATTTAGTATACTAATAATAATAATTAAAATTTAAGGTTTATGAAGAAATAACAGATTATTAACAATAATGAATAGTGTGAGGATATTTTGGTAATTGAACTTTTTATTTCACATTAGTTTCAATCCATCAATTTCATGAACCAAATATAAGATTAATATATTATCTCTTTAATCTTCATTTATCATATCTCATATTAATCTTAATTCTATCTCACTATAATTCTGATCGTGAACCATTCATACTCTTAAGGTATTAAGCTTTCCCCAGTGTGAGTTAATTGCGTATGGCCATCATTTGCCTATCCACTCATTACAAATTTTAAAAAATAAACATCCACAAAAAATGAGTTTCTCATCTTACATTTTGTTATGTTTCTCGTTTTTGTGTTAGGGATGGCAACATGACGGATTTAAAATGAAGAGTATCTCTTCATCCCTGTCTTCGTTTACAAAAATACTCAATGTCTCCGTCCTCGCCCTCATTTCCATTTATAAACAAAAATAAAGATTTTTCATTAAAAATTAGATATTCTCTATTAATCTAATTTTTTAAAAATATAAAATAATCAATAAAAATGCAAATACTATGTCATTTCTACAACTTTTCCACAAAAATAAAGACTTGTATAGAATTTTAAAATACAAATTAATCATGAAAACTTATCCAAATAAAAACACAGAAAAGAACAAAAGATTAGAAGAAAAAGAGTGTCATAGGAGTGGCTAAAGGCAATGAAGAGAGAAAAGGTATTCAAATAATGATGAAAAAGATGAGAAGATCAGGGATTTTAGTAACTTTTTTGTTGCCGACATGACATGTTCAAAAGTACAAAAAGCATCTCTATCTCTCTTCTCATTTTAGCACAATAAATTTATATTCCTGTCAACTTATTTTATTTTAGCACTATGAATTTATATTCCTGTCAACTTATTTTATTTTAGCACTATAATTTTTTTTGAATTGGCAGTTACTTTAGAAGCTTTTACATACCGTAATACAAAATATACACACAATTATCATCATATATTCAAACCCCTCCCCCCCCATATAAAAATATGCATACTTACAAAATAATATCCCTACAAATCAATATATATTATATATTAGTATCTTAACATACGTTACGTGTATGTTGATTTGTTCTTTTATATGATAAAACAATATACTAATAATTATTTTTTTTATCTATAAGTATGTCAAGCATAATGGTCATATATTCTCTATTAAAAAACTGAACTTGTAAAAAAACTCCAAAAGAAGAACAATCCAATTAGAATCACCAAAAAGAAATAAAAATAATTGAAAATGCGAAGAAGATAAAGAGGAATAGAAAAGTTAAGTCTGAGTGAGATAGTGGGAGAGAAAAACGCGGATTAAAGATAAGAGAGATAAAGAGAGTGGAGAAATTAAGTCTGAGTGGAATGGTGGGAGAGAAAAACATAAGAGAAAGATGTGGGGAATTAGATTCAATTAAGTTATATATATAACCTTATTTAAACATTTGATTTATATATTTAAGTAGAGATTTATAAGACATTTTGAGAGATGGCACCAAACAGGGGTTCTAACTTTATTAATAGTATAGATAGATATATAAAAGAGATATTTAATTTATCGACCTAAATGAAAATGGAAATCCTAATTCATCAATTATGTTATCATATCAAAGGGATTTATACCAATTCACTTAGCCGACTGGACAAGACTCGATATTTTGAGGGTTGAGCCTCATTAAGGATAGTCATTAGAGCAACCACCAGAGGAGTTGGAACACTAAGAGGAGTCGAAACATTATGAGAGGTCAAAACGTTAGAAGGGCTCGGACCACTATGAGCTGATATCACAAAATTTGTTCTCTCTTTCCAAAGCACATCAACCAACCTCCATAGGTTTTTAATCTAAAAAAACAAATAATATATATATATATAAACAATAAAAAAAAACAAAAGAATTTCATGACAATCCTAAAGCTAAAACTCCCAGCAACACACCCGTATATATGATCACTATTCCGAGCAGTTACCTCGTAAGCTTTTAATGTTTCTCTAAAACATATTACCTTAGTTATCACTTGTTCTATTTTGTGTGATACATTTTTTTTTATTGAAAATATATATAAAACTAATATTATGCGATAAAACTTTTATTTTTATGGACTTAAACTGATTATTGAGCAACTAAGCAAAAAAAATTGATCTAAGTGGCTGTAGGATCGGTAATATGTTTCAACCATACCTCAAGCAAAATCCTGACTCTGTCCCTTACCTTGTCCATGAATAACTTGAGCAAAAGAAGTGTGTTATATAAAATTTCACCTACAAGCAGTGATACACTGAAGTTTTAAAGAACAACACCAAGAGGAACTAATACAATACCACAAAGTTGGTGACTAAAATCGGAAGGAAAAAAACAAAGAAGACAAAAAGGAAAATTTTGGGTTGTTGGTGGTAATTAAGGTGCCATATGCCTATAATACCATTTTTTGCCAACATTAATTTCTTAATTTCCACTGAAATGTTCTCTCATCTCTTTTGGGTGGGAGAGACCAACATATGAATTACAGGGAGTCAGAAAACTTGGAAATTGAAAAAATAGACTCATTTCTCTATTTATTCCTATGAACAATCAGATAATTAAGACTACTACAATTATCTTTCCTTTGTTAAAGATACAATTGAATAAAAAATCTCAACTAAATCACATCTAGCCCCAAAGAAAAAGGACAATTTAAGTAAAATGGAAAATCAAAGTTTCTGCCAATTTTGCAAGCAATAGTAAAGATCACTACCAGGAAAAGGTCTTTACCAGCGATTAAGCTTTTAAAATCACAGGCAAAAATAGGTACCGGCAGTTTTATCTTCACCAGAAAGTTGTCGGCATCAGGCCAGCAGGCAAAAACTATCTGGCGGTTACTGTGAACTGCCAGTAAGCTGCAATTAATGCTGGCAGTAGGCTTTACCGGCAGTTTAAACTGTCAGTAAAGACCTGTTATTTTAAAAAAGAAATAAAATTGACTCAAATAAACCAGAAGATCAACATTCATAAGATTGGAAGCTTTTATTGAAATTTGGAAGTTTAAACATGAGAGTATAAAGCAAAGAACATCTCCAATAAAAAAGTAATAAACATATCAATTTATTGAAATCAAAGATGATCTCATGTCTCTAGATAAACTTTTTAATCAAAGATGATTCCTTCGAACTTTGAAGCCTTGGAAGACATTGCTTCCTTACCAGCGGCTATCCTGCCACCATTGTTCTGCCCAGCTGCATCATTTTGGACATGTCTCCCCCACAGCAACCTGATATGGCAATGAAAAAAGCCAAAAATTAAGCAATGAAAACAGCAGTTAAATGACATGACACATAAAATCAAATGTAGTTTCAATAGGTCCGTGTCAGTGCCCCTGTCCACTGTGGTGGTAGCTTCAAGAGGGAGAATGATTGCTGAGCCCACACGGGCAAGACGATGGTAGTTTCATGGCCAGAATAGAAGAAAGTTTTAAATTCATCCATAATCAACTGTAGGTTTATGAGAGTGAAGTGCACAATCTATGTTATATGAACTCTTCACGTTATCCTGGCATACTGTGTTGAACCCTCAACACTCGGATAAGGACATGACACTTGGACACTCAAAATTAAAAAAAAAAAATGAAAAATACACGAATCCGAGACTCAGACACGTACCCCTGTCCGACACTCATACCTGAGTCCAGGTAACATACGTGTACATCATACTTGGAATCCACACATAAGTGGAAGATTATTTCTGCAAACAAATCATATCGAAAATTGGTAGTGTAGTAAATGATAAATCTAAATTTAAAAAGTAGTTGTCAAGAAAACTTAGACCAAAGCAGCTGAATCATCGATTGTGCACATCTATGTCAATGAAAGTAACAATGATAATGAACTCCGCAAACACAATGACCTAGAGATAATTAGAAGTTAAAAAGTAATGATAATTGCTCAAAAGCTCAATGTAGGAAAATGTAAGAAATCACCCTTCACCAACGCATATGTATGAATCGAGATACCCAAAAGACGGAGAACAACTCGCAAGTTCTGCATAGCAAAAATCTAAAAGGCATAAGCAATTTCAGCTTAGAAATGAAAGGTGTGGGTTGGTCTGCAATGATCTCTAGTAACTGCTCCTAAAAAAATATGAACTCCAACTCCAAATGTTTAGCCAAGACCTAAAAGGAAATAAATTGCAACCTGTAGAAGTTGAAACTAAGAGATTTTAGTTATATATTTATGGTGCCAAGTACAGCAAAGGCATTACAAATTCTCCACTTTTCTAGCATAAACATTATACACACTGATACAAATACAAATATATCAGTTAATAAGAACAAATAATCTATTGGAAATTAAGTCATACATGAGGCATAGTTTGGAAAAATTAAATCATAGAGAATTTAGAGTATTTTGAGGTAGCAGGATGCACATATAAATTAAAAAAAATTAAGATTCAATTTTCTTAGGAGTTACCAAAACCAACTACCCAGGAAACAACGAGATTATCTTCTTTTTCTTTGGTACAAAAGAGATCATAATCTTCACTCAAAATACTAACGATCCGATCACAATTAAATTTCTAAAAGACTCTTTAATTAAACTAAAAGGGCACACAAAAAAGACAAATTGTCTGTAATGGGTTACAATGATAATGTGAAATATAATATAAGAACCCTAATACCAGTACCAGTGATTCTGTGAAGAATCCAATTGGAACCTTAGTTCAAATGAGAATATTTTTTAGAGAAATCTGTAACTAAAGAAACCTTAGAAGGAAATTTACATGCATTTATTACAAGATGCTGTGGTTACTCTAGTTCCAGGACTTTCTCTGTTCAAGATATGAGTTATTTACAGTGATTACAGTTTGAGAGAGACTGAAATAAATTCTCATTTCTGTTCAAAGGCCATCTATGAACGACTACAATAGCAGATAATCACAGGCAGCAACGGGCAACCGATATAACAAAAATAATATCTCATGCACCCAAGTAGAACAAAGCGTTATCATAATTCAAAAGGCATAAAAATTCCCTGTTCTGTTCAAACCCATTTTCCCCAATTTCGCATTACACTACACAATTAATTGCTCAAAAAATTACAAATGAAAGAAAAGTCACCCTTCAAAACCTGAAGTATAAGAATATATACAACAGATTATGCAATTAAACGCTAAAAGAATCAACATAAACTTAATTAATTAATTAATGAACCTTAAAGAAAGAACACCATTCCAACATGAGCTACTTCTTACCTCAAGGTCTCGATTGAGATTAAAGGTAGCTGCACAGCATTGAGGAAAGACGTTCAAATGAAACAAACCCAAATGAAGAAACCCTACTTACAAAATCCAAAATTCTAGATCCCTAATAGTGAAAATTTTTAAACACTGATTTGCAAGCAATAACAATACTGAATCAAAAAATACAAGACGTATCCAAGATAATTCACAAAAGAAAACTAAAACAGTAAATAGAAGTCAGAAACACTGATAAATTTCTAAAATTTCGAAAGGAATAAGTACTATGGTGTGAGCTTGATCGTTCAGAGAAGAGAGACGGATTGTATCGGCGGAAAAATAAGAGAAGAAGATGAGGGGATATCTCGAGTATAATATAGGTATAATGAAGATTTAACATAGGCAAAACTGGAAACAAAAAGTACGTTGTATGAGAAGAAACGACGTCGGATATAGAAGACAAACTCCCGCTTTTATATTGACGGCAGACGTTGCCTTTACTCCCTAGTCTTTTCACAATCAATACAAAAAGGACCAAAAACCATCACCGACTCATTTTCTTTCCAGTTCTTTAGCTCCTTCGATTTCGAGCCTTCAACGGCTATTTTGCATCAGTGCACTCTAAAACCCAAGTCCAATTTTAAAAGCCTAACTTTCCCTTGGATTTTCCGGAGAAAGTTTTAAAAAACCCGATCTCCTCACTTAATTATGCATACCTACTAATAGTTGCAAAGCAATAATACATAGAGCAATCAACTATGTCCGAAAACTACCAATCAAAGAAAGTCGCTGATAGGTATCTGAAGCGTGAAGTCCTCGGTGAAGGTACCTATGGAGTCGTCTACAAAGCCATTGATACTAAGGTAATTCTGAACTTTCTCTTTCATATATGAAATTAGGGTTGGGGGAATTTGTATTTGGGGTTTGAATTGTTTATCCTCTGTTTGGTTGGTGAGTGAATTGAGTGAAGGGAAATGGTGGATTATTTTGGACTTTGCGAGTCTGATTGCCGATAAAGTTGTTGGAAAAGAGAAGAATTTTGCGCTTCCGCAACAATCGGTAGAGAAGGAAAGAATTTTTTTCTGTTGTTTGTGTTTTTGTTCAAGGAAGATAATTGTAATTAGGCTTCACCAAATGCAGCCTTACTATCTTTTACTATCTTTTCTGGATAAAATTATGGTGCCTTGTGTAATGTCAAATGATTAACTTTTTTACTTTGTTATGTAACCCTGAATCACTGTAAAATGGTACCTTTACTAAAAGATATATCATTTTACCAAATGGTGCCTTTTTACTATCAAATGGTACCAAAAAGATACATTTTTACTATCAAATGGTACCAAAAAGTTAAGGTGACTTAGTTTATGCCTAAGGTATCATCAGGGACAGATCTAGAACCATTGTCTTGGGAGGGCAAGATGTTTGGTCAATGTTTTTTTTTATCCTTATCTTCATCCAATTAATCAGTTAGTTTGTTAATTTTACGTTTTACTATAGTATATTTTAATATTTTGCTATTTGACAGTTTATTTTAATGTCCAATACTATAATTGCCAAGAACCCGACCAAAAAAAAAAATACCAAACCTAATTAACTGGATTCAGTTGGTTCCAATATTTACTTCAATATAAAATAACATCAACCACAAAATGACTAGTAATTTAACCCAGAACACGTTTAAGAGATTGGTAAATGAAATGCGAGTGTTGAAATTTGGGAATCCATAACCAAAACAAATTACGAAAATTGACTTCAGCTCCATAAATAAAATTTGTACTACTGGGAAAGTTTTGGGAGAGGAAGGACCAATCTATTGTATTTTAAAGTAAAAAATTCAAAAATAATATACAAATATATATAATTATGTTTTTTAAACTTTTTTTTTTGGGGGGGCGGGGGGGGGGGGGGGCAAAGGATCCTCCTTGCCCCCCTCTAAATCTGTCGTCCCTGGTACCATAGACACTCTTTTCTGCGACCTAAGGTGAACTAATTGAATAGGGGTGTACCTAAGTTGAAGGCTTTGAAATTAGATACTCTTAATTGTTTTTGGCAATCAAGCAAAAAAATGAGTAGAACATTATATCATATTTCAAATGATTCTTATAAAAAAAATCATATTTCAAATGATAAGAAATCTTCAAGAAGAAGGTGTTACTTGGATTTATATTTTTCCCTTCTCTAATGGAATTTCGGCTGCTAAATGCATCATTGTTTCTTGGAAGATGTTAGTAATGAGTTCTTTACTGTAATTTTGATGAATAATTTATATTTTTTTATTTGCTAAGGGATTGACCGGGTTTTAGATGCATAAAAGCATTTGCTTATTGCCCATTCAGTTATAGTGAAAGTTTGTGTATCTATATTTACTTTTTTTATATATCTTGTTTAAGTAACTACTGGTTTTCTGTTTGGCATGAGCAGACAGGACAAACAGTAGCAATTAAGAAAATACGGCTTGGGAAGCAAAAGGAAGGGGTGAATTTTACAGCACTCAGAGAAATTAAACTGCTCAAAGAGCTTAAACATCCAAATATAATTGAATTGATCGATGCATTTCCTCATAAGGGGAACTTGCACCTTGTGTTTGAGTTCATGGAGACTGACCTTGAAGCAGTTATTCGTGATACAAACATATTCCTTTCACCGGCTGACATAAAATCGTTCCTTCAGATGACATTGAGAGGACTTGCTTATTGCCACAAGAAATGGGTTTTGCATAGGTATTGCTTTAGTTTTAAGAAGCTAGTCTGTATGGCCAATGGTGCTAGAATTTATCTCAGATGTGTGCTGCTTGTGTGCATTACAGGGATATGAAGCCAAATAACTTGTTAATAGGATCAAATGGACAACTTAAGATTGCAGATTTTGGGTTAGCACGTATATTTGGGAGCCCAGATCGTAAGTTTACTCACCAGGTATGCCTCTTCATCACTAGCTGATGTTCCTTTTAAGTATGGCATTAGCAGTCTATAGAGTTTAGGAAATTTGGAGTGAAGAACTTTTCTTTTTTATCTGTAAAGTAATGAGAGATCAATTATAGAGTACCCATTAGTTACTTTCTTTAATTGGAAATAGGCACCTAATGATTCTGATGACTCCTCAACTCACACTTGGATGGGGTTTAAAACCCATCCTCATAACCAGGAATTTACTTGTTTCTGCCAGTCCTTTAAACTAACTCTGGTCTGTTTTGAAGAAGTAAAAGGTCTAGAACTTGGATGTTCTTTTGGTCGTTTGAAATTTCTAATTTGAGTTTTTGGTATTTTGGTTTGATGAGATAATTACTCATGGTGTGTGATAATTGTTGATACTTATTTTATCTGAATGCACGCATATTATCTAGTATGAAATTACTTTTTTTTTTAAATTCTTATTGTATTATTATTTTGTTGTTGCTGTTGATATTGTTAGTGTCCTATGGTGGCAGAGCCAGAGTTTTTATTAAGTGGGGGCAAGAAATTTTAAAAAATATTTTTAATTTTTAATTTAACTGTAACTGCAATAGTAAAACTTATCACCATTTAAATTACAACTTTTACATGTTGAGCAATCTTTTTTGTAAGCATAACTTCATTTTATCAATTTAATAATTGATAATTAAAGGAATCAAAGTTTAATGTTCTTCTTTTTGATATTAATCACATAATTTAAATGGTTTACGGTGAGTCCCCAAATGTGATAGAATCTCTCTCTCTCCCTATAATGTTAAGAATGCTAGCAGACTGATCTCAGAGCTATCTTTCTGTCTACTGTACTGTTCTATCTTTTTTAGAATTACTAGTTTTGTCTGATAAACCTGTTTCTTCACAACATATGTTTGATTAATAGGCTGGGCACTGCGTTGGATTATCTTATAATGCCAACCTAGTGTTTTTAGTTTATATTTTTGTTTCCTGCCTTACTTTCTCTCAATTGGTTTTTGTGATTTTCTCTTTTATGAATTCTAATTATAAGAATCTATGTATAGGTCTTTGCCAGATGGTATAGAGCACCGGAGCTGCTGTTCGGCACCAAGCAATATGGTGCTGGGGTGGATGCTTGGGCCGCTGCCTGTATATTTGCTGAACTTCTGCTCCGCAGACCGTTTCTGCAGGTAAATCTACATATATTCACAGTTACTGGCTCTGCTGGCTGACAAATATCTGGTCTTGATGCTAGTGATAATCCTTGCTGCTGTTTCAAATCATGATAACTTTACAGATATGATTGTTTATATTTCTACTAAGTTTCATTTTATTGTATTCTTTTGTTGTTGACTTCTTTATTCTCATTTTTGTTTCCCAATATTCAATTCTCAACTCTATTTCCCTTTTTGTCCTCTTGGGGGCGGGCCGGAGATTTAAGAATAAGATATGTACGATAGCCTTTGTAATTGGTTGTCTCTTTGATTTTAGTTATTGTTTTCGAGTGTTTATGATAGAATAAATTGGATTGATCTTGAGTTAGGCATATCGACATGGGTTTTGTGTATCATTTAATAGGCGATTCACGATAGAAATATGGCTCAGGCTGTGTATGTGAGTATTATTTTCCAAATTGAGTTCTAAGAATGTGCAGAAGTGGTTGTTAGTAGAACATGTGGTAGTGTAAGGACTTTTGGTTGACAGGGAAATCTTCCTCAATCCAGCTTGTTTCGCTGTCATATAAACTGTCATCATCGTATGTCATAAACCACAGATAGTCTCTTTTCGTTTGAAATGTCAACTATTGTTACTTAGAATTACTTCTCAAATTAGATTATGATTAACTTCTATTTGTAGTCTTTGATGGCCAAATTGATGGAAAATATATCTCGTTAGTCATGTAATCTTTTGATAAAATACGTTGTTGAGTATTAATTTTTCGGTAAGTTTTCTGACTGATATTTGACCATTGTTCTCATTATTTCCTGTTTATGTGTTGTCTTTCTAGGTAGTCATTTTGTTGTTTTGCTACCATATGCTCATGGTATTCCTTGCCCTGATTTATAGGGGAGTTGTGACATTGATCAACTAGGAAAGATCATTATTTCCTGTTTATGTGTTGTCTTTCTAGGTAGTGATTTTGTTGTTTTGATACTGTATGCTCATGGTATCCTTGCCCTGATTGATAGGGGAGCAGTGACATTGATCAACTAGGAAAGATCTTTGCAGCCTTTGGGACTCCAAAACCTTCCCAGTGGCCTGATTTGGTGTACCTTCCTGATTATGTAGAATATCAATATGTTCCCACACCCCCTTTGCGTTCATTGTTCCCAATGGCTAGTGATGATGCTCTAGATCTGTTGTCAAAGATGTTTACTTATGATCCAAAAGCAAGAATCTCAGTGCAGCAGGCACTAGAGCACAGGTATGTAAAAGCTTTTGATTAGACTATCTGAAGATACTTTCAGTTCCCTGCTCTCACAGTTGTTTCGTTATCTAGGTACTTCTCATCTGCGCCTCCACCCACGGTTCCAGCTAAGCTCCCTAGACCTGCCCCGAAGAGGGAATCTAGGGTTTCAGAATACAATCCTCAGGAGGGTCCTACTGTGTTATCTCCTCCAAGGAAGTCGAGAAGAGTGATGCCTGAACGTGAGGGGTCTGACAATAATGTTTTCCAAGCTGATAAGATTGACCAGCGTGTTGATGGAATGAGACAAGCAGCTGGTGAGATGGTGGGTCGGAATGAACAGGTGCCGATGTCAATAGATTTTTCCATTTTTGCATCAAGACCTCCAAATAGACCCAGTATTAACAGGTAAACTTTCATGAATTTTGTAGTCCCTTCTTAATGGTTTTGAATGTGTAATTCCTCAAGCATGCCTAAAGTGAGTTATAGTTCAAACTTTAAGATGGTTTTAAACCACATATCGATATTATTGATATAATTGTATCAGGCCAAACTTGAAGCATAATTTGTTATTGTCATGGGTATTAGTCCAAAAGCAATGTATCTTAGCTAGATTCAAAAGTGTTTATTTAAACATAGATTAAACCTTGACATTAATTGGAGGGCTTTGGGTCTTTTGAAGGCAAAAGCACCTTTTATCATGATTTTTTTTTTCTTCTGCATTCTTTTCCTGTTCTAACATAATGATCCAACTTTTTGAGCGAGGAGATTATTTTATTATCATGTCTTTCTCTTTCCTTTTTCCCTTATGATAAGTGAAAAATACATTAAATAAAACGCCAAAAGGGGCTCCACATGGGAGGTATGTCTTTCTCATTCAAACAGTCGTGGAAATTCGTATTTTATTTTTTTTATAAATAAAGGAAAGTATGCATTTCAAAGGAACCAAGGGGGTGCCACCCAAATACAAAAAACTATCTACAAGAAAGTGTCTCAATGAAATCTATGAAATCTTTATTATTGACAGAGAATTCTCGTTCTTAAACCAAAACCCTAAAGTATGTAACCACCCATCCTTGATGGAGGCTAAAGATCTTTTCTTGCCATCAAAAGCTCTCCGATTCCTTACATGCCAAATAACCCAAAAAATAGAGAGGAATCAAGTAATAAGTCTTTCTCTTTTTTTTTGAACTACTCCACCCGCAGCCCACGCTTCTTCTTGGATAGAACCTACAACTACCCAATGGAGTCCCACCACTCTACGAGCCATTTCCCATAATTAAAAAGAAATCCTAGCTTGCACTCTATTATTTGATTTATCTTTTTGGGCATGGGGGAAAATGGGGAAGGGTTTGATGTAGAACGAATAGAAGGAAAACAATAATAATAGAAAGCGGTAGTAAATCAAAGGCACAATAACTGAAGAATCACGATTCTGTATTTTTCCTCAATCAAATCATCAAATTCTTTTACCAATAAAAAAAATCAAGTTCCTAACATAATAGGGTGCACATATTTATAGGCACTAGGTCCTAATCATAAAAGGAGACAAAAATCGCCATTAATAATAAAATCCCAATCATGATAGGAATTCCCTAATTTCTAATCCTACACCTATAGTAAGTTTGTCTAAAGTCCTTGATTGGTACTCCATGAAGAGGGGAAGTGTTTGTAGGGGATTCTCTTAAGTTGAAAATCAAGTTAGTAACTATGAACATTTGCTCCTCATGTTTGTTTATGGTCCTAGGGATCCTACTTAGTGTAAGGTAAATAATGTTTAGATGTCACATGAACTATGAATTAACTTACTTCAATATTGAGATTGTGATTATAGAGCCCTCTACACCACAAGGAGAACTTTTAATTGGTTTGAAAAAAGTGGTTTTCTATTTTATAGTTGTTATAGTAGGAGTAGGAGTAGTTTTCTATTGGATTGTTGCTTGTTCTAGTAGTAGTAGTTTCCTATGTTGTTATTTTCCTAGTAGTATTAAAAAAATATCCTCTATATAAAAGGAGAATTAAAGAAGGTTTGAGACACTCATAATTTCAATATACATTGTAAATAAAAGGGGTTTACTACTAGAGCTAAGTTGAGAGTTTTAGGTGTATTGGGTTTTGGGTTGTCAAGTAGAGAGAACACTTGCAACTAGAGCTAGTTTGAGAGCTTTGGATGTATTGAGGCTTTTGGGTTGTGAGATAGTGAGAGTTTAAAAACTTTGCTTTCCTAAAGTTGTAATTGAAGATTAATAAAGTAGTGAGTTTGTTGATGGATGTAGGCAAAGAGGTTGCCGAACCACACTAATTCTTGGTGTTTTTACTCTTTATTTTATTTTCCTATTTAATTGTTGTGGTTGTGTTTTTTGCTTAAAATTTGAGTAGGTGGATTTTAGAGGTAAAATCCCAACAAGTGGTATGTTGAGAGAGATAGTTTTCTAATTACCTATGTATTAGATTTTTTAGTCTTTCTTAGTTTATGTTTCCTACTACTATTAGGATTTATATTCTTAGGTCTATATATAGGATTGTTGGTTTGTTCTCATAATACAACAACAACAATAATAAGAATTTTTCTATAGTATTTCTTCTCAATTTCTCATATCTCTCTCTCTAACCTAAATTTCAACCTAGTATCAGACCCCATGGTTTGGGACTCTTGTGGTAGTCTTAGATATAAAAAAAATCCACAGGAAACCCATCTTCTTGATATTCTTCCTCCATTGCTCTCAAAAAAAAAAAAGAACCCTAACCTTTGAATCAAACCACACCACTAGTACTAGAACTCTCTAACCAATTTAGATTGGGTATCTTGCACTTTAAATCCACCAAAAAACAGTCGAAAACTTCAACCAAAAAAAAAAAAAAAAACAGCTGCATCCCTAATTTGTCTTTCTGGCTATCCCCGTGACCATCTGTCAATTGAAAAAAAAAATGTTGTGTTATGATCTAGTGTTTTTTGTTGAAGAAGAAGAAGAAAAAAAAAAAGAAAATTTTTTTACCGTTCTTGAAGAAGACACCCTTGTGTTGATGTTGTTGACCTGATATTGATGTTGTTGACCCGATCCAACTTGTGTTGATATTGTTATCATCTTGACTCATTGATTGCATCTCATTCAAGTTAAAGTCAAAGTTAGTACGAAACAAGACGAAAAAAGTCAAAGTTAGTACAAAACAAGACGAAAAAAGTCAAAATCTTGTTGATCCGATGTTCTCGGATCTTTTCTTGTTAGGTTGTACTTTCGTGGTGACCTAACTGTTTGTCGTCGGTGTGGGGCCTCGATCTGTTCTCATGGATTATTATAATTTATGGGTTTAGGTTTATTTGTTTCAGATTGGATTAGATCTGTTATTGGTATGGGTTTATTTGTAACAAGTTGGTGCATGTGTATGCTCCAACTTGGAGAGTGTTGAGAGATATGGTTTCTTAATATGTATTAGGCTTGGTCTTTCTTAGTTTATGTTTCCTATTCCTATTAGGATTTATATTCTTAGGTCTATATTTAGGATTGTTGTTTTGTTCACATAATACAACAACAATAATAAGAATTCTTCTTTAGTATTTCTTCTCAATCTCTTATCTCTCTTTCTAACCTAAATTTCACCAGCTTCCACTCTTGTGTTGCTTTCATGCTATGGTGATTTAGCACTCGTCCTCTTACTTTATACTGGCATTCTTTGGCCTTGAGGTAATCCTTTGCAAATTGATATTGGTGGATAGTTAAAAGGCTCTGCTGGCCATATGACGCTTTTGTCTCTTCTTTCTGGATTTAGTGACTATTTTATTTTTTTGAAGCCTGTTTCTGTTTGGTAGAACTCTGGTTGATCCCTTAGTGTCATTGCCTGCAACCTTTTATGCAGAAACCACTTCTGTATACATACATGCATATGACTTTTGTCTCTTCTTTCTGGATTTAGTGACTATTTTTTTTTTTGAAGCCTGTTTCTGTTTGGTAGAACTCTGGTTGATCCCTTAGTGTCATTGCTTGCAACCTTTTATGCAGAAACCACTTCTGTATACATGTTCCAAAAGTATGCTTAGCTTATGATAATTGCTCAAACATCTTCCAAAAGTATGCTTAGCTTATTATAATTGCTCAAATATCTTACTTAATGGTTGCGTGTGGAGGTGAGGTGGTTCAGAAATTGCATGTCAACTCAGGGTATCAGCCAGCCCAATTATTTTAATATTTAGAAGATGTAATGTACCGATTTTTTTTTGAAAATTTTTAGTATAATAATGATTCTAACCTAATCCCTATTCCTCCCCCCCCAAAAAAAAAACAAAAAAACCCATGAGAGCAAGCTCTCCTTATCCATAAGGAATTTTCTGGCTTCGGGATTCAAACCCGGTACCTCAAGGCACCCAAGTACCATTGACTTGGGTCACTAACCAATGAGTGGTTGCTGGTTGACCTAAATCCCTATTTTGGTTATTAAGTAGGGAGGCTACCACATCATCCGTGTGACCAACCAATAATGGTTATCCACACAACCATTACGCCTTGCATTTGGTCTGTGGGGATACAACCATTTAGATAAGTAATCCAAGTGGACATTCATTATTGGGTGGTAATGTGATCAGTGCTAAGGTCTCACTATCTAATAATTACTCATGCTTAATGGAAAAAAAAATTATATGAGCTGGCTCATTGTATAATAGGTAATTGGTTTCCTTTCCAAAGATCTTGTAGTTAAAATTGTTTGCGATTCCTTTTGGAAAGTCAGTCTCTCTCATCTAGATTTTAGTTTAGGCATTTAATTTTAATCTTGACAAATATCAGGTTTAAGGATCTGTAGGAAATAAGCAATTAAAATTGTTACTTTCTTGTAGAAGTGGCAATTGGGTGAGTCGGGTTGGGTTTGAGTTCGGGTCATTTCGGGCGAGTCGGGTCGGGTTCGAGTTCAGGTCGTTTCGGGTTCGGCTTGTTTCAGGCTGGGGTGGTTTCGGGTCTCAGGTTACGAGTCATCTAGAGTCTCAGGTCGTTTGGGTTACGGTTTATCTTGGTTCGGGTCATCTCGGGTTTCGGGTTGACGCATCGGGTTGCACCATTTTTTTAGTTTGGGTTGACCCGCTAAATTAATTTATTTTTATCTTTTCTAAATTTCAATGTAATTACTAATTAAGTTCATGCTAGCAATAATAAATGTAGAGAAACTTTGTTCTTAGTTTTTTTTTTCTCTTTGTTAATAACATAATATATTAAACTCTAAGTTTAGGTCGTGATAAAATTCAATGCATATCCGAATCTGTCGATATTCAGATTATAATTGGATAATTGAATTATTTAACATAGATTTTAAAAAAAATATATTATTATTATTATTTTTTCATATTATAAAACTGTACTTTTTTTATTAAGAGACAATTTTACCTTTTTTTCTTTAAAAAATACATCAAAATAAATTAAAAATTCTACATTTTTGAAATAATTCATATAGCCTACTTGAAGAGTACTAACTTATTAAAAAAATATATGCTTTAAGAAAGTTATATTTAAGTTATAAGGCTCGTCCATCTCTTGAGTCATATAAAAAATATGTGCTTTAGAAAAGGTATATTTAAGTTTCATTTCATGATTTCAAAAGTCAAATACGTTTTTAGAGCTAACGTGTGTTGTCAATCTTATATGTAATTTTCTTCTTGTATTTATAAAAAAAATGTAATTATCTTCTTTTCCCTCTCAAGTGTGTGTTTCTTGAATAAGTTATTAAAAGAAAATAGTAATCCATAAATGAAATGGGAAAAATAATCTCGATAACCATCTTTGCTCGATCGAAAAAATGTGTTTAGGAAGAGTGATACATAGGAGGAAGCAAATTTTCTTCAAGACATCTACTAAGATCCATTTATTATAATTTAATTAAATCATGTAAATGTAAATGTAATGTAAAAATAAATTCAATGAGATAAGCTTATCTTTTATCTGCCAGTATTATTTTTGTTCATTAAGATTTACCTTAGGATGTATTAAAATGTGATTTTAAAAAATAGACAAAGTCATCTCTTAAAAAACTAAAGTAACAAAAAAAAAATACCATCCGGGTTGGGCTTGACCTGTTTACCCTAAACCACAACCCATTTGAAACCCTAGAGGTATTTATCATCAATATTCTATTCCTTAAATTTTGTCAAGAGCCTATATTTATTGCTTGCATAGAATTAGCCAACATTAAGATGCGTATGTTTCCATTATTCTCCCTCCCTGTGAGGTCTTGAAATGCCTACTTGAAAATCCAGATTTCATTTCTTAAATTGAAGTGATACAATCATGTAAGGAAAGATATATTGAATTTGATCATAAATAGCTATAAACTCCAAAGTAGCAAGAATGAACTCGAAGACCTCATTGGGAAAGCTGATTTTTGTCCATATGGGTTTTTATCCTATTGTAGCCTTGTATATTCAAGTCAATGAAAACATCAAAAGTCATAACAAGGGTAAGTTAATAACTTAATAAGTATCAATCTTTTTTTTAATTTCTTTCTTTTCCCTTGAATTCTCAAACCTAGTGTTACTGAATTTAATTGGACTAGTGTTGTACTTCAAAGTATAGAAATATCAAACATGATTTTCAATTTGTCAAACCGATAGCCAAACAATAAAACTGTAAAAGTAAAAGGAATAACTTAGAGTTTTAGTTATTAGTATCGTGTTTTTTATAAGTAAATTTCAAATTCAACTCATTTGATCTCAATTTTATTTATAATTATGACTATATATCAGATAATGGGATAACAATATCTACTTTACCGGCATCAGTTTAACAAAAAAAATATTTATGTTAAAAAAAATCAGGTTAATTTGGGTTTTTGAATCGGGTTGTTTCAGGTTTTGGGTCAAGTCGGGTTCAGGTTCTCTCGGGTTTCGGGTTGTTTCTGGCCCGGATCATTTCGGGTTTCGAGTCATTTCGAGTTCGAGTCATTTCAGGTTTCGGGTTGTTTTGGGTACGGGTCATTTCGCGTGTCTCGGGTTCGGATCGAGTTAGGTTTGGGTCACTTTATTTTAATATGTTTTTGGGTTAATCGGGTTGGGTTTTTTGGATCGGGTCAAATTTTTCCACCTCTACTTTCTTGTTGGTCACAGTTGTTTAGGTCGTTAGAAAGTATCTATATTACATTTTTATCTTGGTGAAGCGAAGCGTGGAATTTAACGTTTTCTTCAACATCATCTTTATGAAGTTACTATTGCAAGAATATGCTTTGCTTGTATTTGTGTGGTTGACATTGTTGGCTGAGTTCATTATTGTTATTTTGCAGTGCTGACAGATCTCATCTTAAAAGGAAACTAGATCTTGAATTTCAATAGCGAGAATAAGAAGTCTGTATCATTGTATCCATATACAGATTTGGCTATTTGTGCAACAGATGTATATTGGCCGGGTGGGCTTCTACGAGGTATGCAGTGAATGTTTGAAGTTTGTTTTAATTAATGTACGGCGGTCTCCATCTCATTTCCTATATCCTTATGCGGGGCCTTTATTCTATATTTCTTGCCTTATGAGGAAGCTATTCTTTGTGAAGTCAAAGATCATTATATTTCTCACGGATTGAAGTTGGGCCTGAAAATTGTTGCAGGGGAAGGGGAAATAATAGGAACAATGAGTCCTTATTGCGTTGTAAGAGAATATGTACACCAGTCATGGATGGAAAAGTTTTGAATGCTTATTTTTTTTCCGGTACAATAATCAATTTTATTTTTGTTCTCTATGGAGAGTGCAAGACCAGTATTACTTCCTCCCCCCTCCCTTGATGTTATAATTCTGGGAATAGATATCAGCTCACTGGGTGAGTTACAAAGAGAGTAATTGAGGGATATGTGGGTAAGGGATACATATTGTCTTTAGGTTTTCCGATCTGTTTAAGCTGTAAATGGGATGTGCATGCATTCTTGAGAGAGAGACCTGCTTAAGCTGTAAAAATGGGCTGTGGGGCAGTTGGGTTTTGGTTGGTGGTGTGCATGCATTCTTGAGAGAGACATGCTTAAGCTGTAAATGGGCTGTGGGGCAGTTGGGTTTTGGATTTTGGTGTGATTTAATGGATCCTGCTGTGGTTGGATTTTGTAATTGATCTCAGTTACTTACATTAGCTTTTTGACCAGAGATAAGATGGATAGATATATAGTTTATTTACCAGCTTTCCGGCGATAGATAGATTAGTGTAATTTATTCTATTAGCTTTTCGATATATATTGTCTTCAGGTTTCACATATGCTTAAACTGTAAATGAGCTGCTCGTAAGATGGGGTTTAGGTGTGGGATGTGCTTTAAAGGATTTTTGCAATGCTTGGATTTTGAAAATGATATTGGCAACCAAAACCCTGTCATCTTCGTTGAGTTCCGTCGCCATCGCCATCGCCATCGCCATCGCCATCGCCATCGCCATCGCCATCGAAGCACACTACCATAAACGAAATTTCCAGATCTACCCATCCCTGCCATCCTCATGTCAAGATTCCGTTGGAGTTCTCCACATCGAGGACAAAAAGTTCACCCAGATCTGCTGCTTTAGGTTTGACAGCATTAATTGGCCCATATGTTTGCGCCACAACAATCATCGAAGCTTGTCGTTACCAGTCTTTTTCTTTTCCCATAACATTTAACAGGCACACTTTTAGTGAGCCTTACGCCTGGCCAAAAGTACGCGCCTCAGAGCCTAAGCTCGTGCCTTATGCAGGTCCCCTCGCCTAAGGTACACAGAGGCATTGGATTTGGAAGCCTTGGTACGCCTCACGTCTAAGCGCACATTTAATAACTATGGCATTTGTCTGATGGCAAAAATTTCTCTCTTCTTATGCCATTGGATAGTGCTTGATGCCTCTAGTCTAAGCATCTTCCATGGTTCCGGTTTTAAGTTAAAAAAAAATTGTATGCTTGGCTTTAGGTGTGGGATGTGCATTAAAGGATTCTTGCGATGCTTGAATTTTGAAAACGTTATTGGTTGATTTAATTTACTACTGGTTTTTTTGGCTATAAAAGATATGGGTATGGGGTGCAGTGTATCTTCAGGTTCCAAATTTGCGCGGTTGGCGTATAACTCAATAGGTAGTTGCATCTTATTCTTTAGATTTCAGTTTGTATGAGTTTTACTATTAAATGTAGGAGTATTTACCATCAAATGCATTACAAAGGCTTGAAAGTCACCGGAAGAACAAATCATAGAGATTAAGGCCTCATTTAGAATAAACTGTGAAAAATGACTGGAGAGAGATCAAATTACTTAGGGTATGTTTGGGTAACAGTTTTCTGTTTTTAGTTTTCGAAAATGAAAACTGAAAATAGTTTTTTGATATTTTCTGAAGAAAACATGTTTGGATAACTGTAACTCGAAAACTGTTTTCAAAACAGAAAATAACGAAATGTTATTTGGATAATCTTATTTTGAAAATTGTTTTGATACACTTCGTAATTATTTTTAATTTTGAGTTTAAATTTAAAATTTATATTAATTTTATTTTCAAAATTTTAATATTTTTATATAGCATGGAGAAAGAATGAAACAGAAAAGTGAACATTGATTTTATGGTTATTTTTCAAAAATTATGTTCAAAAATACCAATTTGAAGTTTTCAGAAAACTGTTTTTGAAAACTGTTTTAAAAAATTGCTTTTAAAATCTATTTGTCAAATGTAAAAAAGAGCTTATGAAAACTGTTTTTCGTTTTTAAAAACTTAAAACAGTTTTTAAAAATATTTTTCAAACGTAGCCTTATATTTTGAACTTTTTTGTCTTCGACTGTTGCTGTTTGGTAAACACTAACATGGCAAACGTGAGAACTGGTTGGTGTACAAAAATCATGCTTGGATACGCTTTTAGTGGTTAATGTAACTTTTTATATCAATTTTTTTTTTCTTTCTGATAAGATATAATGTATCAATTTTATAAGCCCAAAATATTAAGAAATAAATACCTTTTTAAATTTTGTTTCTATTATATTGTTCATTAATAATATTGGAACATTGTACAATCCCTTCCATTGCATTAATGGTGGTTACTCCGGTGTCATTAAAAGAATGACAATTTACCTTATGCGGTAAACATGTACATTTTGTTAAATCATTTTACTTTTGTTATCGCACCTTGCTTTCACTTGTCTCCAACATTTCCACATTATGGACTTCGTGTTAGAACAACAAATCCAAATCCATGAAATGGGGAAGTTAGACAAAACATTAAAAAATAAACTAAATTACAACTACATCTAATATATCTAATAAGTTTAGTCATAAATATAATTACATCTCAATTTTTTTTAAAAAAAGGATAATTACATCTTACATATGTTTTTTCTCTTCAGTCTTTTGTTGAAATAAAAAAAATTAAATGTGTAAACGTGACATGCAACTGACTTAATAAGGATATTTTCGATATTACAAAATAAACTTATTATGCTACATCATTATTTAACTGAGTTCTGTTAGATTTTTTAGCTTTCGTTAGCATCATAGAATGTATCTGTAATTCACATATAAGAAAGTTTAAAGAGGGATGCTATGCTTTAAAAATAAAGAATGGAGTTATGTTAATTATTAAACTTGAAAGATGTAATTGTAATTTATGTAAGTTATTATATAATACAATACGCGAGTAAGGAAACAATTATAATATTTTCGACAAAAATGTGCTTTCTTTTTGGTAGTTTCGAGCTACGTGGGAATGATGAATCCAGGCTGCTTCTAGAAAATGCATTCAAAATTAAACCCTAATCTTCCAATAATTTTGAAGACAATGCATTATTGGAATCTAGAATCTGATAAACCTTTTACAAATATTCAGACAGCTCGAATCCATAATTTCATAAAAGTTTCCATTAAAACAATAACGAGGAAGATTCGATTTCCATTAAAAAAAAAAATCGACTACACTACACCTACTTCAACCGCGTGGGTTACTTCAGAAAGACACTTTTAACAAGAGTTGCAAAAAGAAGTGGAAGCTAAGAATATATAAACTTTTCAAGAAACCACTGACCTCATTGAGCAAGTGAAAGGTAGCTTCAACTAAGATCACATTTCCAAAATTTTCCATTTTCTCCATGGAAGGGACATGAGGGCTCGTAAACTAGATAGTCATCCGGAGTTTGGGTATCTGGGGAGTATTTTTCGACGCACAAATCAATATTATGGCATAAAATAAAAAATTTCAAAGAGTTAAAAAATTATGAAAGAGATACATTTTTGTGAGTGAGAACCCCTTTTTATATAATGGAGACCTAAGTATTTTTGAAATCCATGAAACCTTGAAGATTGTTTCTTAGTTAGGTATTTTTGTTCTTTCTCTCAACTTTTAGCACTAGTATGACTCAAAATATTTTCTTTGAAATTTCTTACCTAAAGACCAATTTAATGATTAAAAATTGTTACAAGTTTTTAAGTAAAATTGAGAATTTGGGTAGCCACGGTGGACTGAAGGCTCAAGACTTTTTAGCTCTTACTTTTAGAGCCAAAAAGCAGTCGACTAGAAGATTCTGTAGTCGACTATAGAAGAGTCATAGAATTTTGAAAATTGACTAAAAGAATTTACAATCGACTGAACCCTCAATTTTTGCCTCATTGATTTAAAAATTAAAAAAGACAGCTGATTGGTTAAGAGTCACAATAGACTGTACTGTCATAAATAACAGTTAATTTTCAAAAATTGAGATTAACATTTAACACACCAAACGACCATTTAATGTCGTAAGAGTTAGAACTATATATGCTCATTATCAATGAGTATTTTAAACTAACTAGAACATTAAAGAGCTCTAATTGCTTCATTGAGTTTTCAAAAAATTGAAATTACATCATTATTAAGCCAAGAGCTTGTGAGGGAAAAATATGAGTTGTATTAATTTTTTCAATCAATCGAAAAATTATTTAAACCTAATTCACTCTTTTTTGGATATTGGATTAATCATTGTCAGTTTCATTTATTCATTTTTCACCTTATGGTTGATGATACTGTCAGAACACTAACAATGTGTTTAAAAGTTAATACCAAAACAATAATTTCAAATTGACAAAGATATTCCTATATGTAACTCATATTTCACTCTTTTCCTCTCCTTTTTTATGCTTCTCTCTCCTACAAAGCATATCAGACCTCTCCTCCTTAACCATATGATCAGGCCAAGAACCTTCTTCAAATTAATCTGTCTCCTCTTCATCCCTCTCATCAACTCACTTGAATAAAAATCTCACCACCTTCATACTAAAATGGTGGTTGGTCTTTATCCCCAGTCTAAATTGGTGAATGTAATATGTAAGCGATTAACGATATTGTATTTATTGCCTAAATAAGTTCTTTAATATCATCCGTAATTAGAATCACGTATTCTAAACTCGTGTTTGATATTTGTTCAACACAAATTTTGGTGAGGAATCGTTTACAAATGATAGGGAAACACAATATCACGACTCATGTTTCTATTTCAAATATATATATTAACATCACATTGTGCCCATCGAGTAAGTAAACCAATGAGAGCCCGCCAAGTGGATGTGATTTTTTTCCTCATGTTTTTTCAATATTTTTTGTGTTATCAGTGGAGTTCTTCACTGTTACAAGTGAAGGTTAAGACAATTTACCAATGCATTCCTTAAGCTGAAAAATGTCAAAACCAATCAGGGCTCATGCATTACTCATCACACTGATTAGGCGCATCCTTGTGGAATTCCTAAGATTGAATCAGGCCCACACAAATGAAACATTATCTAAATCATGAATGAAAAAGAAAAGGAATCAATAAGATACAAGCATATACTATGGTAGTCTACATCAGTTTACCATCAATCACCTCAACATCAAACTCAGAACTATCACGTGGCGTTCTTCCGCATCGCGAATATCAATAGAAACTTACGTGGCAGGTATGTTTACGCGTACTTAAGAGAAGTGCATGTAACTTAAATATAGGTAAATGCAGAGGATTTTCTCTCCCTGCTTTGTCTCCTTTCAAAGCTGCCGACTTCAAAACTGAAAGATCCACTGTATCTCTTCACAAGAGAGAAAAAAAAGAAAGAATCACAGAGAAACAGATACTTGAAAGAGAAGAAGCCATGGGACAGGTCTTAGACAAATTTCATGGTATATCTTATTTTTACTTCAATCTCGTATTATATATACATACATGCATGCATACATGGCATTACTGTTTCTAGTTGGGAAAATGATATAATAATATTGCGTTGAAATTAGATTTCATATTCTAAAATGAAAATTACCCTTTTTGGTTTGGGAAATGGTATAGTATTACGTTGAAATTAGATTTTTTTTAGCCTTCGGTTTTACATTCTGTGTCTCCCTGTAGATTGTGATTTGTGCCCAGAACGCCCTTTTTTGATTTGTTTGGAGTGTTTTCATTCATTTTAAAGGAGAAAGGTAATTTTCAGATTAAGTTAAAGAACTTCCCCTTGTTGTTTTGAATTGATCAAAACTATTAAAGAAAAAAATGCTTATCAATCAGATCATTTATGTATCATGTTTGAATATCTACTTACACATTCGAGAATAAGTATTATTTAGTGTTACCAACCTGATATTTTGGAAGTGATAATGGAAACTTGAACTGAAATTGTTTTGATGGATATTCACATCATTGTTTCCTCTTCTGTTATGGTTACATAATGGTAAGACTTAGGAGTATCATTTATGATATTGATCTGAGTTTTCTGTGATTTGGTCTCTTCAAAGCCATCTTTAGTGAGGATCAATATAACAAGACTTCTTCTCGCATCTTTGTGTTTTGTTGCTTACTTTTCACTAGCTTACGAAAAATTTTAGACCACAGATATCATCTTTTAGGATCTCTTACCATAATTTCCCTTAACTTGTTTTCTCTTTATGAAGTCTTATAGTGGGTCTCTGTTTGTTTCTTTAAGTATTTTGTCTAATTCTATAAAATTAGAGTATCCTCCCATATTTTCTGGTTATCGTGCGTCTTTCATTTAACTTAGGCCCTTGTTTTAGTTTGAGACTGATGTTTTCATCGAACTCTGAATTTTATGGCAAGGAGTGTTCAGTATTATCGTAGAATGAATAGAAACAAGGGCATTATTCCTTGGTGTTCTCCCCTGCTTTCATCACTTAATGAGATTCTGTGCATGAACTTGGAGTGATTTCCCTCAAAAAGAATAATTTCGTTAAATTTACGGCATCATGCAAGCATCCTACTACATACATGTCTTTCACGTATCATATCTATTAAGTACAAACCTATCAGTCTTTAATCATATTTTTCTTTGTTGTTGACCCAGACAAGGAATCTATTTAGATTCATGATGGGGTAGGAACACTGAATATAAAATATTTTATTTAACTTTTGGAATCATTTATTGGCTACATGCCTACATCATTTAAATTGATCGTAGATGAAGCATATTTTTCATTTCACACATGTTGCACCTATTTCCTTCAAATTCTTGAGCAATATGTTTGACTTCTTTAGATTTTTGTCACATCTTAGTCTCTCCCTTCAGACTAGTTCTGGTTTTCTTGGACTATCCGGCTGATAATGTTGAAATTGAGAACAACTAGCGATCTCCCTAAATAATTGCATTTTTCCCATTGAGAATTTTACATTTCACACATGCGTTGCACCTATTTCCATCAAATACTTGAGCAATATGTTTTTAAATTTCTTTGGATTTTTGTTACATCTTATTCTCTCCCATCAAGTATCTTACTTATTCCTTCTTAATCTTTTTAGTTTTTTGGAGCAAGCTGGTAATTAGAATGGTCACTAGAAGCATTTTTTTATTGCTTGTTGCTTTGCATTGGCCCAAGGCATCTGATTTTATTGGTTCTGATGGTTTATCCAGTTCAGTATATGAAATAATAGATCTATGTTGGTGGTCTTCATCAGTATACTTTCGTAGGAAATTTTCTTGTCAGAAAGACCTAGTTGGGTCTAGAGATGTCATATTCATGAATTTGCTTCCCTATTCAGCGTGGTTTTGCATATTCAGTTATTGTCATGTTACAGCACCTTTATGCATGCTTAAATAGAGATAAGCATGAAGAAGCTGATATCTGGTGGGCAGTGCATTCTAGAATTGAGATCTTTATGCATTCAAATGTATCTACTTGATTTATCCAAAAAAAAAAGTATCTAATTGAGATAGCAAATGTTTCATTAATTTGACATGATGTATCAATGTATCATCCCATTTAATTATTTTCCATGTTAGCACAAACTTTAACCATACAGTGAATTTGTTTAAGTATGTAACCCATCCGTATCTAATGCTTCAACAACTTCTGCAGGTAAGCAATGGAGGAAAAAACAATTAAGGATAATATCAGATAAGGTGTTTGATCATATCAAGAACCAAACAGGAAGGGCTAATTTGACATTTGAAGATCTATACATAGCAGTCCTCCTTGTGTACAAGTCGTAAATTTAATTTGATGATTTTGTTTGATGTATTTGTTTATAGAATCAAATTCTTTTAGCGTATAGGAGGTATATCAGTGTTACCAAGCAAAAATTATTTTTCATGTTGCAGTGATATAAATAAGCGCCTGCCTGGTCCCCATTTCGATCCACCCCATAGAGATGAAGTCAGAAGTATGATTCAGGTACTCTAATATTATATATATTGATGAAATGCCATTCTGGAGTATTATATGTAAGGAGCCCCTATTCCTACGGCAAAAAATGGCTGCTTTCATGCCATTTTCTGTCCTTTTCAGTTTTTTTTTTTTTTTTCTTTTTTATTTTGTCTTCTCTCATTTAAAAGACAAAAGTGGTGTGTAGGCAGCCAAAATGGCCATGGATACAGGAGTTCCCTTATGTGTACATACATGTGTGAGTGTGAACATACAAATCAGGAGAATGGAGATTGAACTTAAGCTATGAAAGAAATAAACTGTTAAGGAAAAGATTTTCATTTAATACCTTTTTTGAGCAGTAGAAAAGTACAAATAGAAGTTCAAAGGGTATTTATCTGTTTGCATAGAATCAAAGGTAAAAAAATTGGGCAGGAGGGAGGGAAGGAGAATTAATTATTTATAGTTTATAGGTCTGATTGGATTGAAATGAAACGGGAAATTTCTTTATGAGAGAGAGAGAGAGAGGTTTTTATAGTTTGTTGGTCTTAGAATGAGTGGAACTTTTGGTAGTTTTATTTATGCTAATTAGATCAAATGGGATCATTGAAATTCTTTAGCTATCGTTCTTGTTTTCCCCTTCAACTGTTTATTTCTTTAGGTTTTCATTCGATGAAACATGCATAAGGGAAAAATATTATTTAGAACTGGTGCCTATAGTACTTTAGCTGAATACAGAAAGCTAGCAAAAAATGAGAATGGGGGATGATGTACTCTAGGTAACACTATGGGGGTTGCACTTCTTTACATGTGTAATATTTATTTGTCCTTCTTACTCATTTATATTTGTCTGTATGGGGTATTACTTCCGGATCAGAAATAAGTTCTTAACAGAGTGTTATTCATTCAATTTCTTGCCATAAATTGGTGATGGTCAAAGTTTTTTTGACAACATGCTTTGTGATTTTTCTTTTAATATTCTTTATATACACTACTGCATTTAAAATATTCATTGTTCTTCAGATCTCCACATGTCTGGTCATTTTCTTCTTGTAAGTAAATTTGGAGTGATAATATATTTGTGAGGGATAGGACCAATACATGACAATCTAAAAATTAACTTAGTATAAATTTGTGCTTATTGTAGGAGAACCCACCTCATGGCCTTGGTGAATTTTTGAAGTTAACTGATTTTGTTATGCATCTCCTAGGTCTATAGAAAAACGTTTGTTCAGGCATAATGGTTTGTTTGAGGTGATTTGCTTGTTAATGCCCTGAACCCACCTGTATACTGGGAGTATACTGTAATGAGAACAATGAGATTCAAGTGCATCTCATCTAGTTCATTAGATTCATTACAGAACTCGAATAATATTCTCCTATGGTACTTACTAATATTTGACTGATTAGATAGGTGCTGGAAGTGGGAGAAGTTGGACAACTGCTAGTTATTAAAAAGGTGTTTGAACATTCAATGGAAGTTGAATCTTTTCAGGTTCTTATTTAGTGTTTGAATGTAGAAGTTGATTATGTAATACAGAATGGGAGAATCACTCTAAACAATGGGAAATGAGGTTAGTCAAAATGATAATCATCTTTACTCTAAACAAGTGTTTAGAAAGTTATGCACGTTCCATAAATTCTGACAGACAGACACCCGAAGCATATGTAAATCTTATGCAAAAGTAAACACAATGAATTGATCCAACTAATAGTTGCAAGAGCTGTATAGAACATTCTTTCTCTGTTCTATTTTCTTTTCCTGAAGTTGTTTAGAGGTGACTGTTTTTGACATATCTTGATCGGAAATATAGAGCTTGATAATTTATGACTTCTTTTTTATGGATATTAAAATTCATAATATAGTTTTGATTTCTGTATTCGCAGGACTGCGATATCAACCTTGATGGAGAAATAGACCGTGAAGAATTTGTGAGATTTATTCAGCAGCTCACAGCCGACACTTTCATTGTTGTTAGTCAGGGACTAATCATCTCTTTGGTTGTAGCACCAACAGTTGCAGTCGCAACAAAGAAGGCAACTGAAGGTGTCCCAGGTGTAGGGAAAGTGGTGCAGAGGTTACCAGTTTCAGTTTATGCATCCCTTGTGACTCTTGCAGTTGTGTGGTTCCAAAGTTCATACTAGGAAATTTAGAACTTCCTCTAATTTCCGGTTCAACTATTCTGGCTTGTATATAGGAAGAACTATTTTGCATGTCATTTGTAGAAGTGGCTTATTGCATATTTGCTTAATAAGGGAGGACAACACTTTACTCCTCAATAGCTTTGTTTTTTTTAAAAAAAAATTTATTATTATAATGTGAGTATAAAGCTTTGAATAGGAGAAATCCACTCAAAAAGTCATTACTTAATTATGGTTTCACCATAGATAATAAACCTATTTATAGGCTCGGGCTTCAATTGTCTTCAAATCCGGATGGGTGGATTCCAGAGAGATTTAAGTTCGTGAATTATTTTTTTTTGTCTTGATTGATCTTCTGGCGCTTGCTTTTTGAGTTGTCGGTCACGATTATTGCTTTTTGCTTTTGTTGGTATTGTTTTTGCTTTTTACCTTGTCATGAGTATCTTTTGCTTTTGTGCTGTGTACATTGCTGTCTATCCTTTTATGTCATAGTCATATCCATCATATGGATCTTGAGCATAATAGTCTGGTAGAGTATTGAGATTGTTAGTAGGAGTTTGTGTACTGTCTTCGTCGCTATCTGATAATTGAGATAGCTCTTCAAGGAGCTTCTTTTTATTTTTCTTTTTTTTGATAATTTAGAACTTTCGAATGATCTTGGAATCTTCTGATCAATTTTTGCATTTTGAGAATTGTCACAGAACCAGGTTTTGATAGTATTAAGAAAAGAAGAAGCTCCTTGAAGAGCTATCTCAATTATCAGATAGCGACGAAGACAATGCACACTCTTACCGACAATTTCAATACTCCACCCGACTATTATGCTCAAGATCCATATGATGGATATGACTATGACAAAAAAGGATAGACAGCAAGGCAGACAGCACAAAAGCAGAAGATGCTCATGACAAGGCAACAAGCAAAAGCAATATCGACAAAAGCAAAAAGCAATACTCGTGACCAACAACTCAAAAAGCAAGCGCTAGAAGATCAATCAAGACAAAAGAAAATAATTCATCATCCGTGTCATGTTCAAACACCTCATCACCTCCAAGATTTGATGATCAATCTGATGATCACAACAGTCAAAACCTCAATCATGCTATAAACAGTCAAAAAATTAATATTGCTAAGATTGAGCAAGATCTGCTCAATTGACATATTCCTAGTCAAAAGATAAATAAGATTTATCAAGTAGGCAGTTTTAATTTTAAATCTGATTATTCAATTAAAACAACTGAACAGACTTATAGTATTAGCAGCGAAAATGAAAGTATTAAATTATTATAATTATCTTCAATACAGAAACATAAACAAGAAGGATTCAAGTATTTACATCTAGGATTAGTTCAAATTGCTATTAAGCCTTTGCATCGCTTAAGAATTGATACCACTGTATTAATGATGTTAAGAAATGCAAGACATTTAAAATTTTCAAACTAATTATTATCTTTAGTAGCTTCAAATATACATAATGGCCCTGTTTATTTCAATTGCTATCCAAATTTTTCTATAGATTTATATTATCCTAATTTAATTAATACTCTTACTTTTGATATTCAATTAAAATGATTAGATATTAAAACTGGAACTCGTAATCTGAACCTAATTTATAAAGTCTATTATAAAGTTATGACAACAAAGATTAACCCAAAAGCTTTATTACAAACCAAGCCAGGAGAAACTTTATTATTAGAAGCCAATACTTTCCATGCTAACACTATTACACCTAAACTATTAAAACAGGATTAGATAACTATTCCTGATCATTGGAAATTCGAAGCTTTATGTCCTCCCAAGGAAATAGCTCATTCCAATGTATCTCAAATAAATGAGCATAGGGATGGTAGTGTTGTCATTAGATTTACACCCAATAGTACTCCATCACTTTCTAGAACGACTAGTTCAAGAAAACTTAAAACTCCCTTATATGAAGATTCTCAAGTTATACCCCCTCGATATAGTGTTGATGGTTTAACATCCAGAACCAAAAGCTTATTAGGAGTTAATTTTGACCCAACCATTCCTAGGGGATTTTATGAAAATAAATCATTCAAATCAGCCTTAGATCAATCACATATAGGAGACTTCAGAAAAAGATAATGATCATTCTCCAACTCATTCAGATATGAAAAATGATTATGAACTCAATGTTATTATGAATTCTGAATACATTATAAATAAAGAAAAACTAAAGTAGGATTTTTTATTTGAAAATAACAAAGAAAAATCTGATTGGTTTATGGTAACCTTTTCCAATGATGAAAGAACTCAAATTAGAGAACAATAGTATTCTCATATGAATGAAATATAATGTGACATATATTTCTTCGATTTCTTTGAAATGTATACATTTACCAATAAAATATATAATCCCTTTGCAAAAAATCATCCTGATATATGTAAAGAAATAGATGTAATTACACAACTTGATAAAAAATGGGTCACTACTAGTGGTCATCCTGTATCTTCTATACATCCCCCATTACAGAGAATAAGTCTTAACACACCTCAATATTCCATTCCAATTATTGTTACACCCTTCAAAAATGCCAACAAGGATGAACCATCTGACAGTAATGCAGACTACATTGATATTAGCAACCTTTATACCCAAAATAATTTTACTAATCAAAATCTCCATACTATTTCCCAACATATAACCTCAATTGCCTCCATAGTAGACTCTATAGATAGTAAAATTACTTCTTTGGATAATAAAGTCTCTACCCCTTTTTCAAAAACTTCCGAAGAGAAATACCCACCTATAATTCAAAAACCATCTATTCCACATTTGTCTCAACCAATTTTCAAACCATTCCATATTGATAAAGAAAATCTAATTACACTTGATAATTCTGATGATGTACTAAAATCAATAAATGATAGATTAAGAAACTTAAATATCAATGAAGGAACTTCAAACATTAATGTCATAGATCATGACCTAATTAGTGAAATTAGAGAAACTGATGAAATCAATAAAATATATAAAGGAAACCCAGCTCAATTACCAAAAGCTAGAAATTTTTATCTTAAGACCCACTCCTCCTGATTTACAAATTGAAGATAGATATTATGTTGTTTCAGCCAAATATGATGAAGGTTCTATATATGAATGGAATATTGATGGAGTCAGTGAACATAATATACTAAACATACTTCAAGAAATGACAATGGCAGCTACTGCTTACAAAACATGGCCTAATAATACTGACAGAAAAATAGCTATTGCCATAATTACTGGGTTCACTGGGACCCTCAAAGGTTGGTGGGATAATTATCTCACTGACAATAATCGCAAAGAAGTTCTAGACGCAACCATAGAAATACCATCAACACAAGCTGTTCAAAATAATCAAACAAGAGAAACAATAATTACTACAACATATTTAAAACAAGAAAATGCCTTTGAAACTCTAATATATGCTATTACAAAACACTTTATAGGAGACCTTGACAAATTTACAGCTAGATCATCTGAAATACTTATTAATTTAACATGTCCAAGTATGCAAGATTTTAGATGGTATAAAGATGTATTTCTTGCTAAAATATATACTAGAAAAGATAGCAATAACACTTATTGGAAAGAAAAGTTTATATCTGGACTTCCAAAATTATTTGCTGAAAAAGTTAGGCAAAGAATCAGAGATGTCAATAATGGATCAGTGCCTTATGATAATCTTTCCTATGGAGAACTAATAGGTTATATTAACTATGAAAGATTAGCCCTTTGTAATGACCTCAAACTTAAATAAAAAATGAAATCTGAGCTCCACCAAAGTAGAAAAGAATTGGGTTCGTTTTGTAGTCAATATGATTATGAAACCATTAAGGTCCCATCCGCTGAAAAGAAAAAGAAAACCAAATATTTTAGGAAACAAACATATAGAAAGCCCAGTAAGCCCAATAAATTTAATTCTACTCAAAAGTTCCAAAAGCCCAAATTTAGGAAATCTAAAAGGCCTCAAAATTCTCAAACATCTTCCAAAGCCTGTTTCAAGTGCGGACGCCTGGGACACTGGGCAAAGAACTGTAGCGTAAAACAAAAAATTAATGAATTAGAAATAGATAAGACATTAAAACAACAATTAACAAAAGTTATGATAAATAAATCTCAGTCAGAAGAAGAATCCTCCTCTTTTGATAAAGAACTTATCTATACCATTCAAGAAAGTTCTGATTCAGAAGATTCTAATGATTCGCAGTGTAACTGTGAAGAAAGTCTTTGCTATTGTAAATCTATCAATATGATAACTTCACAAAAGGAATTTTCTTTTAGACATTATTGATAAGATTGATGACTCAGTAACCAAAAAAGAATATTTAGTAAAACTAAGAGATATTATTTGCGAATAACAAATGATCAAAACCTCTGAACCTTATAACCTTCAGAAAATATTAGAAAAACAATTTCAGAAACCCAAAACAGCTACTATTCAAGATTTACAAATGGAAGTAAATACTATGAAAGAACAAATAAAAACCATACAAAAAGATACGATTGATTTAAAGGCAAAGATGATTAATTTAGAAATCAATAATCTTAAAGAATCAATATCATCACATACTGACAAGAAAGAGAAAGCCCCTATTATAGAAGCAACTAATCTAATCAACATAGACATTGAACCAAAAGATAGTTTTGTTACTTTAATAGAAAGAATTAATTATCAAAAATGGTATATCAAGGTCTCTATTGTTATTAATGAAGAATATCATATTAATACCACTGCTCTTGTAGATTCTGGTGCAGACCATAACTGCCTTAAGGAAGGACTTGTTCCTACAAAATATTTTGAAAAAACCACAGAACGATTAAATACTGCAAGTGGATCAAAATTAAATATTGAATATAAAATTACTAATTCATATGTATGCAATGAAGGATATTGTCTTAAAACACATTTTGTACTTGTAAAAAATATTCACGAAAACATTATCTTAGGAACCCCTTTTTTGACCCAAATATACCATTTTAAAGTCAGCCATTTAGGAATAGAAACTAATATATTAGGTCAAAACTTATTCTTCCAATTCCTCCAACCAGTAGATACTAGAGAATTAAATTTATTATAAACCAATAGTTTATACAGACAAATAAATTTAATCCAGAATAAACAAGCTCATATTAACTTTTTAAAAGAAGAAATTAATTATCAAAAAATAGAACAACAAATCAAAGAACCCCAAATACAATCCCAAATAAAAGATTTGGAAACTTTATTCAAAAAAGAAATATGTGCTGATTTGCCAAATGCCTTTTGGGAAAGAAAGAAGCACATAGTATTTTTACCTTATGAACCAAATTTCAATGAAAAAGATATCCCTTCTAAATCTAGAACTATTCAGATGAATCAAGAATTACTAAAATATTATCAAGAAGAAATTAAAATGTTATTACACAAAAAATTGATTAGACCTAGTAAATCTCCTCGGAGTTGTTCAGCTTTCTATGTAATGGATCAATGGTAAACAAAATGATAATATAAAATGAACAGGAATAATATCACTATGGTTTATAATATGAGCACATAATAAAAACAGTAATGAAATCAGTTTCGAAAATTAAAAGGCGTAACGTTTTAAAATGATAATAAACTCATGGATTTTATATATTTTGATTTAATAAATACATGAAATGGAAAAGAGCTTACAGTGCAATATGTGGAATGATTTCTCACTTCTTTCACACTCTTTACAATCTCACACTATGAAACTTTTTCTCTCTCAAACTTGCTCTTAAAACCAACTCTGGTTTGTACATTGATAATAAACCTATTTATAGACTTGAACTTCAATTGTCTTCAAATCTGGATGGGCGGATTCCAGAGAGATTTAAGTCCGTGAATTATTTTCTTTTGTCTTGATTGATCTTCTGGCGCTTGCTTTTTGAGTTGTCAGTCACGAGCATTGCTTTTTGCTTTTGTTGGTATTGCTTTTGCTTTTTGCCTTGTCATGAGCATCTTCTGCTTTTGTGTTGTCTGCCTTGCTGTCTATCCTTTTATGTCATGGTCATATCCATTATATGGATCTTGAGCATAATAGTATGGTGGAGTATTGAGATTGTCGATAGGAGTTTTTGTACTGTCTTCGTCGCTATCTGATAATTGACATATCTCTTCAAGGAGCTTCTTCTTCTTTTCTTGTTTTGATAATTTAGAACTTCCGGATGACCTTGGAATCTTTTGATCAATTTTTGCATTTTGAGGATTGTCACAGAACCAGGTTTTGACAGTATTAAGATCAGAATATGAACAATTATATTTGGCCCACCATTTTACTTTAAATAATCGCTTAATTGCCATGACTGGCCCTAGTAAATTTGATGTAGTGGAACTAGAAATAGTATAATCCCAGGAAATTATCCACGGGATGGCAAATATAGCATGGGAAAGTAAATCATGAGAATAGGGTTTATCATTGTTGGTAGTTTGCTTGAAGTAAGACAATGCTTCTTGGGTAATAGGGGGAAGGATATTGGGCTCAGTGCCAAAGTATGGCCACCAATCAAAAATCCATTGAGGCAAATCTATTTTGCATTTTTTATCAAAGAATATAAACCATGAATGTGTTTTTGGTCTGATAAAAAACATATTGAACCAAGCAACCTGATAATCATGATAATTATATGTGGGGGGATTGAAAGATACTGAAAAGGGATTTGGTCAAAAATAATCATGGACTTTGTCGGGAAGAATGATTTTGAGGATTTTGCGTTTTGAATAAACAATGAAATTTGGGTCAGAAGGATCTTTGGTGTGGGTGATTTCGACTGATTTAGTATCAGCTAGAATCAGTTCATAATATTTTTGGGTTTTTCTGATATCTTCAGGAATATATTGGAATCCTACAGGAAATACTTTATTAACATAGAGGTAATGGTTAATAAGTTTAGGATCATTTGTTGGTTGTCTGATACTGGTGCATCGTATATATTCTTGGGTGGATTTTTGAAAGTATTGGCTAGGTACTACCTGTGGTTGAGGAGATAGTGTTTGAGTATGAAGCTGGAAGGACAATGTCTGGGCATAAGATTGTGGTGTCAAATTTGGGAATTCCTATAGAGAAATAAATCTATTTAGTTTTTGTGGTGTCTTGGGTTGTACTGGAGATTGTGGTGGTCTTGAAGAAGAATAATCTGATGGATCTTGAGGTTTTTGAGGTGATGGGGGATACTCAACTTTCTGCTTTCCCTTTAAACGGGAAGTTTCACTCATTTTTGCTGGTATTTGGTTCCTGCAAAAATTCCTAGGTAAGGAAATCAGGAAGAGAATTATTCTCTCCTTTGATATATTCAATATCGAAGTCAAATGCACTTAATACGGCTTGCCATCTGGCAAATATCTGTTTTGAAACAAGATTTTGAACATTTTTTTGTAAAATTTCTTTTTGCAGATTTACAATCTATGCGTAATAAAAATGCTTTTGTTGTACAAATCATCTTGAAATTTATATATGCATAAAACAATTGATAAAATTTCTTTTTTAATTGTTGAATAATTTTTTTGTGCTCCAAGCCATATGCCAGAATGATATCGAACTACTTGCTCATGGGTCTGTTGAGGAAGAATCTGTTTGAGTATACCTCCATAACCTATGTTAGAGGCATCTGTTTCGATAATAACTTAAGCAGTAGAACAGAGAATACCTAAACATGGGAGACTTAAGACTTTGGTTTTGAGGATTTTGACAATTTCTGTATGTTGTGAAGACCATGGAATTGGATTTTTGCGAAGTCTTTTATATAAAGGTTCACAAATTTGTCTTAAATGGAGAAAATAATCTACTATATAATTTAGACAGCCAAAAAATCATTGTAATTGAGTCTTATCCTTGATTTCATTAGGAAATTTGTTTGCAAATTCTATTGACCTATCTATAGGTTTAATAGTCCCTTGGAATATAATGTCCTAAAAATCTTATCTTGGTTTGGAATAATTTCATTTTTGTTTCGGATAAAACTAATCCATTATTTTTAATAATTTGGAAAAAAGCTTTTAAATGTTTAAAATGTTGGCCTATTGACTTGGAAAATATTAATATGTCATCAATATAAGTTATACTGAAATTAGAATGGTCATTAAAAATATCATTAATAATATTTTGAAATTCTGAAGAAGCATTCTTAAGCCCAAAGGACATTACATTCCATCCGTAATGGCCAAAAGGGACATTAAATGCAGTTTTGTATTTATCTTTTTCATTAATCTGAATTTGCTAGAATCCAGATTTTAAGTCAAATTTTGAAAATACAGTAGAATCATGAAGCCTATTAAGAAGATATTTTTTATTAGGTATTGGATACCTAATCCATTGTAAGACGTTGTTTAAAAGCTTATAATTAATAACACTATACTCCTCAATAGCTTTGTTTTTTTTAAATTTTTTTTTTTATTATAATGTGAGTATAAAGCTTTGTATAGGAGAAATCCACTCAAAAAGTCATTACTTAATTATGGTTGCACCACAGAAACGAAGTATACTTTCTTTTTTGGTACTCTTTTTCTTTTCCTTTTCTGTCACTAGTCTTTTTTCCCCCTCCACTCTCTGGGGGATGAAGCTAGGGACACTGTTTTTATGGCTAACAAGTTCATTCGGATTGTTCAACAAAGGTCTAAATAAAATGGATGTTATGTAATAAAACGGTTTTCAGGATTTATTATAGAATTGGCTGCTTCTCTTCCTCGGTAGTCAGTTCCCAGTTCTTTTTGCACATAAGCTAGTTATATATGGATAATGATAAATAAAAGAGAAGAATAACAAAAAAAAATGATTCATAAATAATGGGGGTTGTTTAAGAATTCGGTATATGCAATCTAATCACAATAAACCAGTTCTTGTGGAGGTTTCGAATAAAAATTCTAAAATATGATTGAATCTAAGGTCTGACCTTCCTATTAACAAAACTATGTAAGATTTATCAAGCTCATCCTGTTGAAACTCAGGGAGTTGACACAAAAACTTCCAACCAAAAAGACCCTGGACAATAAGCAAGCTTGTCTGCAACCGGATGTGCATCCCTATAACAAAACGAGACCATCACAGAGTCCCCAGTTTTGATTAAACGAGCTTTTCAATCCGTGGATCTTACGCTAATCATAAAGAGTTTAGGGTGTGCTATTGGATAAAATAAAAAAAGAATATAATAATTTTTATTCTATGAATTTATTTGGTGGACAAGATGATGGGCAAAATCAGATGAGCAACTTTGTGGGATAGGATGAGATATCTCATCTTTTTACTTATTTATCTCATCCTATCCTAAACTAGACCAGAACTCGTCAATTTGATACATGTTAATATAATTACTTAATCCCTAAAGAACTGTCATTCAATTAAAGTGCTACTTAACCACTATGCAGTTGTTCATATCGTCTCTTCGAGATGAGGGGAATAAATCTAACAAGGAGTAAATATCAAAAATCATCTCACAAATATTTTCAAGATTATAAGATGTGTTTAATGGATAAAATAAGGAAGATAAAACTTCATTCTGTCATCTTCACATGAAATTTCTCTAATAATAAAAAATTTGTATTTATTTTTCACGATATTATGCATGAATCACATGTATCATGATAAATTCTTCACACAAAAAAAATGTCATTTACAGTAAGCTGATAAATGAGATTTCAAGTAATATTTGAAGTGGTAGGTGTCAATGTGACCAGAAACAAAGGCAACCCTGAAAATAGCACAATTCTTGGCAGGCCTGAAGAAGAAGGGAAATGACTTGTCTAAAGCCATCAATTCTTAACCACATTTTAATCTTTCTTATCTTCTGGTAACGACCTAAACAGGTATTCCACAATCAAGTATTTATTTCATTCTTGTTTGCTTCACAGCTTGTATTCCCCTCTTTGGAATGAATTCTAATTTATCCAAATGAGTTAATTTTATAAATGGTGACACCCCACTCGTACATACCACTCACGGAGCTGACAAGTGATCATTAAGTCTAAATAATTTTTTTTACCATTACAAATTACAAGTGATGTTTCTGTGTGTTTCTAGTGCATAAACACCAATTATTCTCAACATGTTAATATTTCTTTGATTTCATTGACAATCAATTTCATGTTGATTCCATCTACATCTGAGTTTCTGCCCCCTGAAAAATGCAATGACTACTTTATGGCTTACCTTAACCTCTAACCTCTAAGAGGAGACTACACAAATAAGCACAAAGCCAATCAGACGCAAGCAGCCAATTACAGAATAACTACAACATGCATATGGACACACAAGGAGGGTAAGTCCAAACAACGACTGGGGAGAAATTCACTATTCACAAATTTTATCACCGTTCAGAAAACTAATCTAGTAGTTGAGGCTTACATTGTTTTTTTTTTTTTTTTTTTATTAAGTCACTAAATTTCTAAGACATGCCAGTATGCCTCATTCTAAGAGTACCCGACACGGCAATAAATAGTACTTAAAACCATAGCATACTTCCCAAAATTCCCTAGATTCCTAGGATATGATAGAACTGGAATATGACTAAAACCAAGTAAACACAGCCAGAAAAGTGCACTCAGTGTCTGGTGCTAAGTGAATAACTTAAAGCTTTTCTTGCCACCAACACGTATGCCCATGTACAAGTAATGAGCCACATGTTATCACTGAGAATTCAGCTTTTCTAGCTTAGCTTTGGCCTGATCAAGTCGTTCTGCATGATGTTTACCAACCAAGGAGAAATATACCATTAGAGCTGTTTGCCACACAAGAAAATTATGGTGTGAGTTGGAATGATCTCTTACTCTGTTCAGATGCTGTTGCTTTCTGGACAGTAGTTCGGAAAAATATGTTCCCATTTTTCTGATAGACAGCCTGCGCTTAAAAAGTAAATATAGTTACATCTCCATGAAACAAGCCGCCACAACAACAATGGGAGGCAAAAGTAAACATTCTGCTCAGATTTCCTCTCTTCTTTTTTCTTCAAAAGGGGGGTGGGGGTAAATGGGTTGCTTTTAGTAACAGAGAACTAATACAAAGACACCAAAGCTAGGAAGATCAGACTAGCATATAAAACTTGCTAGCTTGGGCAAAGTGATTGTTAACCGGTGCTTTTAGCAATAAGATAGGAAGATCACACTAGCATATAAAACTTGCTAGCTTGGGTTAGGTCATTATGTCATATATGATACAGGTAAAATACAGGCGACAGAAGCATACAACCTTTTGCCATTATGTATTTGTCAGCTTTCAAGAGCCATGTTTGACATTCTCCATTAAAAGATTTAATAGTTTGTAAGTTATTCCTAACGTTCAAAGAAGGTATATGAAGACTTTTTTACTCCTTTTGCTCCATTAAAAGATTATCAATGGTCAATATCTGTTCCCAACAAGCGTCCCAAGCAAAGAAACAAACTCTCTTAGGAGCGTTCGATCCGCAAATTTCTTTACAAGGAATGTCCAATCTACCTTCCATGGGAAGCTCAGCAAAAATAGCCTTGTAAAAAGACTTAATGTCAAAATCTCTCCCTTTATTCAACACCCATCTAGGCCTATCCTCACATCGCAAATCAAACATCCTTTGGTAAATGAATTCAAAGAAACCCCCTACACTTTCAAGTTCCCAATTATGCACATTCTGAATAAAAGGAATATCCCAAGTGATGACACCATTGATTGAATAAATGCACGAACTAATCAAAATATCTTTCTTCCGCACTATTCAAAAACCTCCCGAAAGCGCTTTCTCAAAGCAACATATCCACACCAAACATCGTGCTATAATCGAATAGAACAACCATTGCCCACGTCAAACGTCACAAAAGGAATGAAAGAATCTCATCCTTTCCTAATCCACTTCCAAACCCCCACTCCATAAGCCCCCTTAGCCTCTTTGGAGATCCACCCATTAAGCTTAACCCCATATTTCGCACAAATTAAATATTGCCACAATTGGTCCCTTTCCTCATAAATCTGTAAAACCACTTCCCAAGCAAAGCTTTATTAAACAAAACCAGTGATTTAAGTTCAAGTCCGTACACCAAAGGTTGCTTGACCACACCCTATTTAACCAAATGGTATTTATACTCATCCCCCATATGCCCCCAAAGAAAGTTACGTTGGATGTTCTCCAATCTCCGAGCAACCAAACTCGTTTCCTCATAATGAAATTTGTTTTCGTTTTCTGTTTTCATCTCAACCTTTTAATTCCATAGAAAATAGTGTTCATTTTTGTTTTTAGGTTTGTTGAAAAACAATGAAAACGATTTTTTTTCTTTTTTTTAACTTTGTTCGTTTCATTTTCATTCCCAACCTAAGCAACCCTCACCCCATTGTCTATCTCTTCCTTTTTTTTATAAATAAATATATATTACATTAAAAGGCTCACCCAGGGGGTGTAGCCCAAGCTACAATATCATTTACAAAACAAAAAATCTATAAACTCAAGGAGCTTTCCCTCATTGACAAAATAATGCCCACTAAATCAAATGTTTAGGGTTTAGACAGAGATTAGAGTTTCAAGAAAGAAAGGAAATAAAGAGAAGGTAAACAGTAAACTAGTTACTAACCCTAAAGTTAGTAGTCATATATATATAACACTCTCCCTCAAGTTGGAGCATACTCCAACTTGTTACAAAGATACCCATCCAATATGTTACAAATAAATTCAAACCCAAACAACAATGAAACTCATAACAATGCGGGGCAACTAGACTCAAGACAATAGTTAGGTCACCATGTCGGTACCACCTAACGATAATGGATCTAAACAATCCATAAAAAAGTTCGGGGACATCGAACAAACAAGACCCTCAACTTAGGGGTCAACAAGAGAAAAAGACAATAAGACAGAGGGGAATAAGCTGCTTCACATGGGTTGAATCCATGAAACGGGTTTGGACTGGGTCAAGGGACAAATATGACTTGGATCCGAGTCGAGTCAATACATAAACAAAACCCCAAAACTTTATTTTCTTTTTCACGCAACATCACCACACATAACAGAGGACTCATGGCCGGCAATAGGATATCACAATGTCACCGGAAATAAAGAAAACAACCTACCGAAGACGAAACAAAAGTTGTTGGAGAAGAGGAAAAACATTTGAAGAACGCCGAGAAATTCGCCGAAAAAACAGAATAGAAACTAAAAGTAGAATCTAAACCTAGTTATATTTTTTCTTTTTCTTTGGTTTACCTAAAAATACCACCAGAGTCCCAAACCATGGGCTCTAATACCATGTTAACATTTATGTTAAGGGTTTAAACAAAATTAGGGTTTCGAGAAAAAAAGGAAATAAAGAGATAGTAAGCAGTAAACTAGTTACTAACCCGAAGGTTAGTAGTCATATATAAAGAACTAAATATAATAAAATTACATCAATACCCTTAAACTAATACTCTTAATACTTTAACAATACCGATAGGCTTTTTTACCCCATCAAAAGCCCTCATATTTCTCTCAGTCCAAACAATAAAAAAAAAATAGATAGAGGGATTAAGCCGCAAGCTTTCACAAACTCTTTAGAACCACTATCCTTTTCCACGCACAAATCTCCCCCTAACAGACCTCGCCACCACCCAACTCAACCCCAAAACCGGATAAGCAAATCCTACGCAACCAAGTAAAAGATGAAAAAGGGACTCGGCCTCCTCCTTACAAAGATAACAACAGTTAACAAAACACTTACCTCGTCTTTGGAGATTGACGATGGTCAAAATTCTCTCCCACAAAGCTTCCCACGAAAAAAAAAGAAGAGATTTTGGTGGGAACGTGAGATTTCCAAATTTCTTTCCAAGGAAAGCCAACACTATCCTCATCAGCAGAATCCTCGTAATACGATAAGTACAATGATCTCACATCAAAGCACCCATCGCTTCAAAGCGGTCAACTTCCCAAATGGCACATCCTAGATAATGTTGTCTAGTGCCAAAAAAAAACATGACGCCACCAAAGCCTCCTTATCTCTAGCAAACCCAAACAAATTCGAGAATGACTCTTTAAGCGAATTCTCCCCACACCACACATCATACCAAAGGAGAACATCATCCCCATTTCCAACCTCAAAGCTCACTTTAGGAAACAATTCATCCCAATCTTTCCTAATCCACTTCCACACCCCATTCCCATGCGACCCTCAACTTAGTTTAGGTACCCACCCATCGTGATCTCCTTGTTCTGCCTTGCCTTTTGAGTAAATAATAGCTTTCATAGCTTCTTTAATCTTCATCATCTTATCTAGCTTTTCCTCGAGATTTTTGTTGAGTTTGGCTCTGGCTTCTTTAGGGGATATTTCGTCTTCGTTCCACGACTCTCCTCCACAAGTGGTTTTTCTAATTTATAAACCTCCACAACCACTTGCCAAGGAGCACCTTACAAGACTAGAAAAGGGATTTAATACCTAAGTCACCTCTCTCCATTGGTTGCTTGACAACATCCCGTCTCACCAAGTGATACTTAAACTCTCTCTTCCTTACTCTCTCTATCTTCATTATTCTCTCTCTTCCTTATCCTCTCTCTAGCTTATCCATAAAACAAATATACAAAGGATGACTTTTCCATTTGCAAGTGCTACCCTCAACAAATCACCATTTCCCATCGTGTTGTTTGATTTTGTTCATATCTACTAGTTCTCAAAAATAGATGTGAAATTTTGTTAAAGATGTAATGTTACCTCCTCTTTCCCTCCCCCCATCTCTACAAGTTTGCCAAATAATAGGATGCGCTATTTCTTCAGAGAAATGTTACCTTTATTTTTTTTTCCCCCTCAAATGCCTAATGCTTGAAACTTTGACCCTCTTTCAAAGAATCTATAAAATGCATTGTCTTTCCAGATAAATTTTATCTTCTATTCCTAATTTACCTCGTGCATTTCCTCTGGTAAGATTTGGGAATTTTATTTCAAGAATTAATATTATGCATTGTTTTAGTGAAGAAATGTTGTCCTTTTTTTCATTGGATTTATAATGCTTTAAGATTCAATTCGTTTTACCTATAATTAATTGTCCGGTTTTAGTGCTTAGATTCTTTCTTTATTGTTTGGGAAGGAGGAGGGGAGGGACCACCCAATCCGAAAAAAATTCACCTCATAATTGTAAAGTGGCTACAAACGGGGCGCGTATGAGGCTTCAATTTCCTGTCGGCAGCGAGGATGGGAAAAGTAAATAATCCCTTAAGTAGGTAGGAGGCAAGGACGAGGGAAGTCTATTTAGGTAGGGGTGGCTTAGGAACAGTCTCCTACCAAAAGCCCCCAGCTCCATTCCTACCATATTTATACCTCAAACCTAATCAAATTATAGCCAAAGCAATATGATGAATTGTCACACCTGAACGTAATATATAAACTTTATCCCTTCCAATAGATGACAAACCTGCCGAACTAGAAGGTTAAACTCTTTGCAGAAGATTTTCTTCCACATCAACCAAGACCCCTGCCCCCCAGCTCCCAAAAGGCCAAAACATTATTTTGGGGGTTGAGAGCGAGCCTTTCAGCTCGAATGCAACATGGTATAACCTTTTTTTTATTTAATAACTTAATGTGTCATTGCATAACAACCAATATGACGCTTGTTGTTTCTTCGAATAAATCTTGTGTCCCAAGTCCTCCTCTGACAAATATGATCAATCACAGATTAACGACTTGATTGAATGAATACAACTCCATAGAAGTCCTTGCAGCATAAACACCTTTGTGTGAGCATAAGCTGTACTAGAAGTGAATAGGGCTACTCTTGCTTCTCAATTGGAACTACCCTAGAAAGTTCATATAATGATTAAGGTCTCTTGATCTTCAATTCCTCAATTCAAGGTAGACAAGCCACAAAGCTCTACAATTTTAAAATCATATGGCAAGTTAAGTCTCACTTTTTCTACTCTCAGCATTGTATATCAAATCATATCATATAAAATAATATTGATATCAAACTTATCTTAAATAAACAGGACACAAAATAGAGCCTAAAACAGAGAGCATGAAATGCATAGAAAGAAATGATCCATCTGCTTCAAATATTGCATCTGTAACAAAGCAAATTTCACCAAAACTAGGTGTTGCAGCATTAAATCATGAAGTTCACACAAACTAATTGTATTGTAAGGAGTTAGTAACCTATCCAACAGTTCATTATTAAGTATAGATTTTTAAGTAGAATTCAATTCTTTCATGATCCAGCAAAATTCTAGCATGTCATTTTTGCTTTGCAATGGAGAGTCAGTTTTGATGTACTCAACAAATGCTGTAGTTCAAAGTGCAACAAGGTTTATGAAATACTCAGTAGATTTTATTTTTTGAGATGGATATTCGTGAAGGGCTAACATATAAAGAGAATCATGCCCGGAAATAGCCTACTAGTAAGTCGTAATACGCAAATTCTAAAAAATAATATTCAAAAAATGGATAAGGTGGAAGAACTAGTTGGAAAAATAAAATCTAAGCAATTCACATTTCATCAATCTAATGCCCAGAAAGGCCTAAAAGCACCAACCCTCAAAAATCTTGTAGAACAAAGGGTTAATGATTTCAAAAAAATTTCCAGTGTTATAAATAGAGTGAAATAGAGGAAAATGATTCAATCAAACCTTTTGGAAACAGGATAACCGTCGAACATCATTTATATGTAAACCCTTTCAAATCAAAACCAAGACTTGTGAGTTCTATATCAATCACAGTTCAAAAACACAAAAGCAACCAAATCAGGGCAAGCAAAGGCAAGGCATTAAGGTCAAACCAGCTCATAAGTGAAACCAAAACACCAGCCACTCTTAATATTGTTCTACATATTTCCTAATAACCGAAATTGCATATATCACTAAAACTCCTAGTTAACTCAACTTCCACTTAATTTCTACAATGTTCATTTGGGAACTGGATCAAAATGTAATTTTGAAAATTCCAATACATGGGCCTTTTGTTATAAATAAAGAATAAATTCTGTAACAGTATTAAGTATGCAGGCACTTAATTCATTCAGGAATCGTCCATTCTACATGGTAAAATACTTTCCTCAATTCTATGTGTTTATATAATCACATATTAGAGGTCGTTTTCACTTTCATAAATATAAAGGTTAGTCGCACAAAAACAACTAAATCAGTTAACTAGAGATCAAGAATAGATAACTGAACAATTTAGATGCTTACACACAATGAAAAATTAAATACATATTTAGGAAAAAAAAATCCATACTCGAGACGATGAGAGACTACTCAGCTCCGCTACTGCGACCTCGCACCTTCTTACCTGATTGAACAAAAAATACAAACCCATAACAATACATACATACATACATGTCTATATATATATATATATATTGAGAGAGAGGAACCTGTTTGATGAGATCGAATTTTGGGTCTGTAGTAGTGGAGGACGGAGTGGCTGCCATGTTTCTCTATTTGTGCTTACTGAACGACAAAATCCAAACACCAATAGGTACCGTAGTAAATTTGCTCCCAGCAGGTTATGCTTCGGAGTACAAGGGAAAAGGAACGCGAGGGTTTTTAACGTAAATAAGGGTAAAAGAATTGGTTAATACCCGTTTCGAAGTTAATAAATCTATACAATATAATAATTTGACAGAAAGTTTTTTTTTTTATTTTTTGAAAAGGAGTAATTTGGCAGAAAGTTATAAGGCAGTCTTTATGAAGTGGAATTTTGTAGGAATAGTACATTTTAAACTAAAATAATTTTATACAAATCCTAATTAGACTTCAATGAGCAGCATAGTCTCGAAGATTAGAAGACTTCGTCACTCAAAATATCTCTTAAACTTCTATTTAAATATGTAAATCAAATATTTAAATAAAGTTATATATGCAACCGAATTGACTCTATCCGTATCTTTCTTTTATGTTTTTTTCTCCCACTATCCCACTCAAATTTAATTTTTTTACTCTTATTATCTCTTTTATTTTCAAACCATATTGATTTTTTCTCTATTGATCTTTATCTTCTCCACATTTCAATCGTTCTTATTTCTTTTTGGTGATTCTAATTGGATTGTTCTTTTCCTAGAGTTTCTTTGCAGATTTAATTTTCTAATGGAGAATATGTAACTATTACACTTGGCATGCTATTAGATAAGAAATAATTGTTAACATATTGTTTTATCATATAAAAAAAAATCAGCGCGCGTAACTCAAATAATAACACACAAAAAAGAGATGAGAGGGTTTGAATAAAATTTCTGCAGAAGAAACTTTAAATTAAATAAGAGGGTAAATTATTGAAGGTAATAAAACAACACATGATTACCATTTTTTTAATTTAAAGATTTTCTAGTAACATTTTTTTATTGGCAAAATCATCGTGTGTCTTGTCTTTGCATTATAATTAGAACACGTTTTTTTCTAACACAGGTTAATGAAAAATACATGATACAAAGGTTCGTCTTTATCATTAAGTGGTATGAAAAAATAAAAAAATTATTTTATTTACATTTAAATGTAAATGAAATGGACTATTATGCCATGTATCTATCATAGACATATGATAAGTAAGAAATTTTCCATGATTAGACATTATCTAAAGCAAATTACTTTAGAAAATTAAGAACGAGTCTCTAACGAAATGGTAGTAGTTGCCAAGAACAAGCACCAATTACAGTCAACTTTTCAATCAACTAAAACCATGTTTAGTGCTTTTTAATTAAAGAAATGATACTTAAAGCCTTAACAGTGTCAAGCTTGAGCTAGCCTTTTAAAGGTTTTCTATACAAACTTTAATATTTTAACACACGACTTTAACACTCAAAATATACACTGAAAAAAATCCATTAGTATTTTACCCAAGATATGTCAAAATCAAATGTTGATACATCTTTACCGTTTACAATACTAATCTGAGCTGTTTGATTTCTGGGAATTCTCAGATCTAACTTTCCATTCCGAATTCAACTTTCCAAACCCTTATATGCGATTTGAGATTGCAATGTTTAATATTTTTTTCCAAGGAGAATAATAATTAAATTGTAAGTTAAATTTTCTTCTTTGATTTTCTATGGAAAAGTCACCATTTGACTAACTTAATCCACGTGTCCCAATCTCATTGTTGGACTGGAAAAGAATGTGGGATTGACGGAACTAATCCCATCTCACCTCTGATCACTAAAAGAAAAACAAAAACAAAAAAAAAATCTTGTGTAAACTAAGATTACCACATAAACTAAGCACGTGACACATGGACAAGTACCAAATTCTATTGCAACAACTATTATTTTCATCATACTTGAATTGATCAAGTGATGGGGGAGGTACATAATGAAGCCGTAACTTCGCATAATTTAGTAGTCAAAAGAACCCCTAACACCCTCTAGGCTCTCTCCTATTGATAACCTGCAAAAAGGTGAACAGAAATGAGTTAAATCTATAAAAAAAATAAAAGGGTAAAATGCCATAATGATTAAAAACCGGACTACAATTCAGAAAGGTTGGTTGATGTATCATTCATCCAATAATGCACTTAGAAAAAATTTATCCAAAGTTATTGGAGAGAATCTTTTCCAAAAACCACATGATTAACACGCCTAACTGTACATTAGAATATTGAACATTTTAGTATCAATACAAAAGTTGAGGAGCTGAAATGTGTACAGTCGCTTGCCATCTATGTATTTACGGCTAGTGCATAAAGCAAACAAAAACAACAAACGAACCAAAATGTCAATCAATGAATGATAAACCAGTTTATTCACACAGTACAAAAAGCATGAGATTAGCTCAATTATGAATATCTGTCCACTTTTTTCGATGAGCTGTTCAACTCTGTATCATATTGCTTTCTTTACCAATGGGAGGTATGGATAAGGCTAGCAATGGGATCTGATACAATACACATGAGCGTGAATTCTGCCACTAGTCATCCAGATAATTCAACTAGTTTTTTTCTTTTTTTTTTTTTTTTGATAAATAAACCATAGATTTCAACTAGTTTACAAAGCAAAAACTAAAATGAACCAAGTCGTCAGTCGAACATCTAAAGAGCAGGAGATTAGCTCAATTTTCACTACTTTTCTCACATTCATTGATGGACTGATCAGCAGTCTTGGTATCTCCCATTTCTCTCGTCTTTGGAATTAGTAAGAATTAAAATAAGACTTACCATGACCACCACCACAATTTTTCACTACTATTTAACTGTCCAGAAATATCTATGCATGCCGAAAGAGCCTAATTTTATTTGTTGTTTAGGATCAATTCTTACCAGTGCACAAAAGGAAAAGAAATAAAGAAGCAAAAATATACAATCTATGTAATAAACTCAAAAGGCAACTCCATATAAAATACTATAGAGGAACTATATAAAAGACAGATACAATACCAAAAATGGGGGATAACCATTTGCTTATTCCATTGCAAACACTACAAATGGGAGCACTATGGCATGATGTCCAGAATATACTACCAACTTTTCCAAGGCAAGCACTCTCCAGCATCCCAGTAACATATAGGATAAGCATGGGATAAGCATGTGAAGCATGCTTGACCAAGTTTCAGTGCGATATAGCATAGCCTTCCTTCCCTTGGCTAACACATAACCCATGAAGCATGGATACGGGTGCATTACCATATCAACACACAAATATTACAACTTTCAAATTTTATCCTTTGAGTTCTTCCAAGTCAGCAGGGTACTAAGAATATGACTAAATACTTTGCTTAAATGAAGTGGATTTCTCCAGAGTCATATTCAGTGATGCCCTTCACTACCGATATTTGAGAAATGCAGAAACAACAGGAGCAACTAGTGCTCTGCTTAAATTTCTTGCTGGTTTGATACTTAAGTTTGAACCTATTTGATCCCAACTTTTAGTGGACGTTGATCTCCCATCCTTTGCTGAGACCTAGTCTTGCTTCAAGGGGCATATTTCTGATAGATCTACTTTATTCACCCAACCTTGGCAGGGTGGGCTTGGTGATTAAAGTAGGTGTCGAGGAAGTGGTGGTCATGACTACCCTTCACGATGGCAAAGGAAGAACATGGTGGTTGTGGTTACCCTCGTAGATGTGGTCACTATCACCGAGATGATCATACTCATGAGATGTTGGGATTTGATTGGCAGACCTCCTAGAGTTCCTAATGTTTTGGCCTCTGATACGAATGAGTCTGCTTCTTCCTCAGATCGAGAAGAATAAAAGTCAAGACTTAAATCAGAGGATGAGTATGCTCGGTATTCTCGGTTCTGTCAGTTTCACCAGACATCTTCGTCACTGCTTTCTTAGCCCGGACTGATACACCCACTTCTTGTCTTTCATTACACCTACTTCTAGACCTTGGGTTATCGAGTACTTATCAAGTACCATTGATGTCTATTCTAAATTTTATCAATCATCATCATTACTTGATGTCACTCTTGCTGATAGTTCTACAACTAGTGCTTGAGAGAAAGGCATTGTGCAACCTAGTTCTTTTGAGTCTTTTGTCTTCTCTACTTTATTTTCATTTTTCAAAGAATAATTCGATCTTTGTTAGTCAACTTACTAAACATCTTAATTGTTTGTTACCTTTTTTCTTGATTCCGTTTTCATTCAAGATTTGAAGACAAGGAAGATGATTGATGGAGGGCATGAATCCAATCATCTTTAGCACTTTGAATCCTACTCCACATTCAGTTGTATGTCTGGTTGCTTTCTCTTTTTCAACTTCATTATCGCTTTAATTATCCATCTTTGGAGAATTTGGAAAAATTAGTTCCTATTTTGAGTCATGTTAAGTCTATAAACTATTAAATCTTGTTAATTGAGAAAGCATCATCGTGTGTTACTTTCTATAGTCCGTCCTTCAAAGCGCTTCTGATGTATCACCAGGATGCTTTGATGCCAACTGATGAGAACAGGTAACCAACATAGAAGAAATAAGGGGATCGAGGAAAGGAAGGAAAGGAATAATAGAGATGGGGAAGAAGAATAACATAAGTTAGGAGAAATCAAAGGATATAGGGGACAAAGGTGAAGAACTAGGACAAGAGAAGGGAAGAACCAAAGAGACAACCAAACACAATTATTTATTCAATAATCATAGTGTAATTAAACCCCTAATAAAGGTGCTCTTATATAGGCACCAAATAAAATTTAAATAGGAAAGTAAATAAAATCCCAATAAATATCCAATTGCCTAAACCTAAATTTCCAAAATTACTACCACTTAATTTCCAAGAAAAGCATAATTACAAAATAAACCCACCAATCCACAAAAATCCTAAAATAATAAATACGTGCTTTCCCATTCTGCATCATCTTCTTTGTTTCTGTTGATGTCACTTTTTTGAGTCCATTCCATTTTATTCTCTAGTCCCATTCGGTTTCTATTTTGATTGATTCCTTCCCTGTTCCTACGTTGCCAATTCTTGTGCCTCTTTCACAGCCTGTACCACTTACACAGCTTGATCAGCCAATTTTGGTTCCTTCGCTGCAAGTCTACACCTGTCATTCGCGCCATGTTGCTACTCCACCAATAGTTCTCTTATCGACAAATCCAAATCCACCTCCATCTTCCTCCATTGAAGATGATCTTCCCATTACTCATCAAGAGGATAAGTGCTTATGCATTGCTCATCCTATTGCTAATTTTATTTCTTATGATGAGTTATCAACTTCATACTCTTTGTTTATTGACTCTATATCTACGACCCCTCTTCCCAAGTTTATTACAGAAGAGATGTCTCATTCTATGAGGAAAGATGAAATGAATGCCTCAGTTCATCATGATACTTGGGAATTGGTCTCTCTTTCCCCAGGTAAATAGGTTGTGGGGTGCATTGGTTTTATGCTGTAAAAGTTCACCTTAATGGTAATGTTGATAGGTTGAAAGCTCATCTTGTGGCCAAAGAATACACACGCGTTTATGGAATTGATTACTTTGAGATGTTCTCTCTTGTGGCTAAGATGTTTTTATCTCTTCTGCTTCCACATTTGATGTTAAGAATGAAGTTTGTTTGTTGCTCAGGGAGTCATTTGTATATTGTTTGAAGAAATCCCTATATGTCCTGACAGTCTCCTAGAGCATGGTTTAGTAAGTTCAATGAGGTGACGATTGAATTCGGCCTTAGTAAATGTGAAGTAGATCACTTGGTGTTTTACAAACATATTGAGATAGGCAAGATACTTTTAATTGTTAATGTGGATGATCACAAGAGATGACAAAAAGGGAATACAATCATTAAAACAATTTCTAGGTAGCAATCTAGGGTAACTGAGGTACTTTCTAGGTATTGAAGTTGCTAGATCTTGTCATGCTCGACAGACCGGATACATAGTATGAGAGATATCAAAAGCGTCCCAAGTAGCGGTTTACTCTATCAAAATTGATTGAGGGTTATATTGATGCAGATTGGTTCTGTTCTACATCTGATAAGAAGCACACTACTGAATATAATGTGTTTGTTGAAGGCAATCTAGTATTCTACAAGAGTAAGAAATAGACGGTGGTTGTTGGTCTGAATCCAAAGTCATGACCCACACTACCTATGAGTTAGTTTGGTTGAGGTTGTTGCTAGCAGAACTTAGGTTTTGAGCATTCTAGTTCTACGAGTTTGGTGTGTGATAATCAAACAGCTATTCATTTTGCAATTAATCTTGTGTTTCATGAGAGGACAAAGCATATTGAGGTCGACTGTCATCTCGCTCGAGAGAGGCTTCTATAAACGTGATTAGTACAAGATATGTAAAGTTTGCATATAAGTTAGCATGTGTTCACTAAACCATTGGATGGTAATTGGGTTAGGTCTATTAGTAACAAGTTGGTTGCATATGATATATATGCTCCAACTTGAGGGGGGGTGTTAAGGGTATTCTTGTAATTTCTCACTACCTAGTATATATATCATAGAACCAACCTTAGGGCTGGTAACTCTTTCTTTCTCACTTTGATTTAAATCCTCACACTAAACCCTAACAAGCACACACTACAACAGTATCCAAATAACATAATTATTTATTGTTTTTGGATACTTAGGAGCATATACAATATGCATCTAATTGTATCATGTGCGTACTCGTATCCAATATGGATAGTACAAGGTCTAAAATCGTTATGTTAAATTAAAGAATTGTTTTAGGAGTTTTTATAAAAACAATATTATATAACCACTTTTTCATCATCATCATAATCAATTTTAAATGGGTTTCAAATTTGGTGATCAATTTTGGAAAAGTTCCTTTGAATTAATAAACAAAATCCATTATCTTTTAGATGTTATGTATTAATTAATTAAGTCAATTAAGATACGAAAAATTATAAACAATTGTTTATTATTTATTTTTATGTTAATAATAATAATAATAATAAATAAAACGAATGTCTAACATTTGGATTACAGTTAGGTAAAAGGAAAAAAATAATATGTTGTGGATCAGTTGACTTTGAATGGTGATAAATAATTTTAGATGAAAAACCTTCAATAACATTAAGAGGTGGTAGCATGATAGAACACTTGGTATGATCTCCCTCCTCTTCTCTCTTTCTGTCCTCCTACTCCATTGTTGGAATTCTCTGTTGGGGGAATTAGAGAGGTCAGGTGTGGGGTTGGTTGTCTCTTGGAGGATGCAGTGGCCGATACCAATGTTACTCAAACTCAGGTACGGGTGTTGGACGTGGATACGTGTCGGACACAGGTAATCCTCTATTTTATTTCATTTTTTAATTGATTTTGAGGGTCCAAACGTCATACCAACATTATTGAACATGTTCCAAATACGTGTTTGATACAGATACTTCAAGTAAAATGAAGAGTTGGAGCAACATGGGTCGTTACTCCTTTTGCGATGGGTGATGGTGTAGGTCCTCATAGTGTAGGTATGTTAGTGGGGTGTGGATGGGTTCTTTTGTTGTGAGGGGGAAGGTCGTATTATTGAGGTTGATGAGGAGAGCAGGGCTTGGTTTAGGGATGGTAAAAACTGACGGATCACCCGGAAAACATATTCATCTAATCCAACTGGACACTGTTTTTTTTTTGTCGCGGGTGGTGGGTGGATACGAATGCAAAAATCACCAACCGTAGTGGGAGTGAGCGGATTGCGGATCCAACGTCATACCCACCTGCATATCCACCCGCCCTTACGTAATACCAATGATACCCCTAATTAATTTGTATATTTACAACGTTGTCAACCCGCTTTATAAAAGGCTCATTTTGGGTTTTTTTTCCAAATTGCAACAGATAAGTTTATATATTACATGGTAGGAGCTAACAATATTATAAGATGTTCTATCAGCTTCATTTACGTAAAACACATTCGGTCGAAGTATACAAATTTAGACTTAAAAAATTATAAGATGTTCTACGAAAAGCCATATGTACAAACAAAGAAAGGAAAGTTTAAGCAAAGTGCAACTAGTAATAGTAAACAAGAGAATTAACCTATAGAGTTCATCCAAAAGCAACCTATAGAGTTCATCCAAAACCAACCTATAGAGTTCACCAGCAATGATTGGTAGTTTGCACCAAAACCGTCACCCGATCGGGTTGGTGGATGGAAGTGGGTGGTACTTTCCACCGTTGGATGCAGATGCAAATGAAAGTGCAACTGCAACTGCCCACATCCATTGCCATCCCTAGCTTGGTTGTTGGCCATGACTAGCGGATGGTGGATGAGGATGAAGATAAAGATATCAATTTTCGTCAAGAAAAGGCCTCAGCTTGGGTTTTGAATTGTGTGAAGAAAATGAACAAGATGAGGGGGTTTCCTTGGTTGGGTTGGAAGCTAAAGTTATCAAACTGTTTGTGGAAATTGAGAAGCATAAAATGGAGGCAAGCAAGTCGAATTTGTTGAAAGCCACACCAAGTTGAAAGCTTAACAAGGAGATCAAGAGGTTAGTGTTTGATATCAATTACGAAAGAGGGGACCGTAGCCACTTCAAAGGGAATTTGGGAGGACAGGGAATTAACTTTTGTCAATGAAGATGAAAGTCATTTCCTAGATATGCAAAGGTTGAATATGGGGGTGGGGGAGGAGAAAATGTTGGGGATGGTTACCTCAGTATTAAGCTTTGTCGTCTCCTCATTCAATCATAATTTAGATTTAAATAGAATAGCTCAAATATTTTTCAGGCATTGACCGTATAATATCAACTTCTTTGTTTGATAAGACTGTATAATATCAACTACTTAAAATCAAGAAAAGGCATAACAAATGGTAACCAGGCACACTCATAAGTAGTACCAATTAAATATCAGGTCCTATCAAATAATGAACTTACTTGTGCATACAATATTTGAATTCTTGGCTCCTAATATAATCTTTCTCTCCTTCTTCAAGCTACAATGGAAACAAATACAATGAATAATGAATAATGAAATTTAGTAGAATGCTAGACAACAAGGGTGGATCCTATGTAGTCTGTCTCACCGGATCACTCTCATAAATGAGCTCGTAGCAAGCAGTAGAAACGCATCGCAACGCACAGTTCTCCTTAGCTATCATTGAAGACTTGCACTGCCAACCCCACAATCCACTAGTTCCAACATAAAGCACAACAAGAGAACAATCAAAGCAAGGAAAAGAAACAAAAGATTTGTTAGTTATGAATAACATTTTTATATATACTACATCTATCCCAAAAAATGTATGCATAGCATTCTTGTTAATTTTGAATATTTAACACAGAACAAAAAATGTACTTATTGTACTATGCAATAAGACAAATAAGATCACAAACACCAACCCCATTTCACGAGCCTAATTATGGATCTTTTAACCATCTTTGGTTCTAATACCCCAGTAAAAATCACTCATTAAGAAATTTGAAAAGATTTAAAATTTAAAAAGAAATGGAAAAAGTGGAATTATAAAACCAGTTCATGGCTGATAATGAACCCCTCAATGTTAAAAATGTGTATCACTAATTACCTTCTGAAACTATGATCTAGTGGGTTTTTGTTCTGCTTATTTTTACAATAAAAAAAATTGTGTGATATGTCCTCAAACAAGAGATAAAAGCAACAGGCTCAGTACTAACTGTCGTTTCACTTTTAGGGCTATGTCAGCACTTAATCTACCATTCAAAGATGAAAGAAGCTAAGAAGGTTAGAAGTGAATATTTGTCTAAGGAGTAAAGATAACTCTCACAGAGAGTAGGCTATTCAAGGTGCCAACTTACTTTATGCCGTTTATGATTCTAGCATCAATCTGGGGGCAGACTATAGATATTGCAAAGAGATTTCTTGTGAAAAATGAAGAGGGGATGATTGCGTTCAGCTTTTGTTAGAAGGTCTCACTGCATTCACTTGGGGAAGGCAAAAAAAAGGGGCACAGCAAACTTTTTAAGTTCATATAGGCATTTAGAGTTACATTTTCAAATATATACTCAGCAGCAGCTCAAAAGAGAGCAATCGCAAGTAACTACCAAGGAGTATACAGGTGGAATGTTATATCAAAATTTGAGATTTTGTGCGAGCAGTCCAAGATTAGAATTGGTTCCAGTAAATGTGTTAGGTACGCTATATTAGGTGCAAGATGTTATAGAAGCAAAATCTTCTTTTACAAGAACGGTCTACTTCAACAGCTTTCTAATGGAAATATATGATATTCCTTCATTCCCCTAAAGTTTCCTTTTTCATTTGGATTGTAGCTTCAAGATTACTACGGGAAGGACTTTTGCCTTGTTGGAGGAATATGGGGTGAAAGAAGTTGTTTATTTCAGAGAGTTGTAGCATTTGGTTAGAGGATAGTAGCTAGGCGTGTGAAGGTGAGGAGAATTCTTATTACCTTAAGACAGACTTCTTGAAGTTTCCATTTTCTTGGGCATTAGTGTCTTCTTTACTGATTCTCATACTTATTTCTTGTTACAAGTCTTGGATCTCCAACAGTTTTTGCCCTGTTTTGGTATTGCAGTAGGAGGGTGGAAAGCGCTAACAGGCCCAAAAGCAGCCTCTTCAATTTGGTAAAGTTTCCCAAAATCAGTTTTCCTTGAATGCACTTGTCCTGCAGTGCTATTCAAGAAGTAGTCTAAAAGCAATTTCTAGAAACTGATTTGCAGGAAGCAGCCTTCAAAGAAAAACATAGAAATTCAAAAACATATCTCAATTCTTTACTCTAACTTCCTTCTCTATCCCTACATAAACTCTCCTCCCTCCCAATTATCATCCTCCTCTGTCACAGCCACCATGACAACTCTACCCATTCTTTTCTTCTGTCAAGCCAACCATCCTCACTCCTCTCTATGATCATTTCCATCACCTCATTGCCACAGCTACTGCCGTCAATTATAAGTCCTAATTCCTTTTTTTTCAATCTTGACCACTTATTTCTTTGTCGATTGCTTCTTCCCAAAAACAGTGTGTAAAGATGGCAACAAAATACTCACACAATGATGGAGCCTTTGTTAATAGGAGATGGTCTTTCTTTCCTATAGTTCCGTGCACGTAGAGCGAAACCCCCCTTTAGAACTCCTTTTACATTTTTCTCTTATCCATAAGCAATAAATTTTTAAAAAAAATTATTAAATTTAAAAAGGTACATGTAACAGGATTGTTAAAGTGAATGAGGTTGATATACATTGTTGGTCCATTCCCATCAACTTAAGCTTTGGGATAATTGGTATTTGGTAACTAACATGGTATCAAAGCCCCTTGTCTTCTTTTTTAATCTTGATATTTTGCAGCATTCTGATATTACGGCAGGGCTACATGCTCTGGGCAGAACTATCAAATCCCCACTGGTTTGCAAGACAAGTTGGTTTTGGCCAATTCAGTCCGACACCCGGTCACAAAGTCAAGCGCATCAGCTTTCACCTTTTGGAACGGGTGATTTGGTCTCTATCACTAGTTTTGGTTTGTCTTGTTGCCATTTCGGGCTTCACATGCTAAACTCATATCATCTTTGGGGTTATGCATATAACGGGATGTGTGAAAATGTATATGATCTTGATATACATTGTTGGCCCATTTCCCACAGCGAATATTAGAAACATAGGAAAATGTGCTAGCTGCTAAATGATATGAAGCAATTTGGCTCAAGAAGGGTCCTTGGTAGTCATTGAACAAATTAATAGCTTCAGTTTGAGCCTATTTAGTTTCTTCGGGTTGTATTTTCCATTTAGTACAGTTATTGTTCACGGGGGTACTATTCATAGTACTGTAGCAATGAACTAGTTATGGTATTTTGGTATTTTTAAATTGTTTTAATTAGGTTTTGATCAATTGTTAGGATTTAATGTTTTCTAGAGCTAGGATTTTATATCTTGTAGCGTTTGAGTCTATAAAAAGAGTTGTAATTCTCTGTTAAAGACAGATGGCATAATATTTAGAAGTTACAGCTTGAATTGAGGCTTGTTTGCATAGGGTTTCTTCTTCCTTCTTTCTTTTTATCATTCTCTATTGAATTCTTCTAGTTTCTCTGATCTTCATGAATTTCCCAATTTCTGTCACTTCTGATTAAGATCTGTCCAGGCACTAATCTATAGAGAAAAACAAAACCCAATTCCTTCCCAATATTCTCTAATTCTTATCCCAGTTCAACTCTAAATTCATTTACATCAAACCCTAAACTAATCCCCAATTTATTTGTGGAATCTTAAGATCCTCACAGCTATCCTGCATCAGTTTGGTATCATAGCTAAAGGATCCTGACTTGTTACTCCCCCTAGACCTCGCTTTCATTGTTTTTCTTACCATCATGCCTACAAAGGCAGAAGTAAACTCAAAATTTGATGCTCTCTCTCAAGACTACGAATCTCTTAAAGGTAAAGTGCAAACAATTGAATCAACGATAGAGAAGATAAAAGCTATGCTAGAGAAGCTGTCAATCGCCATCCATGGTGAAAGCCTCATCCAAAAGGATCCAAAATAAAAATAAATAAAAAAATCCTTTGCATGAGTGCCACCATGAAGAACAAGGAGGATTTGAAGAATCAAAGGTCTTGGTGAAGACAATATACAAATCTCACAAGAGCAAGAAAAACGATAGTATTGAAGGTGAACATGTTCAAGACAAGGATGAGAACATGATGAGTGTGCACAATATGCCTTCTATTGATTTCATCATGCCAACAATATTTCAAGCTACAAAAAGGAAGGAGTCTTTAACATAAAACTATTTTGATGAGGAAGTCAAGTCAAGCAAGTTTCAAATTTTCATTGAGATGCCTATTTTTGTAATTAGGGCCCTTAATTTTTGGGTCAACGGGGCATTCTTTTGTAAATAACCTAGATTTAGTTGATTTTGTGGAGTTTATCTCTTATAGATAGTCCTTGTACATGGTTGCACCCCCTTGGTGCGTCTTTTTATACAATTTATTTACTTATAAAAAAAAGGAATCTTAATAGTTTATGAGTCTCTAACGACTAATGAGTTGAAGAAAGCTCTCTCTTTGATTCACCAAATCTATTTTTCGGATTGTGTGGAACGAGAGGAATAGGGAGCATTTTTACAATGAAGAGAGGCTCTTAGAAGAGACTTGCAATAGTTGGTTCAATACTCTTAAGATTTTGGTTTTGGAGAAAACTTTTAGTAAATGAGGAAGACCTCATAATTTTTATTTTCTTTCTTTTTTGTAAATAATTTTGCACCGCCCTTCTAATATAATCTTTTATTTATTATAAAAAAGACTCTTAATGATTCAGCACCTCCAAACTCGAGACCGAGTTTTTACCAACCAGGGGAGAATGATGACAAGTCTACATAAGACTAAGCTTACTAGTCTTAAAGTTTTTTGTTTGTATCATGGGTAATTTTCACAGCAGGAGTAATGTAGTTTTATACCAGCAATTTTAGGGTATCTTTAGTAATATAATTTAGCATATTATGCTTTAGAAGTCTTAAAGTAGATTTTAGGGTTAACTAGTACAGTCTATATAAATAATTATGTATTGCTTACGGTTTTTATAATGCAATTATTATGAGTATTTCTCTCTCTCTCTCTCTCACACACATACAACAACAACAACAACAAAGAAAAACAGTCTATATAAATAATTATGAATTGCTTAGAGGTTTTGAGGTCTTTGATAATGAAACTATTATGAGTATTTTCTTTTGCATGGTTGGGGCCGGGTGTCCTAAATGCTGGGCCAAGAGGTGCAGTCATGAAATTATTATGAGATTATTGAGGTATTGTGCCTGCATGTTTAGTGTGCCCTCTCCCTCCCCCTCCCCCCCAATCTCTCCCTCTCCTTTCTCCTCTATCTCTTGACATCAAACCTCAATTGGATCAGTACTAAACCCTTTGTTTTAATCCCTTTCTATAAACCCTAATTCCTTTCCTCAAAACATTCAAGCCTAGAATCTCTAATTCTTTTCCTCTTAAGCCACTACAAAGTCATGTAGATAGGTTTTTCGGATTTTTTGTTGTGAAATAAATCATAATTTATTTTTGATATATATATATGTTAAAAAAACTTCAAGCTCCAATAATTTCGCTGTAGTTTTCAATCAATCGATTTTCATTATTGTGTGCTACACCAGAACGTTATAGTTTAATTTAGCTTATCACCACTTTCTGGAAATATCTACATGCATAGTACATACGAACTATCATATATGTGTATGCAATGTATAAGTACATGCATATACAAGCTGAAAATGAAAAGAAAATTATAAAAATTTTGCGCTTATCATGTTTGTTTTAGCACCTAAATGCCAGCATTTTACGGTCAAAGAGATCTAAACTGTAGGTTCTTCACTTCACTTCACTTTCTTTTTTTATTTTAATTGTTATTCAATTCCCCCAGGTACTAAAAATACAATGAAAGACGTCTCATTACATTCAAAACAAGACTACAATTGAATTCTTTCGTTTATGGGAACAAAATTTACGATTCTTTCGCTTTCCGTAGAAAAATAATCCCATGAAACAAAGAGACTGTAATATCTTACCTCTCAATATCAGCATAACACTCGCTCTTCTTGTGCCTGATCTCAGCGTCCTGCGTTTTCACATAATTCAATCAAAAAAAAAAAGAAACAATATATATATGAGAGAGAGGGAGAGAGAGAATTTGGCTTACAGAGATTGGGCGACGAGATTTGGCGACAATTGTGGGGGCAAATAAGAAGGAAGATAACAGAAAGAGGCAGATAAGGAATGAAAAATTTATGGGGGGCTTATAGTTACCCATGATTTTGAATCAGATTCAGAGTACTGGATCACGATGATAACCTTTACACTCGGTATAATAATAATGATAACTGCGTTTCAACTCCGCTCGCCGTAGCCAGAGGAACCCGACGGTGCTGCTAATCTTTCTTTACACGTATTACCACCATTTAGGCGTAAGTGCAATTTTAACCCTCCAAAATCAAAATTGAGTAGTTGCAAATAGTACCCTGTATTTTAAATAGTAGCGATTAAATATTTAATATTTGTAAAAAACCCTGAATTTAGGTTCAGTAACGATTTTTTTTTTCCAATTTATAAAGGGGATGATTTAAACTCAGGTGTTCGTCACGTGCTACTTTTCTATTTTTTTTTATTGTCAGATTAAATTAATTTTTTGTTAATAAGAAAACAAAATTTGACGCTAAGCAAGCTTATCTCTTGTTTGCCATTAAAAAGATAAATATAGAGAGCATTTTGACAAATAGTTTCGGTTATGTTTGAAAACAGTTTTTAAATTTTTTTTTTTTATATTTGATAAACTGTTTTCAAAAATAATTTTTTAAAACAGTTTTATAAAAACTCTAAATTTATATTTTCTGATATAATTTTTGAAAAATAACCCTAAAATTAGTGTTTCTTCCTTCATGATATATAAAAAATATTAAAATTTTGAAAATAAAATAACATTAATTATTTTTAAATATTTAGTAAATATGAGAAATAAAATTAATATAGATTTTAAATTTAAACTTAAAACTAAAAATCACTACAAGATGTATCAAAACAGTTTTCAAAACAAGATTATCCAAACAACATTTCATTGTTTTTTGTTTTGGAAACAATTTTCGAGTTACAGTTATCCAAACATGTTTTCTTCATAAAACAGTTTTCAATTTTCATTCTCAAAAACAGTTTTCGAAAACTGAAAATAAAAAACTGTTACCCAAACATGTTTTTCTTTTGTGAAGCTATTTTGGGTATTAAAAGAAATTAAAGCTGAGATTATAGAATTTAGATAATAGAGTTAGTAGGATGTACACTATTTACTACTTAACATGTGTCCACGTAACACATATTAGAATTTTTTTAAAATTAATATACTATAATCGATTTTAACATGGAGTGTCAACTAATATTTTTGGTAAAAATAAAAATTTATTTATCATCACAGACTAAAAATTGAATACAATTAACACCCTCAATCCATACTAATTTAAGCTTGTCTTTTCTCACCATTAATTGAGCTTTTCCTTCTTCAAGCTAATAATAAATAAGAATCTTAATGAGTCAATGACACATGTATTAAGGAAAGTATAATATTTATAAAAGGAAGTCTGCAATTGTTAGTGAATGTGTGGATTAGCCTAAATATTACGGTTTCCGCAGTGATAAAAATGCTGCTCATTTTGCATTTTTGTTCAGGAAACTATGCTTGCGGCGAAGCTACTACTAAAGATAATATTTCAAAGACCATTCAGGCATTTTCATAACTTCTATAAGGAATGTAATTGGAATTTTGACTCAAATAATAAGTAAATTAGAAATGATTTACTTATTAACCTGCATAGACATTAACAAACAACCTAATCATGATTATTCTTTATTGAAAAATCACAAAGTTCGGGTATCCAATTTTTATTTTTCATAAAAAAAAATTTATATTCTGGCTCCGGATTTGTTTAATTTAATGGGTAACACTTCATTTGTCTCATTTTAGTCTCAAATAACTTTTAAAACAATTTTGACTCTTACAATATATATATATATATATATATATATATATATATATATATTATTATTGATTTAAAAAATATAATAAATATCGAAAACTTTTGAACTCAAATTATTGTTTGAAAGATTTATGTAATGATTTTTGTTTCTTATAAACAAAAGTATATATCAAACATCAAAAATCAAAAGTTGAAAAATAATTTTCAAAAAGTTGAAAAAAAACCGTTTTACCAAATCTTAAGCAGATTTTAACTCTACAATTATTTTGCCAGTTATAAACGGAAGCTATTGATAATTAAGATAAACATTGACATATAGAATATGATAAAAATAATATTATTTATTATGATTAATTAATTACACTCATCTTATATGAAATGCATTTTGTGCTTTATATAGTTTGTTTTCGTTAGAATGAATTCACTTTATATATATATATATATATATATATATATGCGCGCGCGCGTTACAGCTTACAGAATAATTTCAATATTCAATTTAACTGTTCAACACCACCAAACTAGCACATCCAATCTTTGGATTGAAAATGTCCGAGGAGACCAAAGAAATTTTGTTGCAGCTGGGCAAATGATAACTCGATTGAAATATTTTTTTCTACAAAAATAAATCCCTTTTATAAGCAAGCAAATAAAATAATTTATTCATCTATATTATTAGATATGTTTTATTGCGTTTTATTTATTATAGATATCACCACTGATAAATGGTGATTACAATCATCGTATATAGGACTGTAAGTTTTCTCCCTTAATCGTATCTTAATGATTATTAAAAAAAACAATGCTAATTTGTTAGTGTGACAATTTTTTTTCCAAAGAATATTAAATGAATTAGTTTTTATTTTTTTAATATATACTAGGGTAATGGTGGTGGACATTAAAATGCATGACGTTATAACATGCATTGTAAAGTTTTGTGCGAATAGCTTCTGGATATCAATTCACACCATTACCTGTATATGGAAGACCTATCTATGAAACTAAATTTACAATCTTTGTGGTAAATATATGTGTACACAATTATATACATGACGACAATTTATATATAGGGTTATATTTGGTAAATTCAATAAAATAATTAAAATAACATCAAAATGATAGTTGAAAATTATATAAACTCAATTTATATTTTACATTAATGATGATATAAAAACTTTACTTTTTAACAATTTTCCAATTAACGATACCATTAACCCTTTCTTTCATGATCAATACGGAAGATGGAACCAATCCTCTAATGGGCAGTGGTCATAAACCAGATGGTTCCTATGATGACCTTGCTTACTTTA